>CM022708.1:7582649-7900895 GCA_012295165.1 Asparagus setaceus
ATAAGAGAGTTAATGAGGAAGGAGTGTGGAACAACACTGGCCACCCACTCTACAAATCATCCTTGAACGAGCATGACAGGCACAAGGCAGTAAATGCTCACACTACCATACAATTTGTACACTTAAGGAAAGGGAAAGATTTTTTTAATTAGGAAAACATACATAAACTGATTAGTTACAAACAAAAACAAGCGACACCACATTCTTCTCCTAAAGGTGGCAACTACGCTTCACCGCGATTACTAATTGACCTTGTTCCTCTCTGCATATCAACACTGGAGCTCTTCGCATCTCACCATCAATTTGGCTATCTCTGCCTCAAAGTTACTCACCAATTGGGTGGTGGCGTATAGCTGCTTAATGCATGAGTTGGCAAGGAGTCGGAGCCACTTCTTACGATCCTCCGCTTTCTTTAGCTTTGCCTCCATACGCTTTGTACCCCAACCAAGATCCTTCATCTCGTAGCTATGGCATGCATTCTCATCATTAAACTTTTTTATGGCAGGGAGCAAGTGTGCCGTACCCAGAAATGAAGCAAGAACGAATAGAAGGGCAATGCCTCTTGACTTTATAGAAGGGCATGCCAAACCAAGCAACAACACGCAGAGACCTCCCTATCCTAAAAACAGATGGGATTCCATTAGCTCACATGCTGGACTAATGCTCTTTGAGAAAGCGTGGAAAAATGTGTTAACAACTTGATGGGTTACATATCTAAAAAGAGAATGCAAGAATAACACAACACATTTAGTAGATACTAACTAGGCACTAAGCAGAAAAGAAAGATTTCATTGATCAATTGAAAGAGCATACAACAAACAAACATGGTATTTAAATTTTAAAGATTAGAATAAAACAACACGTTTAGTGGATATCTAAATTTCAAAGAGAAGATTGCTAGATTAGATGTTGTATAAGTTTTGGTTTCTTAGGAAAATCTTGTTTCCTTCAGAAATATTTAAATGTCAAAGTTCCATGCTTAGATATACTAGGTTTTTGCGTGCAATGCATGTGGTTAAATATCATGATTAAATATTTTGATTTCTTTCCTTACTACAATTTGTTCCTCAATTTTACTTTGATTATTTTTGCTCACTTATGCCTTTAAACTTTAGCATTGTGATTTTTTATTATTATTTATGTTTGAATGAGCTACACTAAATTTAAATTCTCATGTAGATAAATTGAATTGACAAGAAACAAATATAATCTAAAGCTAATTTAAATTTTATGTTAGTTGGACCAACATAAAACCAAGCTTGACTTGAAAAAGTATAGTGTTGTAAAAGCGAAAAATACTTGAAAAAAGCGTTATAAAAGAAAGATAAATAATTAAAGCCAATAAGTTAAGATGATTAATTAAAAGTGAGCTAGAACGAAACTAAAGAGAATATAAAGTTTGCTCCTAATCATTGATAGACTTGAGAAAAATCATAAACTAAAAATTAATGCTAACTCCAATACACTTTTATGTAATAAAACAATCTACTTAACCATATAAAAATATTTAAAAGAGTTCATGAAAATCCACGCTAAAGATTCCTAATTTTATTCAAAAATTTAAGTTATTCTATAAAATATTGAAAAGATCTTTTATTCCTTCGGTTTCATTTTTTATTGAGCCAAGATCAATCCTTCTCCTCCTTTATCATTTTCCTGAGCAATTCTAGACTTGTGTATTCATCGTCTACATTGATCGTGACATCAGGCTAGAGCTGGATTTCTTGAGCTATTATTTTTTCCTGGGCTCGTTCATCTTTTGTCTTCTCATCTTACTTCACAAAGAAGTTGAATGTGTTTCCAATGTTCAAGAGAAACTTCTAGAAATATAGACTTTGATTATTTTGTGTTTCAATGAGACTAAATGTTAATTCCATATATATGAAAATTTTGTGTTTCTAATTTATTTTTAAAAATGTTAGGATTTACCTCTTTTTTCTCTTCAATGAATTCTTCTGGTATGCATCAAATAAGAGTTTCTGTTGCGTTAAATAATGTTATCTTGGCTCTGTCTGTGTCATTTTCCACGCGGATCTAAACTAAATAACCGTATTTTTAATTATCAATTTGATTTAGATTATAATGTTAACATTTAATTTTGATATATTTATTTCATGAAGAAGGGATATTACTTAACCTTGGTACTCGTCATCGGTGTTTCCATGACATTTATCATTTGGGAACTCTTATTAACATCTCTATCCACCTTCTTGTTGTAGCATTTATAAGCATAGAACCACGGCTCAACTTATTGTATATGGTAGTTATCTTTGTATTGTAGGTCCAATAGCATGCTTATATATTGGTAAAGTATCTTTAGTTTAATTATGTAAATTTTAGAGTAGGTTTTGTAAGATCATACCTCTTTGAATGTTGTGATGATTGCATATATCAATAATTTAAATTGGTGTTGTATTTGTAAAGAGGCTTGAGGGAGATGCTTTTATTTTAGTAGCTTGTTCGAATGAGCCACATATTGCTTTAAAGTGTAATATTTTTCTTTATTGTGTTATATGGATGTTTGCTTAGTTTACTTACAGTTTTCTTGTTTCTTCAATAAGTTATTTTGTGTTGATGTATATTGTTAATACAATTTACATTGACATACATATCTCCCCTACAAATTTTCAGACAGATATAAGATGAATTTTATATTTTGTGGCCTTTAATAAGAATTTTAGTAATAAAATATGTTATCTTCATATTTAAAGATCTTGAAATCTAACGGTGCTATTACATGCTTATCTTTGATCGTGTCTTTAAGAATTGATCCTTCATTGATAGTCATATCCCCAAATAAAGTTACTTGCGAGTCATGCAACTATATAGGAAAACGAAAAATATCAATTTTAATTGTTTTTACTTACGCTATTGTAACTAAGTATCATATGTATACCTTTTCTCCATTATAGTGATTTTCCTCCTCTTATCGGCTTATTTTATCTTGCAACATAGTTGATTAATGGCTTCACTTTAGTTTCTATTGCAAGATTATTTATATGTAATTTTATATTAAGTTTATGATTCCTTTAGTATTTCAAGAATAAAGTATGAAAATTTATAAATACTTACTAATTTTTCTTATATCTTTCATGGAGAATTTTTTATTGGGACAAAGTTGTTTAATATATTCTTCAAGGGGAACTCAGCAGTGCTTCTTAAGCTAGATATGCCTTTTGTCAATGTCAATTTAAGAGATTAATGAATGTTTTCAAATATTGGATTTATTTCCTTCATTTTTCCATTTGAAATGAAAATAGCTTGATTCTTTCAAAGGATATCTCTATACTTTCGATAGTTTCTCCATACATAACTTGTTTTTTTACCCTATAAATATTATTAACATCGAGAGATGAATGTTTATACATTATAATCAATTAATGCTAACTTATTACATTATAGTCTTTTATTAGTTATATGTAATTTAGTCTATCAATTAATGTTATTAGTAAAATTATATGTAGTTCCTTAAATTTATATAGTGGCGTTAATTTTAATCTATCACATATTTTAAAAATTTTATTCCTTAACTAGATAGTTTTAATCTATTAGGTTGTTATCTTTTACAAACATCAACTTAGACTACTTTTAGATCTTTGAAAAGGGATGATAAACTTGTAAATTAAAAATTAAATTTATATATCTTAATGAAAGAATATCAAACATTTACTATTTTCTTCGCCAATGATTTTTAACTTTTGAGGGTGTGTTTTGCAATTTTTAAACTTTGATAGTATTTTTAAAATTTAAATTTTAAGTTGGGTGCTTGTAATTTTCATGCTTCGTGTGTTGGTGGTAAGTTTTAAATGTTAGGATGTTTTTGCAACTCGAAGTTTTGGGGTATTTTTGCAATTACTTAAACTTTGGGTTATTTTTTAAAAAATTTAAATTTTCAGCGATTTGTTGATAATTTTCAGATTTGATGTGTCCGACTTATAAGTTTTGAAATTTCAAGATTTTCTTTTTGCGATTTTTAACTTTTAGCAGCTTTTGTAATTTTTATAGATTTAAGGTTTTTTACAAATTTTAAATTTTCAAGTGCCTAATGGGAATCCCTGGAATCCATCTATGTTGTTTGCAAGTTTTAAATATCTGAATTTTAGGGTGATTTTTGTAATTTAAACTTTTGATGTTATTTCGCAATTTTAAAATGTTGATGGTGTTAATTGTAAATTTTAAATTCCTCGGGGGCTATTATTAATATTTAGATTCCATGTTTATTATTTTAAGTTTTGAAAAGTCGGGTGTTTTGTGTAATTTTGAACTTTTGAGTGTATTTTATGCAATTTCTGAAAATTTTTAGTTTTTTGTAATACTTCATGTATTATAATATTTTATCTATGTATAATTACTTAATCTTATTTTTCAAACTTGTTGAGCGATAGGTAGTTCATGTGGGGTTAATATAGGATATAATTAGTATTTGGATAGATTAAGATTTAAATGAAATCTTCAAAATAATGTTTCTTATAATTTATTAATCTTTTTTAATTGTTGAGCTATAGGTAGTTCACGTGGGATTAGATAAGATATAATTAGAATTAGAATAGATTAAGATTTAAATGAAATATTCAAAATAATGAAGGGTAATATTGACCATGGAAAGATTTTCCGAACTCGCTTTTAAAGGGAGTATGAAGTTTGTATGAAGAAAAGTAGGCTATTGGCTTAAGTTAATTAGAGTTTCAAGTTGGAAACATAAATCAAATTTCCAAAGCAAGATTTTCATGTTACGACTATAATCATAAATTTGAAAATATATTTAATTTTGTTATTTTAAAAGTAATTTTCGAGTAAGGATTCCATCGAGAACACACTATGGAATGAGATGATCTTTATAGTCACGTGGGGCTAGAGAATTAGTTTTAAAATTACAACTCTTCTATTTATAGTGTAGATTACTTAATGTTTACCAAGAATCTCTAGGATATCCTAATGTTTAGGAAAAAATTTAATATTATTGAGAATTTTTTTTTCTACATAAAGGGAGAGTTCATTTGAGTTTCTACTAAAAACATAATAACAATCATTAAAAAAAAAAAAAAACCTTACTTTTATTATGAAAACATCTCACCTCTAGAAAAATATTGGTTTGGAAAAGATATATTCAATTTATAAATTTAAGTAAATAATTTAATAAATATATCACTTTTAAAATTAAATACTATCCTCATATGTCAATTTGTCGTAAAGGAAAATACTAGAGACGTATATATATCTGTGAGCTATAACTTGAATATGGAAATCTAACTCAAACATAGCCTTGAATAATAATTTATACCGCATATAAACCAATGGTATGAAAGTTTGTGAATAATATAATATTTATAGCCTAGCATGGCATGTACTATAAGTGAAAAACTGCAAGGGCCAAACGAACTCTAGTATGTCAGCTATTTTTTATTTTTCTTATAGATAGGCAAATATAATGCCGAACAGTACATCATAGTTCTAAAAAGAACACCAAATCAAACTTGAGCCCTATTATCTTGTAATTGCCTTTGGATAAATGGAAGATAGTCTTCAATCCAAACAAATAATCCACAGCGCTGCGGCATGGCGAGCCAAAATATGAGCAACCTCATTTCCAGTCCTACATACCATCACAGAATTTATGGTTACAGGAAAATGAGGTTATAGGGGTTAGTCGGAGAGGATAGGTTGGTTAGGGAAAATTTTGAAGTATTAGGATTAATGGGTTGGACGAGAATTCTACCGTTGGTAGATTTTTTTTATTAATATTTTTAGCATTTGAGGGTTTGTAGTTTTGATTTTTATTTGGGACAGGTGTCAAAGGTTGGATGAGGAAGATTAGGGATATGATAGGTGGAAGGGGGGTTTTTAAAAACATGGGCATGAGTAGTGATTTCAGATGGGACAGAATTTGGTTTGAGAGGAGGGTCTAAGGGGTCATGAGTAGTGGTTTTAGTTGAGGTAGAGTTAGGTTGGAGAGAAAGGTCAAGGGGGTCTTTATAGTTGGAGAGAGATAAAGGGATATTGTGGTTTTGGGCAGAGGCATTGGGAGGATGATTAGTTTGATTTGTAATTGTTGTCAGTGTGTGGTGGCTTAGAGGTGGATCAGTTGACTTTGGGGAATTTATAAAAAAAACTCTAGGGGTGGATAGAACCAGAGGGGCTTTAGGTGACGTACTTTTGGCAGAAGGGCTATAGGGAGTGGCTTCACATGTGAGCAAGGAGAAGGGGATTTCCGATGTGGAAGAGGTAGCTAGATCCTTTGGTTTTTTGACTATGGGTGTATCGTGTTCCTCAGGCTTATCATGCTCTAGCACCAAGATGTGGTTGGAGGACGAGTTCCAGCTATGAGGGGTTGCCTTTGGAGAGTGAGGGTGGTGTGAGGTTGATGTTGATTCTTTTGTTGATGATACACGGAGATTGTCTGGAAATTTGGAGTCTAGGAGATGGGCGAATTTGGATCTAAGTTGTGGAGATGGGAGGTTAAGAAGGGCACGATGAGCTTGGCGTCTGGAGATGGGAGGTTATGAAGCGCATGATGAGCTTGGCATCTTGAATTTCAGTCGAGGACAGTGTGGCCTAATAGGCTACAGAAAGTACAAAATCTTGGCAAGAGTTCATACTTGACTTCAATGAGGCTTTCCTCCCCATTGAGAAAAATGAGAGTACATAGGCTCTTAAGGGTTGATTCACTTGAATTTCTAACTTGACCCTGAGGAATCGCCTCCAAGGCGAAGAGGAGGAAGAGCAGCCATCATCTAAGACTTTGCCGATGACGGAGCCAAGCTTACAGTTGACATTAGTGCAAGAAGAGCATGGAGGAATGTTATGAAAATGACCCAAATAGGAGTAGTAGAGAATGAGTATTCTTCCACCAGTTTATTTCTTTCTCCTACAGAAGTGAGGATGAGATCATTCCTAAAGGACCAAGGCCCTTGCCTTTGAATGAATCTAACATCCGATTCTTCTTTAAAATATGCAAGCCTAACTTTTGGTAAAGCTTTAGTGATGGAGACCTTATCATCAAGTCCGCAAGCACTTAGGATGTTGTCCTTGATTGCATTGATCTTGAAGCTTTTATCAGTTAGCACTGCAAAAAAGAGACTTTTTTGAATCCATTGCTTCTCTGACATCATCCTCAGTAATGAGGGCACCATTCTCAGGGAGGTTTATGGTAGTAAGAGTTTTAAAGTTTAGAGATGAGAGAGTATGTCTCTTCATTCATGGTTTGGTGAGTTTGTATTGGAGAGATTGGTGGAAGGAATTAAATGGGGGGTTGGATGGCAGAGGTAGGTGAGGGTTTTTAAGAAGGGATTTGTAGATTAGATTGGAGAGAAGAAGAGCTATAGAGAAGCTCTAGAGAGAGGATGACAATTGAGTAGAATTTCAACCATTTGGAAGTTGAAACAAACACCTATGTATGCTTCTTTTCACCAGTAGTAGGCGATCCACTTCAGCTTCTACTTGATCTAATTAAATAGCTTTGTCTTTTAGGAAGAACTTGGAAATGTGGACAAAAACTACCAAAGTATGAAACTATAACCAACTGGCATGACTTCTCCATGTCATCTATATATGCCCAAATTAACTGATACTTTTTTGCTATTAATATTTGTAGCGCAAATAGGCCTGTCCAAAAGGGCCGGCCCGGCCCGGGCCCGGATTTTCGGGCCGAGCCGAGCACCGGGTGTACCGGACCGGTGGGCTGAGGCGGGCGGCCGGTTTTATTTTTATTTTATTATGTTTTTGCTAAAAAATTAAAATTTTTAATAAAAAATGAAATTTTAAGAGTAATTAAAAATAAAATATGCGAAGTTTTGATAAAAAATCAATCATACTAAGTGTTTACTAGGTAATAGAAAATTATATTATATTAGTATATAGTTATCTATTATATGTAAGTATATATAAGTATACATTAATGATCATATCATACCAAGGTTTTAAACGTCGGATGTCGGGTTCATGTCGGACGGCTCAAATCCATGTCGGATAGCGGAAATCGGGGATATATCGGGGGACATGGACTAAATATCGGATTGCCATATCGGGTGGGGCACATATATATAATATCATGTCCTAAATGCAATCTAAGCATTCATAAATTCAATTTAAGCATAATTTATAAAGTCTATAGTCTAAACATATAAAAAAGTAAATAATATATGATGTTTAGGGTCACTAACCGATTGTAAAAATTTGATTCTCGATTGCATCTTGAAACCATTCACCAGAGGGAGAGAGGGAGAGATAGACTGAGAGAGAGACAAAGAGATTAAGAGAGAGATAGACTCAGAGAGAGAAAGAGAGACTGAGAGAGAGAGACAAAGAAATTGAGAGAGAGATAGACTCAGAGAGAGAATGAGGGAGAATCAGAGACTCAGAGAGAGAGAAAGAATGAGAGAGAGATAGAAGAAGACTCACCAGTCACCAGAGGGAAGCTTAAAGTCATCGTTGGGTTCCGACATCGCAAGGAAGAGAGAGAGAGAGAGAGAGAGAGAGAGAGAGAGAGAGAGAGAGAGAGAGAGAGAGAGAGAGGACGAGGCGGTGATGGTTCCGAACCTGCAGCGACGAGGACGAGGGAGAAAGACGAACAGCGGTCATTTTGCCCTAGTTTTTTTTTGTGTTTTGCTATCATGTTCATATCTCTCAGAACAGGTCAAAAGTGAAACTGGTTTGGAATTTCAGCACTAAACCCAAACCCGGTTAGAAAAAAACAGCAGAAAAAAAGACCATATCGGCTGATTTTTCAAAGCTGAAAAATCGGCCGATATGGCCGATATATCCCCGACATGAACCTGAAAAACGACATACAACTTGAAATTACCCAAGTCGTGTCGCTCGAGCCCTCAAACCGACATGTCGGACAACATTTAAAACATTATATCATACTAATAATTATATATATTATACATTAGAAATATATATGTAACTATATATAAGTATATATTAATGACAATATACACTTAAAATATATATAAGTACACATTAATGATCAATTTATACTATAATTATATATTTAAAATATTTTATATATATATATATATATATATATATATATATATATATATATATATATATATATATATATATATATATATATATATATATATAAGTATATATTAATGACAATATACACTTAAAATATATATAAGTACACATTAATGATCAATTTATACTATAATTATATATTTAAAATATTTTATATATATATATAATATCATGTCCTAAATGCAATCTAAGCATTCATAAATTCAATTTAAGCATAATTTATAAAGTCTATAGTCTAAACATATAAAAAGTAAATAATATATGATGTTTAGGGTCACTAACCGATTGTAAAATTTGATTCTCGATTGCATCTTGAAACCATTCACCGAGGGAGAGAGGAGAGAGACAAAGAAATTGAGAGAGAGAGAGCAAGGCTCTATAAACTTAAGTGTATAGGGAATAATCATACACCAACTTTTCTATCCATTGATGTTGCCTTGGGATCCATGAAAGATATAAAGCCCACTTTGAGATTTGTGTGCATCTTGATTTCACGGATCCCAAAGCAAGATGAGTGGTTAGAAAAAGTTGGTCTTATTCATGTCTTTTAAGTTCATATAGCTTCTCTCTACTCTCTCTCTCTCTATATATATATATATATATATATATATATATATATATATATATATATATATATAGAGCAAGGCTCTATAAACTTAAGTGTATAGGGAATAATCATACACCAACTTTTCTATCCATTGATGTTGCCTTGGGATCCATGAAAGATATAAAGCCCACTTTGAGATTTGTGCATCTCTTGATTTCACGGATCCCAAAGCAACATCAATGGATACAAAGTTGGTGTATACTATTCTCTATCAACTTAAGTTTATAAAAGCATTATATATATATATATATATATATATATATATATATATATATATATATATATATATATATATATATATATATATATATATATATATAGTGATGAACTTTGATCCACTTAAGTGGATAAGAGAAGTTGTCCACAACTTCTTATCCCTCCATTTTCCTTGGGATCCATGCAACATATGAATGCAATTTTTATTTGTTCATACTACACATCTCAAGAGAAGATGGATGGATAAAACGTTGGTGGACAACTTTTCTTATCCACTTAAGAGGTTCATAGCAAACCTTTATATATATATATATATATATATATATATATATATATATATATATATATATATATATATATATATATATATATATAGAGAGAGAGAGAGAGAGAGAGAGAGAAGAGAGCTCCTATAAACTTAAGTGTATAGGGAATAATCATACACCAACTTTTCTATCCATTGATGTTGCCTTGGGATCCGTGAAAGATATAAAGCCCACTTTGAGATTTGTGTGCATCTTGATTTCACGGATCCCAAAGCAACATCAATGGATACAAAGTTGGTGTATACTATTCTCTATCAACTTAAGTTTATAAAAGCATTATATATATATATATATATATATATATATATATATATATATATATATATATATATATATATATATATATATATATATATATATATATATATATATATATATATATATATATATATATATAGGGTAGAGTTACAATACACCTGGGTGTAACTAACTTAGTTACACCTATCTTTAAAAATACATGCTTGACCATTGATATTAACGATCAATATCATTCATTGTGATCTACCGTTACCAAATGATCGTGGATCAAAAATCATGTGGTTTGGGATGTTCTATCCTATAATTCAAGCAACTCAAAATAATGGGCATTTTAGGCGGTTCTGAGACCGTTCATTTCTAGGTCATTAGATGTATAAACTATAAAAATCTTTTCTATGTGAGTTTTGGTCTCAGTGAAGTTTTGAACACATAGATCGAAAAAGCGGTGTTGATCGTTAATATCTACACTCAAACATGTACTTTTACAAGTGGGTGTAACTAAGTTAGTTACACCCTAGGTGTATTGTAACCCTACCCATATATATATATATAGGGTAGAGTTACAATACACCTGGGTGTAACTAACTTAGTTACACCTATCTTTAAAAATACATGCTTGACCATTGATATTAACGATCAATATCATTCATTGTGATCTACCGTTACCAAATGATCGTGGATCAAAAATCATGTGGTTTGGGATGTTCTATCCTATAATTCAAGCAACTCAAAATAATGGGCATTTTAGGCGGTTCTGAGGCAGTTCATTTCTAGGTCATTAGATGTATAAACTATAAAAATCTTTTCTATGTGAGTTTTGGTCTCCGTGAAGTTTTGAACACATAGATCGAGAAAAAGCGGTGTTGATCGTTAATATCTACACTCAAACATGTACTTTTACAAGTGGGTGTAACTAAGTTAGTTACACCCTAGGTGTATTGTAACCCTACCCATATATATATATATATATATATATATATATATATATATATATATATATATATATATATATATATATATATATATATATATATATATATATATATATATATAGAGAGAGAGAGAAGCTCTTATAAACTTAAGTTGATAGGGAGGAGTCATCCACCAACTTTTCTATCCATTGATGTTGCCTTGGGATCCATGAAAGATATAAAGCCCACTTTGAGATTTGTGCATCTCTTGATTTCACGGATCCCAAAGCAACATCAATGGATACAAAGTTGGTGTATCTCTCTATCAACTTAAGTTTATAAAAGCATTATATATATATATATATATATATATATATATATATATATATATATAGTGATGAACTTTGATCCACTTAAGTGGATAAGAGAGATTGTCATTGACTTCTTATCCCTCCATTTTCCTTGGGATCCATGCAACATATGAATGCAATTTTTATTTGTTCATACTACACATCTCAAGAGAAGATGGATGGATAAAACGTTGGTGGACAACTTTTCTTATCCACTTAAGAGGTTCATAGCAAACCTTTATATATATATATATATATATATATATATATATATATATATATATATATATATATATATATATATATATATATATAGAATGAAAAGAGATAAAGCTTAAGTTGATAGGGAATAGTAAATCATGACTTTATATCCATTGATATTGCCTTGGGATCCGTGAAAGATATAAAGCCCACTTTGAGATTTGTGTGCATCTTGATTTCACGGATCTCAGTCAGCATGAATATAAAGTGTGCTCCTATCAGCGTAAAGTTATAGGCTTCTTCTCTCTCTATATATATATATATATATATATATATATATATATATATATATATATATATATATATATATATATATATATATATATATATATATATATATATATAATGTATATAGATTGGTATTTCATTTTATAAAATGGGCTACCTTATAATGAGCCCCTACCCATCACATGTGATGTGATGGGTAGAGCTCCATTTGTAGGTAATAGCCCATTTTATAAAATGAGCCATACCTCCTATATATATATATATATATATATATATATATATATATATATATATATATATATATATATATATATATAGGGTAGAGTTACAATACACCTAGGGTGTAACTAACTTAGTTACACCTATCTTTAAAAATACATGCTTGACCATTGATATTAACGATCAATATCATTCATTGTGATCTACCGTTACCAAATGATCGTGGATCAAAAATCATGTGGTTTGGGATGTTCTATCCTATAATTCAAGCAACTCAAAATAATGGGCATTTTAGGCGGTTCTGAGGCAGTTCATTTCTAGGTCATTAGATGTATAAACTATAAAAATCTTTTCTATGTGAGTTTTGGTCTCAGTGAAGTTTTGAACACATAGATCGAAAAAGCGGTGTTGATCGTTAATATCTACACTCAAACATGTACTTTTACAAGTGGGTGTAACTAAGTTAGTTACACCCTAGGTGTATTGTAACCCTACCCATATATATATATATATATATATATATATATATATATATATATATATATATATATATATATATATATATATATATATATATATATATAGTACTATAAAAGTTGATAGGGAGGAGTCATCCACCAACTTTTCTATCCATTGATGTTGCCTTGGAATCAGTGAAGATATAAAGCCCACTTTGAGATTTGTGCGTATCTTGATTTCACGGATCTCAGTCAGCATGAATATAAAGTGTGCTCCTATCAGCGTAAAGTTATAGGCTTCTTCTCTCTCTATATATATATATATATATATATATATATATATATATATATATATATATATATATATATATATATATATATATATATATATATATATATATATATAATGTATATAGATTGGTATTTCATTTTATAAAATGGGCTACCTTATAATGAGCCCCTACCCATCACATGTGATGTGATGGGTAGAGCTCCATTTGTAGGTAATAGCCCATTTTATAAAATGAGCCATACCTCCTATATATATATATATATATATATATATATATATATATATATATATATATATATATATATATATATATAGGGTAGAGTTACAATACACCTAGGGTGTAACTAACTTAGTTACACCTATCTTTAAAAATACATGCTTGACCATTGATATTAACGATCAATATCATTCATTGTGATCTACCGTTACCAAATGATCGTGGATCAAAAATCATGTGGTTTGGGATGTTCTATCCTATAATTCAAGCAACTCAAAATAATGGGCATTTTAGGCGGTTCTGAGGCAGTTCATTTCTAGGTCATTAGATGTATAAACTATAAAAATCTTTTCTATGTGAGTTTTGGTCTCAGTGAAGTTTTGAACACATAGATCGAAAAAGCGGTGTTGATCGTTAATATCTACACTCAAACATGTACTTTTACAAGTGGGTGTAACTAAGTTAGTTACACCCTAGGTGTATTGTAACCCTACCCATATATATATATATATATATATATATATATATATATATATATATATATATATATATATATATATATATATATATATATATATATATAGTACTATAAAAGTTGATAGGGAGGAGTCATCCACCAACTTTTCTATCCATTGATGTTGCCTTGGAATCAGTGAAGATATAAAGCCCACTTTGAGATTTGTGCGTATCTTGATTTCACGGATCTGGCAGAATCAATGGATATAAAAACCAGTGAATCTATCAGCGTAAGTTTATATATATATATATATATATATATATATATATATATATATATATATATATATATATATATATATATATATATATATATATATATATATATATATATATATATATATATATATATATATATATATATGCACACACACACACTTGTAGATACAAAGCTGACATTAGCAAATTAAATAATATAAAAAATAGTTCATATGATAGTAGAGTTCATTAATATGTTTATTATATCTGAAAAGCTAAAGATTCGATCTGTGATCACCAAAATTAGTCTCAAATTCATTAGTCTAAGGATTAAAACAATGGGTGATGTATGATCAAGATAAATTCAGATATTTAGGACGGGAGCTAGATATTTCACTACATAACCATATCTACAATCATATCCTATCGGTTATAGATTTGAGTGACTATATTTGTATCCTAATGGATATGACTACTGAATATTTTCATTGATACGAATATGGGGACACAAGAGAAATGGATCCTCGAGTAACCCATCACCATCGGAAACACAAGAGAAATGGATCCTCGAGTAACCCATCACCATCGAAACACAAGAGAAATGGATCCTCGAGTAACCCATCACCATCGGAAACACAAGAGAAATGGATCCTCGAGTAACCCATCACCATCGAAACACAAGAGAAATGGATCCTCGAGTAACCCATCACCATCGAAACACAAGAGAAATGGATCCTCGAGTAACCCATCACCATCGGGAAACACAAGAGAAATGGATCCTCGAGTAACCCATCACCATCGAAACACAAGAGAAATGGATCCTCGAGTAACCCATCACCATCGGAAACACAAGAGAAATGGATCCTCGAGTAACCCATCACCATCGAAACACAAGAGAAATGGATCCTCGAGTAACCCATCACCATCGGAAACACAAGAGAAATGGATCCTCGAGTAACCCATCACCATCGGAAACACAAGAGAAATGGATCCTCGAGTAACCCATCACCATCGAAACACAAGAGAAATGGATCCTCGAGTAACCCATCACCATCGGAAACACAAGAGAAATGGATCCTCGAGTAACCCATCACCATCGGAAACACAAGAGAAATGGATCCTCGAGTAACCCATCACCATCGGAAACACAAGAGAAATGGATCCTCGAGTAACCCATCACCATCGAAACACAAGAGAAATGGATCCTCGAGTAACCCATCACCATCGGAAACACAAGAGAAATGGATCCTCGAGTAACCCATCACCATCGGAAACACAAGAGAAATGGATCCTCGAGTAACCCATCACCATCGAAACACAAGAGAAATGGATCCTCGAGTAACCCATCACCATCGAAACACAAGAGAAATGGATCCTCGAGTAACCCATCACCATCGAAACACAAGAGAAATGGATCCTCGAGTAACCCATCACCATCGGAAACACAAGAGAAATGGATCCTCGAGTAACCCATCACCATCGGAAACACAAGAGAAATGGATCCTCGAGTAACCCATCACCATCGGAAACACAAGAGAAATGGATCCTCGAGTAACCCATCACCATCGAAACACAAGAGAAATGGATCCTCGAGTAACCCATCACCATCGGAAACACAAGAGAAATGGATCCTCGAGTAACCCATCACCATCGGAAACACAAGAGAAATGGATCCTCGAGTAACCCATCACCATCGAAACACAAAATAATGGGCATTTTAGGCGGTTCTGAGGCAGTTCATTTCTAGGTCATTAGATGTATAAACTATAAAAATCTTTTCTATGTGAGTTTTGGTCTCAGTGAAGTTTTGAACACATAGATCGAAAAAGCGGTGTTGATCGTTAATATCTACACTCAAACATGTACTTTTACAAGTGGGTGTAACTAAGTTAGTTACACCCTAGGTGTATTGTAACCCTACCCATATATATATATATATATATATATATATATATATATATATATATATATATATATATATATATATATATATATATATATATATATATATATATATATATATATAGAAAGCTCTTATAAACTTAAGTTGATAGGGAGGAGTCATCCACCAACTTTTCTATCCATTGATGTTGCCTTGGAATCAGTGAAGATATAAAGCCCACCTTTGAGATTTGTGCGTATCTTGATTTCACGGATCTCGAAGCGAATCAATGGATATAAAAACCAGTGAATCTATCAGCGTAAGTTTATAGAACCTATATATATATATATATATATATATATATATATATATATATATATATATATATATATATATATATATATATATATATATATATATATATATATATATATATATATATATATATATATATATATATGCACACACACACACTTGTAGATACAAAGCTGACATTAGCAAATTAAATAATATAAAAAATAGTTCATATGATAGTAGAGAGTTCATTAATATGTTTATTATATCTGAAAAAGCTAAAGATTCGATCTGCTGATCACCAAAATTAGTCTCAAATTCATTAGTCTAAGGATTAAAACAATCGGTGATGTATGATCAAGATAAATTCAGATATTTAGGACAGGGAGCTAGATATTTCACTACATAACCATATCTACAATCATATCCTATCGGTTATAGATTTGAGTGACTATATTTGTATCCTAATGGATATGACTACGAATATTTTCATTGATACGAATATGGGGGACACAAGAGAAATGGATCCTCGAGTAACCCATCACCATCAGGAAACACAAGAGAAATGGATCCTCCAGTAACCCGGTTAGCCTAATCCGAAATTTTTAGAGAAATTAGGTTATGAAAGTACTATCGTCAGAGAAATGAATTAAAATAAAAAAACCAAATCTTTTATAACAAATCATAGTTATCCAGTAGGTGGTATGTAATGAATCATGGTATGAATTCGGGTATGCAATTTGCCACGTAGAAAATTTGAATTCGATGGAGGGTATAGTTTGCTTTATATGTAGGTTCGGTCAGTGATACGCTATAGAATATTTTTGGACGCGTTTACCATTTTCCAAGGTGTATAGTACAAAACTAATTATGCATTTCAATATTTTTCATATAAAATATTCAAATGCTTCTTTTTATTATTATTATCAAGTTCATGCTTCTTTTCTGTTTCTCTTGTCACATAGTTCGTTGTGGGATTATGGTTTCATTTCACATTTTATTACAACATGTATTTAGTTACAGTAAAGTCATTGACTCATGTATTTAACTGTGCGCCTCTCTTTACTCAATTGTCTTATATTTTGAATTCAAGGGACGAGACTACGGGGCGTAGAATTCGATTATTGTGTTAGCGGTTTTCAAACAATAGTGATTTTTAAAAAATAGTGATTTTGAAGACTCTCCACTTGCCACTAATTGGAGAGGATCGATTCCAAAAGCGTTATACCTTTGTTGCACTATTATTACATGTGCATTTGAGGTATAGATGCAGTGCTCATTTGTATGATCAACAAGTGTACATGCTAAGATGCAATGCAATGTGCGAGTGAGTAAAGGGAGAAGTATAGTAGAATATATGAATCAATGACTTTATTATAACTAAATACTTATTTTAATAAAATGCGAAATAAAACCATAATCCCAAAACAAACTATGTGAAAAAGAAACAGAACAAAAGCATCTCTGTGTGTGGTCCGTGCAAACAAATGAAGTCTATGATTTATGGATCTTTCAATAATAGGACATATGATAATAAAATATAAATGGATATATTCTCAAAGTTAAGCAGAGGGATATGATATTACATTGTGATGTTACATTGCAAATGCAAACAAAGATCAACATAAGAGCATTTCGCTTCTTATGTTCTATGTCGCTTATCAGTATGATTTGTGTATGTCTTGGCCTTCTACTTCAAAATATGCCCATGTTCTTACAACTAGAGATTCAGAATTTTCTCTTGAGGAACCCAAACAATTTCAAGTGCTCCTCCTTTTACTGCATATAATTGTAAGATTAATTGTCTTATGACATCATTTCTAAAAGCATCAGGTTATTAAAGTTTACCAAGGTTCTGGCTCATCTTGTCTTTTTTTTTTTTACGGATTTGTATCCATAAAACCTTTCTCTTAGGGGGTGTTTGGTTCAATTTCTAGAAATTATAGGAAAAGGAAAACACCCAAAATATAGATTTTCTTGTATTTCTTTAAAAATTGTGAGAAAAGTTTTGAGAAGTCAAAAAGTACAAGTTTTCTTATAATTTGTACTTTGTTTGCTTGGTTCAAAACAAGAAAATAGGCCCATTACTTTATACAAATAACAAGTTTTCCTTTTCTTTTATTTGGTTGCATATGAAAAATTTATAGAAAAGTGTCAACCACCTTATTCATGACTTTACAACGGCTATTTTAACGGTTAGTTTGACATGATCAAATCTTATAAAATCACTCTATCCTCAACTATCCATGAACACAAAGTTGAAAAGTTATCTCAGCTACTGGTCTTTTATCAAAATTGATTGCCTCAATTGAAGCATACAAGTTCATGTAGATTGCGTTCTAATATCGTGCTAAAGAACGCTTTATCTTATTATGAAAATTGTAATTTAGTTTGCAATTTTCTTTAGTTGACCATCATCATTGCTAGAAGCTCAAACCGAGCTAAAAATCAACCAAAAGATCACAATATAGAGCTAAACAAGCTTGAAATCAGCATACTAATAAACGACAACAAGAACTCAAACCGAGCTAAAAATCAACCAAAAGATCACAATATAGAGACACAAGAGAAATGGATCCTCGAGTAACCCATCACCATCGAAACACAAGAGAAATGGATCCTCCAAGAACCGGTTAGCCTAATCCGAAATTTTAGAGAAATTAGGTTATGAAAGTACTATCGTCGAGAAATGAATTAAAATAAAAAACCAAATCTTTTATAACAAATCATAGTTATCCAAGAGGTGGTATGTAATGAATCATGGTATGAATTCTGCATGCAATTTGCCACGTAGAAAATTTGAATTGATGGAGGGTATAGTTTGCTTTATATGTAGGTTCGGTCGGTGATACGCTATAGAATATTTTTGGGCGTTTACCATTTTCCAAGGTGTATAGTACAAAACTAATTATGCATTTCAATATTTTTCATATAAAATATTCAAATGCTTCTTTTATTATTATTATCAAGTTCATGCTTCTTTTCTGTTTCTCTTGTCACATAGTTAGTTGTGGGATTATGGTTTCATTTCACATTTTATTACAACATGTATTTAGTTACAGTAAAGTCATTGACTCATGTATTTAACTGTGCGCCTCTCTTTACTCAATTGTCTTATATTTTGAATTCAAGGGACGAGACTACGGGGCGTAGAATTCGATTATTGTGTTAGCGGTTTTCAAACAATAGTGATTTTTAAAAAATAGTGATTTTGAAGACTCTCCACTTGCCACTAATTGGAGAGGATCTGATTCCAAAAACGTTATACACTGTTGCACTATTATTACATGTGCATTTGAGGTATAGGTACGCAGTGCTCATTTGTATGATCAACAAGTGTACATGCGCAAGATGCAATGCAATGTGCACGAGTGAGTAAAGGGAGAAGTATAGTAGAATATATGAATCAATGACTTTATTATAACTAAATACTTATTTTAATAAAATGCGAAATAAAACCATAATCCCAAAACAAACTATGTGAAAAAAGAAACAGAACAAAAGCATCTCTGTGTGTGGTCCGTGCAAACAAATGAAGTCTATGATTTATGGATCTTTCAATAATAGGACATATGATAATAAAATATAAATGGATATATTCTCAAAGTTAAGCAGAGGGATATGATATTACATTGTGATGTTACATTGCAAATGCAAACAAAAGATCAACATAAGAGCATTTCGCTTCTTATGTTCTATGTCGCTTATCAGTATGATTTGTGTATGTCTTGGCCTTCTACTTCAAAATATGCCCATGTTCTTACAACTAGAGATTCAGAATTTTCTCTTGAGGAACCCAAACAATTTCAAGTGCTCCTCCTTTTACTGCATATAATTGTAAGATTAATTGTCTTATGACATCATTTCTAAAAGCATCAGGTTATTAAAGTTTACCAAGGTTCTGGCTCATCTTGTCTTTTTTTTTACGGTTGTATCCATAAAACCTTTCTCTTAGGGGTGTTTGGTTCAATTTCTAGAAATTATAGGAAAAGGAAAACACCCAAAATATAGATTTTCTTGTATTTCTTTAAAATTGTGAGAAAAGTTTTGAGAAGTCAAAAAGTACAAGTTTTCTTATAATTTGTACTTTGTTTGCTTGGTTCAAAACAAGAAAATAGGCCCATTACTTTATACAAATAACAAGTTTTCCTTTTCTTTTATTTGGTTGCATATGAAAAATTTATAGAAAAGTGTCAACCACCTTATTCATGACTTTACAACGGCTATTTTAACGGTTAGTTTGACATGATCAAATCTTATAAAATCACTCTATCCTCAACTATCCATGAACACAAAGTTGAAAAGTTATCTCAGCTACTGGTCTTTTATCAAAATTGATTGCCTCAATTGAAACGTACAAGTTCATGTAGATTGCGTTCTAATATCGTGCTAAAGAACGCTTTATCTTATTATGAAAATTGTAATTTAGTTTGCAATTTTCTTTAGTTGACCATCATCATTGCTAGAAGCTCAAACCGAGCTAAAAAATCAACCAAAAAGATCACAATATAGAGCTAAACAAGCTTGAAATCAGCATACTAATAACGAAAACAGCAACAAGAACTCAAACTGAGCTCAAAACTGAGCCAAATAGATGTGGATATAGAGCTAAACAAGCTCGAAATCAGCATGATATTATAAAAAACAACCCCATCAGCTCAAACAGAGCTCAAAACTAAAGTGGAGAAATCACAACCCAAGAGCTAAACAAGCCCAAAACCACAATATCACATTAAACAAGCTCAAAATCACAATATGGAGCTAAACAAGCTCAATCAAAAATCACTATACGGAGCTAAACAAGCTCAAAATCACAATACGGAGCTAAACAAGCTCAAAACCTCAATATGGAGCTAAACAAGCTCAAAAACCACTATATGGAGCTAAACAAGCTCAAAAACCACTATATGGAGCTAAACAAGCTCAAAACCTCAATAGGGAGTTAAACAAGCTCAAAAATCAGAATATGGAGCTAAACAAGCTTAAAATCACAATATGGAGCTAAGCAACCATAAATACTTATTAGAGCTCAGGATAGAAATATATTTGTCATAAAAAAATGTCTCACCTATAAAATTATGATGCAACGTAGGCTGCTTTTTTGAGGCAATTCATTCCACACAAAAATACCTCGCCTAAACATCACAACATAATTATAGGCTGCATTATCAGTTAATTATCCTCATCATTGCCCATCTAAATACACATGAATGAAAAGAGCCCATACCAGATTTGAGTACCAACATAAGCCATCCATCATTAAAGCTCACACCGAGCATTATCTCAACCTAAGCACAAATAGCCAACAAGAACAATTACCAATAACAACAATTAGCATAATGAATTGCAACATCTAAAGTTTGCAATTAACAAAATATAAGTATGTGTATGTATTTAGTAATTAGCAACATGAACTCAAAGTAAATGTAAATCATGTGAAGTAGCAAAATGAAGTGGAGTTTGCACAAAAGATCACAAAACCCAAAATATCACATTCAAGTTTTCAAACTGAGGATGTATCCCACCCTTGAGCCGCCCCAAGACTTGCAATAAACCTCTTTTGCGCGTCTTTCGTTTTGATAAAAAACATTCTTGCCTCATGCTCACTTTTATATAAGTGATCTAAGACCTTGTCGAGGAATTAATCACTATATGAGTCACTATGAGTCTTCAAAGTCGTAGCTAATTGTTCAGTCCAATGTACTACTGCTACATGTTGATGTTTAAACTTTAATCGACTCTGACATTGTCTCAACAAAGCTACGTATCAACTCATCATCATTGGATTTTTGGTTTTTTGCTTGAGGATTAGTACAACTGTATACTAAGAAAGATACCTGTAATATCACACACAATTAAGTCAATTATGTCTCAACTAAGAAGCCAAGGTCTAGTCAAAGAGAGCGTCATTACACATGATCCTAAAGTTGTCCAAAGTTAATCAAACATGTTGGATATAAAACAAATTATGTTAAAACTCTTTTTGTTTCTCCTTATTACTGTTCATTGCCAAACTGACCCGTTATCATAGGATACATACAGTGTTTGTAAGAGACAAACAAAGAGCCCCAACTATAACAAGAAAACATAGCTATTAATCATAGCTAAAGCATAGGAATTTCTTCTCAGATACTATTAAACATAGAACAAGAAAACATAGCTATTAAACAAGCTCGACGATTTACCCTGACACACAGAACATAACCAGAAACACATGTTCAAACTATAGAACAACCTTCAATTTACACTGACACATAGAAAATTCACAGAAAGATGTCACGTGAGCCTTGGTTTGGTGAACGAACAAAACCTGGATCAAAACATTGGAACTGAATAGATTCTAACCAGAAGACTAAATCAATGTTTCCTTCAAGTTTCAAGCACCCACCAAGTCATAGAAAAACCATTCTCTATAAAAGAGAGGAATCAGGGGATATCACTATTTTACTAACTCAAATATAGGTCTCAGGCTGAGGGTAGGCATGTCCCATTATATTATATGAGCACTAGGTTCCACCATAAATTCCTAGCAAAATCATTTAAACTGGAAATATCAATAGGGGTTGAACTCAGTTCATTTGAAGATAATGAGTTCAATGGTGCAAGCAGATATGCAACTTAAAATCCTTTATATGCTAACTTAATGTTTGATGAGAGGACAGAATCTAGGTTTTTATTTTTATTTTTCTTTACCTCAAATCGGCGCAGAAACGAGTACGGGGAGAAATCTGACGAGGTATAGATCTACAAAAACCGATTCTTTAACAAAAGAACCGATTAATCAAGAAACCCCCAAACAACCGCACCGCAAAAATCCCAGATCCGGTCAAATCCGACAACAATCGAGCTCGAGCAAGTGATAATGGCGTTAGGACCCGAGCACGAGATCAGGAGGAAGAAGAAAAGGCGCGAAGGAGTCGAAAATCACTGGATTTGGGGGCGGCAATGAGAGGGGGGGAAACCCTAGTTTTTCCTCTCTCAATGGACCAAGAGAAATGTTTTCAGCTGGGAAATTGAGGGGGTGTTTGTTTAGTTGTAAGTGAAAATTGTAAGTATGAAAGTCACTTATTTTTTAGACTTTACTTGTTTGTTTTATCGAAAGTGATAATGAAAGTGAGATTCAAAAAATAGTCCACGTCAGATTTTTTGCAAGTACAACATCCCCTAAAAAAGTGCAGAAGTGAGCCATAAAAGTGAAAAATAGGGCCCACATAAATAGAATAAAAATATTATAATAATTTTGCAGATCGGATTTGTTTCATCTTCAACAACCTATCTCCTAATTTTTCTCTCACCCTCTCTTCCCACTGTATTTTCCCCCCTTTTATTTTTTACCTCCATAGAACTAATCCCACCGATTTTCCCCGCGTTTTTTTCCAATTTTTTCCCTCCATAGAATTTATCCAACCGCCTTTGTTGATTTCTAGTATAAAATCTGCATCTCCTGTGGGATCAAGCTCAAAGAATTGAGCGGTGAAGTGAAGGATCTCAAGGTTTGTTTCTTTATAAATTTTTATCTTTAATTTTAGTTGTAGATTCATGAATATATTAAACTCCTTTTTGGGAGGATTCTTATCTTTAATTTTAGATTTAGCTACATGAATCTATTAAATTCTTATTTGGGATTTTTATAACATATTAGACTTATAATTTTCTTTTGATTTTAGTCCGAAATCTCTGAAAACTCTATTGATCTCTCTTGCCAAACTCTTTTAATTTCTGATTTTATGAGAATTTTATTGAACCATTCATCTTTTATTAGATAATTTACTTCATCAATGCTAACATAATATTCTTCATCTTTTGTCTTGGGTCGCTTCATAGAAGATCAATGCATTATGGTTAGAAAATTAAAATTGATCTTTTAAGATTCAAACACTAATCCTCACATGATTGTTAGCCATTAATTAGAGATAAGGGCGATGTAGTTTAGTTGGATTGATTTTTTCTAGATAATTCCATGTATAGCTATAATAGTCAAATAGATTTCATTCTATCAATTTGTCATGAACTGATGGTTTGGAAAACAATATTGAGAACTTTTTCTCGACATTGTACTCATTTTTGTGAGATCAAATCGATGGTATGCTTTGTTTTCTTGGATAAATGCAATGAATAATACATACACTAAAAGCGATACCTTTTTCTATTGTTCATCTTCAAGTTCGATAAAGTTGAGAAAACTAGTGTTTGCTACCAATTTCTAATGACGTATTAGGATGCAAATTGATGTATCTTCTAATGTGAACTAATTACTTAGATTATAACGGTTATGATATTCTTATTTTCGATTTATTTATAAAGTATATTCTTATTTTCAGTTTGCTTAATTGTACTAGATGGATCACAATCTTCAACGTCGTCTTTTGTTACAATGGGCAGTAGCAGCTTATGCAGGAGCAACTTGTGTAGTGGCGTACTATATTTTTTTCATATTAGATTCTAAGGACCACATTTGCCGAGAACCCTCTATGTACAGAGATCTACTTAGAAAAGCGCATATGCATAGAATATTTTATGGCGGGAATACAACATGCATAGATTACCTTAGAATGGCTCCTGTTCCTTTCTTTAGACTAGCAAGTATGTTTAGAGATAAACAATTATTAAAAGACACTATAAATGTATCCATTGAGGAACAGCTAGCAATGTTTCTTCACATAGTCGGACATAATGTAAAGAATAGGGTAATGAAGGTTGAGTTCATACGATCAGGGGAGACAATCAGTCGATATTTCAATTCTATATTGCATGCTATTTGTGGTGTGAGGGATTTATTTGTACGACAACCTGGTTATGAAACGCCAGAAGAGATCACTTCCTCCTCAACTTGGTTTCCATGGTTCAAGGTAAATTCTATTCTATGAAATATGAGAACTAAATATACAATTACTTTATATGTTGAAATTGATACCTTCACAAAATATATTGAATCTAATTAGGATTGCATGGGTCTCATTGATGGTACCCATATTCAAGTTAGTGTTCCGGAGGAAATTGCTATTCGATTTATAGGAAGAAAGGGTGGGACTACCCAAAATGTTATTGCAGCATGCTTGCCTAATAAGCAATTTACTTATGTTTTGGCAGGTTAGGAGGGTTCTGCAGCGGATTTCACAGTCTTGAAAGATGCATTATCTTTAGAACCACCAATGGGTCTGAAAGTGCTGCCAAGTATATAAAGAACATAGTCAAATAATTTTTTTAAAAATTATTCTATCACTAATGATATATATTATTGAAATGTAGGAAAGTATTATCTTGTTGACGCTGGCTATACAACAATGCCGGGATTTATTGCACCTTATCGTGCGGTGCGATATCATTTGAGAGAACAACATGGCAGAACACCCAAAAATTCTAAAGAACTTTTTAATTTGAGGCACTCAAGTCTTCGAACAAAAATTGAGGCTTCTTTTGGGATATTGAAAAATAGATTCAAAATCTTGTGCAGTCATCCATTCTTTCCTCTTGAATCTCAAATTGATATAGTTCTTGCATGTTGTGTTTTGCATAATTATATACTGCAGACCGATGTTGATGACTATTATGCAAATTTAGTATATGAGAATGAAGCTAGTGAAGAAGAGCTCTATAGTGAAACTCAATCCTATGCAACCAATCTCACTCAACGTGAGCAACGAGATCAAAATAGAATGTGGGTTGAGAAGAGAGAAAATATGGCTCAAGCGATGTGGCATGATTACTGCCAAACTTATCAAATTGGAAACATGTTGGAGGGATAACTTGCTACAAAAGAAGTAGTTTTTATTATTGTTTATTCCTTTGACTGTAGCACTTTGAATGATATATTTTGAGCTGTTGCTTTAAGAATGTTATTTGGTTTTATTTTTATCTTTAGAACAATGTAAGAACTCAGTATAAATATATGGTCTTTATCTTTTTTGAGTTTAGTTAAATTAGATCCTCATATTTTTTTATCTTCTCATGCTATATGATCAATAGTTTAATATGAAAAGTTTATAATTATGTTCACTTGCTCAGGACATGGCTGGGCCTCCGTAAAAAAGCTTATGCCAAATGGGGTTAAGTCAAGATTCCACTAATTGGAGTCAAGGGATACCTGCATCTCTAAGTCAACTTGGAAGTCAAGGAAATCCTTTTACTCCTATTCTCGGAGGAATTGGAGATCCGACATATCAAAATGCTTTATATCATGCAATCCTTGCTGGTTCTCAAGGGATGATGACACCACAATATAAGGAGCCAATTCATATTGAAGATGAAGAGGAAGGTAATATTATCCCTGATGAACCCATCTCCAAGAAATACAAAAAGAGTAAAAATGAAACAAAAGGAGAAGGAGGTATGAAGGGCTGTGGAACTCCGAACAAACGCTGGAGCAAAGGGGAAAGTGGTTTTCTCTTGGAATTTCTCGCCGAACAAGCTGCTAATGGAAACAAAAGTCAAAAAATATTTAAAAAGCCAATTTTAATTGCTGCTGTTGCTGCTGTAAATCAAAAATGCAGTCAAAGGTTTACACTATTGAATCTGGAGAATCATCTTAGCGGCCTCAAAGCTAAGTGGAAGGATATTTGTCACTGCAGAGACAAAATAAGTGGAGCTGGTTGGGATGAGGATAAAAAAATGATAACCCTCGACGATCTCACTTATAAAACTTATGTTTTGGTATGTTGTCTAACCTCACTCCAAAACTTATTTTGTCTCTTATAATTTGTTCTATGAATTGCTAATATTTTCTGTTCTTATAGTTGTGGTAACTGACGAAGCCCTTGATTAATGTTATATACAAGTGTACTTCCTTTAATATGGCTGATAACTATGTTGTATTAAGGTGCTTGGAAGTTGCTTTTCAAAATTAAAATTTCTCATAAATATAATCTCTAATTCTACTTGTCATATTACTTTCAGGCACATGAAACTAGAAGAGCTTATCTTAATTGTCCTAGTCCATTTTATGAGGAGATGAAGATTGTATGTGGGGAGGATTTTGCCACTGGACCATTTAGAAAGAACATATATGATTCATTTGGAGACCTTGATGAATCCGGTAACAAGGACTTCAACAGTGGATCTCCAGTAACTATGACTGAGTATGGCGATGTCGCTGATGGTGCTAACGAAAAGCAGAATGTCAGTAATGGTACAACTCCTCAAAAAGATTTTAAGAAGGCTAAGCATCCAAAGGAGAAGAAATCAAAAGATTCGAAAAATGATGTCCAAGTTAAAGAACTCAAGGAAGGTCTTACTTTCATTGCCAAAGCAATTGAAAATGCTACGCCTGAAGATTGGAGGCTTAAACTTAATAAGGTCATCATGGCTATTGAGGGGCACAACGAGGATGATTTGGATGCCGTTTTTGAGCATTATGCAAATTGTGAGCATAAAGCGTTAACATTCATTGCAAAGCCTCCTACAAGACAAAAGAAGATTGTCGATGACTATATAAAAAACATGAAGCTTTAGCAAAATATGAGTCAGTATGTTTCCTACAGTAGTATTAGTATGTTTGGAAGTGACGTAGTTAGTAGCTTGAGGATTTTTTTTAGAGTTTGATCACTATTTACTTCAGTTTAGGACTCTTTTCTATTTCTTTAGAGTTTGATAACCAATATTAGTTTGTTTCGAAACTTTATTATCCTATGAATGAAATTATAGTTTTTGTTTTGAATACTATTCTCATCATCTTTGGTTCTGTGATGGTTTGAAATATGCCAATGAAATTTGTTTTCATTGAAGATAAATAATTGGGTTATTTACATTTTGTAGCTTGGGTGCTCTTTGTGATTCTCTCGTCCTCGTTTGCAAGTATTACAAAAATAATTTGATCATAATGTTAATAATAGCAAAGATTTATTTTTGCTGAAATTTTATCAATGAGATTATACTTGAAGTATCCATGATGATTGCTTAGTTTTGGGTATATATGTCTTAGGTTTTATTTATTTTGTTAAATTAGTGTTTATGACTACATTATGTCGGTCCTGGATATGGTTCAAAATGGTAAATAGAGAAGGGCACTGATTTATATAAAAACATGATTTTTAATATATAAATAAATAAAATAATGTTGCCACATCATCCTCACTTTTCTACTTTCAACAATAACTTGTTTTGTAAACAAACAATGTATGTCACTGCGTCTTGACTTGGATGCATTTTTTCACTTACAAAAAAAAGTCACTTTCACACTTTTGAGTCACTTTCATTTAACCAAACACCCCGTGACTACGGGTTGTTAAGATAATAGTTTTAAATTAAGTGTGTCAGATTTCTGGTTGATTTCAGCCCTCCTTTTTTATAGGAATTTGATTTCTATAAACTAGGGTACTTTTCTATACTTTATACTTTATAGAAAATTTTTCTGTAAATTTATTTTCAACCAAACATAATTTATAGAAATCTACAGAAAAGTTTATTTACAAAAATGTCACTGTCAGCCCCTTTTCTATAAAGTTTTCTACAAAAGTGGTGAACCAAACACCCCCTTACTCTACAAAATTTCTTACTCTACAAAATTTCTCATTTTTATTTATCGTTTTTAAAGTACTATTCAACTCTGCAGGATATTAAAAAGTAACTAAATCCAACATGTAAAAAGAACTTTAATAAAAAAAACCACAAAGCTGAATTTTGAGATCACAGAATAATCCACCAGAACAAATCCTAGATAACCATCGAACAAAACTCCATAATTCTCCCAAAAATCAAAACAAAAACTCAAAATTCAAAATAAAAAACGCAACTTTTTCCATCTAAGATAGAGACATACCAGGCAAGCAGCAATGTCGAAGGCAATTCCCGCCGCATCCGATCTGCTCGGCGGCATCCTCCTGATAATTCGACACCACCGTCAAAACCCTCTTAATCGTCAACATTCTCTTTCTGTAATTTTTATTTCTTAGAATCAAATAAAGAACCCAAAAAAGAAAAAGAAAAAATAACATAAAATTTTAATCAGAGGCCGCCGCCAGCGAGAAAGAGAAGGTCAGCGCGCCGGGGGAGGGGGGGCGCCTTCGGAGGGGAGAGCGGCCGCCGTGCGTTGATGGGCTGCGGGCGGCGGGGAGGAGGCGGTGGTCGCTGAAGAATTCCCGCCGGTTTGATCTCAATGCAGCCGTGATTACGCCAACTTTTGAGAATTTTACCGGAAGGAGATTGTTGGAGATGAGAGTTTCCGTTTTCTTTTTATTTTTTATTTTTTTAATATAGCTAAATTTGGGTTTGGTTTGGGTATTTGGGAGTTTTGAAAGAGGATGAATCCTCGAAGGACATGGTTTTTTAGGTGTTGACTGTTATACCCTTTGGTAAGTAAATTATGGGTTAATTAAATGTATTTTTTTTTATAACCCAACCTCAGCACTCAAGACCGTGAGAGTTATATTAGAACTCTCAATAGTTCTAATTATTATTAATGTGTTTTTGGTTAATTAATAAAACCTACACCAAAGTTAACCCAATTTAAGACTGTTATATCAACTTTTAATGATTATAATGGGTAGACTCCCCTAAATCCCAAGAACTTTTAGTGTTTTGCAGTAAACCCCCAAAAATTCTAAAATCGTATTAAACCCCCAATAATTATTGGAATTGCAGAAAACCTCCCATAAGTTTCTATGTTTTGCACATAACTTTCATGACAACGTAAATCCACGTTGTGCATTGGTGATAGGGGTGGCAAACGGGTCGATCTAACCCGACCCATATAAATTTTGACCCAACCCGTATAATATTGATCCAACCCGACCCGTCAAATAATCAGTAAAACTCATTTATTAAACAGGTTAACCACTAACCCAAGTGACCTATTTAATTGTTTTATAATTTTCATGTACTTAATATAGAGTCCATGGTCAAAGTTTTTATGGTCCTATTTATCATTCATAGGTTTTTTTTACTGTTTTAGAAGTTTAGATATTTTCAAGGTTTTTTATGTAAAATTTGAATTTTCAGGATGTCTATTGTAATTTTTAAGCTTTTAAGGTGTCTTCTGCAAATACCAAAAGTTCACATTACTTTTTATAAGCTATAGATTTTATCTTGTTTGTAAGTTTTCATATTTCTAGCGTATGTTTCTGTAAAATTTGACTTTCTAGGGTGTATTTTGTAATTTTGAAACTTTCAAGGTATTTGCTGCAAATTTCAAAATTTTCACGCTGCTATTTGCAAGTTATATAGACTTTGTACTATTTATAAGTTTTGATATCTATGTGGTGTGTTTCTATAAAATTTGACTTTTTGAGGGTGTATTTTGTAATTTTGAAACTTTTAGGGTGTTTCCTATAAATTTCAAAATTTTCAAGCTACTGATTATAACTTATAGATTTTGTACTGTTTGTAAATTTTATTATTTCTTGTACGTGTTTACGTAATAGTTTGACTTTTTAAGGGTGTATTTTGTAATTTTCTAAACTTTTAGGGTGTTTTTGCAAACTTTAAAAATTCATGGTGCTGCTTATAACTTATAGATTTTGTATTTTTGTAAGTTTTGATATTTTCGAGGCATGTTTCGATAAATTTTGACCTTTGAGCGTGTATTTTGTAATATTTCAAACATTTAGAATATTTTTGCAAAATTCAAAACTTTCAGTGGGTTTCGTAATTTATAAATTGTAAATTTTCACTGTTCATAAGTTTCAAATTTTGACTTATTTTGGGCTTTTTGCAATTTTGAAACTATTAAGGTGTTTCTTGCAAATTTTAAAATTATCATGGTGCTATTTATGAGTTATAGATTGTGTAGCTATTTATAGATTTTGATTTTTCAGGGGCATGTTTTGTAAAATATGACTTATTTAGGTCGTTTTTGTAACTTTTGAAACTATCGGGTTGTTTTTGCAAATTTTAAAAGTTTCATTGTGTTGTTTATAATTTATGCATTTTTGTCTTTGTTTTGTAAGTTTTGATATTTTCATGATTTTGGTAAATTTTGAACTTTTGAGGATAGTTTTTAATTTTCGAATCTCTAAGGGTGTTTTTCTGTAAATTGTCAAAATTTCATAATGTTGTATGTAATTTATGAATTTTATAGTTTTCATAAGTATTGATATTTTATGGGTGTGTTTTTATAAATTTTGAATGTTGAGGGTTGAATGATAAATGGGTTAAAGTTAAACGGGTCAGTGGGTTGACCCGTTTACTACCCGATTAATAAATGAGTTCTTTAAGTGACCCGTTTTATGACCTGACCCACATAAAGTGACCCATACCCATTTATAACGGGTTGGATCGGGTCGGGTCAGCGGGTCGGGCATAAATTGCCAGCCCTAGTCGGTGACACATTTTAGATGCTAAATGTGAATTAACATCCGTTATGCGGGTCATCTACAAAACACAAAAACTTATAGAGATTTTTTCGCAATTCTAATTGTTATTAGCGGTTTAGTGCCATTTTAGAAGTTTTTGGGGGTTTAACAAAATGCTAAAGGTTCTTGGGTTTTAGTGTAGTTTACACTTGAAGTATAATATCCTTGAACTTTTAACTTGTTTTTTTTAATATACACGAGAATCAAATCCAATATTTTGGGAATCATGTTAGAACCTTCTAACCATCCGGATCACTGTGGTTCCGTTTTATCCTTGAACTTAAAATTTTCAAGTTGAACTGCAGCAAACAACCTCCATTTAACAAAAATGACAGCAAAAAAAAAAAGGAAATTCAATGAATATTTATCTCATTTTACATGCCGTCTATTTTACTTAGGGATCGATACACTAAATATTAAACACTGTGATGTTAGAAAAGAAAAAAAAAGTTTACATACTGAAATTTAAAATAGACAAAACTTTAGGATCTTAAAGTACAATAAGCTTAGAATGATTATAGTGTTAAATTATAAGTTTTCCCCCCTTCATTTAAGAGTAATAAAAGGACGGTCCGTTTAGAAACCCTGGTGTTCTTTCACTTCCATGGTGTTTTGTCAAAATAAAAATACTGTGTTTGGATATAGTGATGTTTTTGGTCAAAAGCACCCTCAAACAAAAGCACCACGCCTATTTCAAAATATTTTTAGAGGTTTTGAGTTTAGCATAGTATTTTTAGTTTGGGTGGGGTATTAATATAATAGCTAACTATAATATATATTATTATAAATAATATAGTATATTAATTAATATAAATATATTATAATATAGTATGTTACTTTTATATATTATATTATTTTATAAAAACATAATATGATATAATATATGTGTATGGAAATGATAAAACTAATATCAATAAAAACCTATAGTGATGTTTTGAAAATACTTTGAAATAAAGCACCATGGTGTTTTTCCTAGAATAATACAATACCAAAATGACCATGGTAATCCCAAAATACACTTACTTGTCATTGTACAGAGCAAGTATTTTGCCCGTGCTCACACATATGAGTCTTGCATAGCGAATGTCATAGAACCCGATGAGCATAAAATATTCAAAGTTACAAGAGTAAAACTATCAAGTATAGTATTTAAGATATCGAACCACGGGAAGGAGACAATCGGAAGAAATCTAAAAAGGTTCTTAGATTGTGTAGGAATCTAATAAGAAGGGTAAATAAGAATGGTGTGTTTTGAGTAGAGCTTCTGCACAAAAATAAAAGGCCAAATCAAGAGGAGAGAATGAGAGAAAAAGAAGAATGAGAATGAGAGAAAGGAAACAATTGAAAATAAAAAGAAACTAACAAGAGGGAAGAATGAGAAAAAAAAAATAAAAAGAAATAAAAGGAGAATCAAATCACAATAAGAAATCAAAACAAGAATCAAATAAGAAGGTAGAGTTAAAGAGTAAACCAACATAAGAAGAGAAAGTAAAGATGGAGTAAATCAATAGAGGAGAATAGGAATCTAGGATTGAATCCACTAGTTAATTTTAATTTGTGTTTAAGATTTACTCTCTTTTATTCACATGTTACTTTAGAATTCTTAAGCGTACACTATTAAGTTACTCAAAGCAAGCATAACCTATCAAATTCATATCCAAGCAATATTATTACTCATGATAAGAAATAAACAACTACATAATAATCCTAGAATTGAATAACCATAATCTATCAAACCACTCAAGTAAAGTATAGACTATCGAACTCCTTTTCTACCAATTAGTTTTCTAATTGATTATCTTAACCTGATCATTTTAAGCACAAAGCGAGCAAATCAAAACACAAAAGGAAATTAAACTAGTGTTCGCGGGGAAAGTTGGTTTCTCGATCTTCATTGATTGTGAACTCATTACAGCTTTATACGATTACAAATGAATTCAAAATAAAAGCTCGCCTTTTTATAAGGCTCGATTACAATGAAAATCAAAAGAAAATAAAAATCACAACTTTCCACCTAAACAAACGCGGGATCCGTTTATCGGTTCCTCGCTTGCGTGGGATCTTTGCCTGTGCCGGGGACTTTGTTGCGTCCGTGGACCACCGCGTGATCCGATCTGATGAAAGATCTACACGATAAAAGGGGGGGTTATTTCACGAAGGAAATAATAGCCCAAGCGAATGAAATCGACCAAGCGAAGTCACAGCTCTTCCCGGGATCAAAAGCGAGGTTTTGATTCGGAGGGAATGAGTGTAGATCTAACCGAGATCTCTCGAACTTTCTCAGGGGATTATCTCACGAAGGAGGATAATAGCCCTGGGGTTCGCTCAGATCTGGTTGTCGAAGATGATCTTCAAAAAGTCCTCCCCTTTCTTCTGAGATCTGGATCTGAAACTTTGATTTCAATTTGGCAGAGCTTCGGCCTCTTGTAAAAAATCCCCCCCCCTCGCCAAATGAAACCCCTCCTCCCCTATTTATAATATTTTAGAAGCATATGCAGTCAAAACTGGGAAAAAAAGCCCAGTAAGACTAGGTGTCTCGGCCTTGGCCGAGACACCACTTGGTGTCTCAGCTGGCCGAGACACTATTTGGTGTCTCGGCCTTGGCCGAGACGCTACCAAGGCCGAGACGCCACTTGGTGTCTCGGCCTTGGCCGAGCCGCCATTATGCCTTTTCGCTTTTTTTTGGGTCCGATGATTTGTTCTGGGACTTGTTTTCCGAGCTCGATTAGATTTCGTCTCGTCGACATTCGCTGATTTGAAGCTTTACGGCTGGATTTATTCCATCGCTTGCACGCGATTCGTTGCTTTGTTGATTTAGACGTTTCGTCGACTCGCTTCGCGGACTTAGACGCCTCGTCAACTAGCTTCATGTGTTTCGTCGACTCGCTTTATGCGTTTGTGTCGCGGTCACTTGTTGCGTCATTGATGGTTTGTCGTTACGTCGTCAGATGGTTTTTCAATCGTCAACTCATCGTCACGAGTCTCGTGCAGGGACTTATAGGCAATTTTCGACGCCTACAGATATCCCCTCCAAAGTGTTTCAGTCTCGTTCTTTTATAGAAGCGTCTGGAATACTTTGGATATGATAGGTCCAAACCTTCAATCGGCATAATAGGACCTGAAAATAGCTTCAATCTTAATTTTTTCAATTCCTTCAGATTATCCAGTGCTTTGTAGGATGACTGAAAGTGTCACGGTGCTGCATTTATTGTCTGACCGCTGTCGAAATCTTGAACCGAAGCTAGTAATTAAATTTTTGTTTTAGCTCATGTTTGTGAGTTGTCGTAGAACTGACCATCAAACTTCTTGAGATTTCTCCTTTAGTCGGTGAATTCTCCATTGCGACGATTGTCGTAGAACTAACCATCAAACTTCTTGAGATTTCTCCTTTAGTCGGTGAATTCTCCATTGAGACGATTGTCATAGAACTGACCACGGTGGGAGGAAATTGGGGGTTGTCGAGTTATCCTTAAGAATATTTTATAAAAATATTCTCTAGGAACTCCTCGACAAAATAGGAAACAGTTTAGACTCTTATACCTTATTGGAGTAGGATTGTTGAGTTATCTTTAAGAATATTTTATAAAAATATTCTCTAGGAACTCCTCGACAAAATAGAAAACAGTTTAGACTCTTATACCTTATTGGAGTAGGATTGTTGAGTTATCCTTAAGAATATTTTATAAAAATATTCTCTAGGAACTCCTCAACAAAATAAGAAATAGTTTAGACTCTTATACTTTATTGGAGTAGGATTGTTGAGTTATCCTTAAGAATATTTTATAAAAATATTCTCTAGGAACTCCTCGACAAAATAGGAAATAGTTTAGACTCTTATATCTTATTGGAGTAGGTATGAGGCTCGCATAATTCGAACCGGATGAGAATTGATTTTGGCTGAATCCTCCTTTAATTGGGTTTGGCCAAATCCCCCTTTGATTAGGTTTCCCTCTTTTTTCTTTTCCTTCTTTTCTTTTCCTCCTCCTATTTGGATTTGGCTGAACCAACCCCCATCTCCTCTTATTAATAGGACCAGCTCCCCCTCTCTTTTTTTTTATCTTTTCTTTTCTCTTTTTTTGTTTTACCAAACCACCCCTAGGGTTTTAGTAGTACCCCCTCTCTCTTTTCTCTTTTGCTCTTTCTTTTGGCCTCGTCTTCCCCAAACCTTAAAAGCATACAAGATATAAGTTTCCTCCACGTATCGAACTCAAGAATTCCCTCAAATCTTTGTGCTTTTTGGATCTCTCAGGCCCCTCAAGCGTTCGATTAAATCTTCTTTCAGATTCAGGTTCTCGAGCTTTTCTTCAGGTAAATCCCTCACTACTCTTGCATATTTAATTTTTATTTTATCATATTAATCAGGGGGTAGATATGCAAGAAATTAGGGTTTTGATTTCAAGCCTCGAATTAGGGTTTTTGAGGGCAAAATTGCATGGAATCTGCGGGGGTTTTGGTCATGAAAAGGAGGACTGAGATTTGAGGGGTTTTATTGCAACAATTGGGCTGTAATTTGGGGGGTTGATGCGCCATTGATTGCTGGAGATTTCAGGGATTTTTGTGTAGGCCGAAATTTGGGGGCTTATGTGCAAAAAGTGGCTGAAATTTTGGGGTAAAATCGCAAAAAGGGCTGAAATTCAGGGGTTTTTGTGCAAAAACAGCCCAAAAACTTCGGATTCGAGGGTAATTTGAGTGGCTGGGAATTTTGAGCTTGAAAGTGACTTAGATGTCCGAAATTCCAACCTGATTCAGGGGTATTTTGGTCATTTTATGTCCAAATTTGGTCAGGAGTGGTTTTCGAGCGAAATTTAAACCCGACCTCGGCGTATGTAGACCCTGTAGGTTTAACTAGACTTTAACTGTAACATCCCATATTTTTTGTAGGATTTTGGTTAAAATTCATAGTTTCCCTTTATATTTGTATCTGACCCGTTCATTTCTTTCTCAGGTCGATATGTCGTCGGGGGAGATCACGCGCTCCGAGGAGCCAGCCAGCTACTCCGTCACATGGGAGTGCGTCTCCCTCATTTGTTGGTGAGCCTTTTCCTCATCATTCATAATTTGCACACGTCATATTGCATCCCCGCTTTGTTCTCCTTCGTGAGGCAATTGGGAAGAGCCGATATTCTCCTTCGTGAGGGTTGAGGCTTAAAAGATAGGTTTTGCTTGGTCAGTACCTATCTCAAGGTGACTAAAAGGGGGCGTTTCCGTGCCGCGTCATGTTCCATAAGGTGGGGTATATCATCGCTTTATTTGCACGACGGTATACATTGTCTTATGGGTGCACAATGTAGTTAGAATCGTCTCACCCATTACAAGGCTGTGACTCTATCTCGTAAGTTTGCGAGATGAGTTCAACGCCCTATATCGCCCTTTTAAAATCTTCTTCTTGGCTGAGTCTAATGAATATTAATTCCTCTTTCTCAGTTGAGTATCCCTTCGGAGCGTTTCCCTCCCATGCGGTTGACGGACGCTGCGGCGAGCACTATGCTACTTCCGATGATTCTTCGCCCGTTTCGGTTACTCCTCAGTTTGCACAGGGCACGTCAGCGGAGACCATTCAGGTGGTACGTGAAGGGAGTCCTCGCGTTCTTCGGCTGTTGATTACTGATGCGCCACTTATGAGGGTTACCAGTTCCACTCAATCTTTGAGGAAAACGGATTACTTGTTTGGTGATTCCGTTGATGACCCAGATGCCGCTTTTATTGACAGTGAGAAATGGTTGCATAGGGATGACGGAGGGTTATTGTATCTCCCGCGGATACCTCGCCATCGATCATTGACTGAGTTGAGGTGTCAGGCCGTGACACGGGAGATGTCGTGACACTTGACGGATGAGCATGATCACATACACTGCGGGTATATTACCCACCAGGCAATTCCGGGTTCGAGTAGGAACCGTGTTATTGGACTGCATCCTGGTGTGTTGGGATTAGGCACACTACCCCGCGATGAACTATTCACCGCTGCTCATACCTTGAAGAATCGTCTCGCGAGGCTGGGGCGAGAAATGCCTGCGATTCGTCACAGATTTTACGGTTGGCTTCATTCTTCAGACAAGCTTTGGTGGGCTCGTATGACGAACTATGTCCTTAGCCGATGGAGTGAGGAGCTACATGACTGTGGCTTATATGCAGCCATCCGTGCCACCATGTATGGGCTGCCGATCAGTGCCAATCATTTCTTTGCGTTGTTAGAGCTTTACGACCCGGATTCGAATACTTTCTTGACCAAGCATGGGGAACTAGGGTTGGCTCTCCATGAGATGCATCAAGTCTCCGGCTTACCCATGGGGAAAATGTTATACCAGGAATACTTTCCCTCGAATCATGATTTGCGTCAGCTGAAGGAGCACATGCCCGATCGCTATGACACCTTATGGGATCTTACTTGCCACTATCATATTGCTTTGTCGATGACTGAGCTACTAGCCAAGAAGACCAAGCCACAATTGAGCCTGGAGCAGTTCGCCACTTATTTGTTCAGGCACTTGGAAAGCAATTCTGGCGAGGCGATTTGCGGATTGCCACCTTTCACTCCTTCAGAAGTTAACGAGCTAATCAAGAAACCAATGCTCACTCTTATACCATCAGTAGCACCGATGGTGGTTTCCTTGCAGGGACCAAATTCGAGACATTCCTGTGGCACGTAGTGAAGCCGATTGAGCCGATGACTCTCTTAGCCGGCTTCCTCGCGATCTGGTTGAAGGAGTGCGTGGTACCGTGTCAGTCTGGTGAGGCACTGCCATTAGAGGTGCTTTATCCTGCAGTTCAGCTTACTCACAAGAAAGAACTTTCTCTTCTTCTGGTGATGGTGGCTAATATTCATCATGGGCTTCAGCAGATAGTTAGTGCCTTCACTCAGGGGAAGGGTGAGCTGACGATTCAGATTCTTCTTGCTAAGGTGGAGCTTCCATATACTTACCTGATGGCCCGGTTCGTCCTTCACCGCTCAGATATGATGTCAGCGCTGAGCACTGCAGATCAATCTACCCCTTACTATAATCATTAGAGAATTACAAATGGAAGGGGCCAGGATTCCCAGAAATAAGAAAGCAACTGCAGGTTCACAAGGGTTGGTTTTTCTCCAGATGTTTTCCGCGATTCTCTGGTCAGTATGGCGAGTCCTTGATTGATGAGGAGAGGCCAAGGGCGAGCCGGACCTCTCTTGATGTCGGCCGCTTCAATTGGCTAATGAACATTAGGCCGGGTTACCTAACATTCCGGGTGAGAGATGAGTGTTTCATAGAGCCCTATCTACCCTGTCGATTTGCCCGCTAGTTTGGTTATGACCAACTTTATGTTGAAAATCTGAGTCAACAGCTCCGGACTCACGGCGGATTAGTGGACGGCGTCCGAGCATGGCTGTGGAGTGTGTCTGGGTGCACTGGTAGTAGGTTCAGCCTTCCGAGTGCTGAGCGTCAGCTAGAGCTAACGTTCTTATGCTGCAGTTAGTTGTTGGCAGCTAATGAACCCGTTCGCGTGAAGCCTATTGCAGAATTAGTGGCCGAAGAGGCCTCCCAGGCTGATACTCAGATGATTCAGAAGACTGATCGGTCCCAAAGGAAGCGATGCAAGACTCATCAAATAGACGAGGAGGAAGAGGAGACCTCCGGTTCTGCCGAAGAGACCTCAGGAGGAGGTCATGTGGATGACGAGGATCATGAGGAGGACTCTGGGACAGGTTTGTTGATACTTCCCCTCCCTTTTTTCCCTTCCTCTTTTGGAATTATTGGGTCTGACATCGACTTGATGCTTCCGGAATGACAGCCGAGGAGGAGGAGGGAATTCGCCCCTCTCACCGGGTGAAGCCTCGAGTTGGGACTCAAGCTATAAAACGGAAAAAATTAGCCCATAAGTCACATGTGGATCCGCGAGCTTTTGAGATGGAGTTGGATGGTGACGACTTTGTCAGCGAAGGAGGTAATGCTTAACCGTCCCGTAATCCCTTCTATTATTTAACCCCTTGAACTCAGGGCTCACGTCTCTCCATTTCTGTGCAGGAGGATATGGAGGAGGCGAGACCAGCTTTGATTTTCCCCATCACGATTTCGCCTCTTTTGAAGAACCCAGTTTCACACAACAGGTGTCCGAGACTATGGCAGAAGAGCCTGCAGTAGCTACTAAAATTAGTGGGACTATCAATGTAGGACCTGATTCCGCAAATCCAGGTACATCTATCATCGGTAATACCCCATTTAGATGGCGAGTACGGGAGTTGAACGACTCAGAATTCGTGCCTTCCCTAATTGTCTCTATGCTTCTTGCTCTTTTAGAGAAATTGCAGGAAGCAAACGTGGACACCGGGATTAGAGAGACTAACTCCACTATAGGAGGTAAGCCATTTTCGCTGATCGCAGGTTTTTGATTCTGCTTCTTTCACTTATGTTCTCTTGTGTCAAATTTTTCGATAGAGGATTTTGATGACGATGGCCTGCTTGCGGACACTCCCCTGGCCGACTTGTCATCTGAGCCAACAATTCCCGAAGGTACTAAGGCTCGTTCCTCTAAAGGTATGGGCCTATTCTCCTATTAATTGTAGGACTAGCCATTTTTTTGACTAATATAACTACAATCTGAGAAATTCACTTTATCACTGGCAGGAACTCCTACTGAGGCTTATTTTCTGATTCCTCATCCTGATGCTCCTCCAGAATCGATGACCACGGCGTCTACCGTGCCTGTTGATCATACCGTGAGACCAACTCCAGCAATTGATGCATCAACGGCGGTTACCCCTCTGACGGCTCCGCTTACCCATGAAGCTATGCCGATGGAATTAGGTACGGGTTTATCCGACTAAGGATATCTACACCAGTCTTTGAGATTCTGAAATGTCTACCACTTTATTTTTGCAGGGTTTACATCTCAACTTCACGACCTAGCGAAGGCGTTGATTTCAGACAATGACCCTGATCGGATTATTATCTGTATGGAGGTACCGTCATTCTTCTCCCTCATGAACATGATGATCGACAAACTTCTCCATAGTGGGCTCTCTCTTCGTCAGTTCAGGCCGGTTCTTGACCCCAGAACGGCTTTAATAAGGAACGCTGGTTACCCAGAGTTAGCCAAGGCCATTGATGATGATCTTGATCGTCTGGAACTTGATCTTTAGAAGTTACAGGAGTTGCGAGCAGTAGGTACTTCTTCATATGTAGCCGATCGAGCGGAGTCTCGCCTGGAAGCATGGCGCGATGCTCGAGTTTTTACTGGACTCGAGGTTTAGATACAGCGTGGCCGGGTAGAGCAGGTTAAGACTACACTTGCCGAGAAATCCACATCCCTGAGCCACATCTATTCTTGCATTGCATCAAGTGAGGCCGAGATAGCGCAACTTAGGCGAGAACTTCAGGTGAAGAAAGAGAACTTGAGCATCCTGGAGCTGACAAGGGTCAACGAAGAGGAAGCTCGAACCGCCCTATCCAAGAAGCTGGAGCTCTCGAAACAGAAGCTAGCTGAAGTTGAGGGAGAAGCTGCGAAGACGCTAAACGCCAATGAGGAGTCTTTCAAGGTTGAGTTGCAGGAGGAGCTCCAACAAGCTTACCATGATGAGTTATCCCAGCTAGAACAACGGATCTTTTGCCATAAACTTGATGTTTGAGTAGCTGCAATTCCTTTGTCGAACTATTTGACTCTTCACTAAATAAACTTCTATCCCCCTTTCATCGCTATTTATTATGATTTCTCATTTCATTTGAAATAATCAACCACAATACTCGTACTATTTTTAGCAAATCCTCAACCATCAACGGATTTGATGAGCCTTTAGCGATTACCGTTTGAATCGGGCTAGCAAGCGGATTATTTAAACCCGTTCCGCATGTGACGTTGTGCTAAAAGAATGAGACTCTTTTAGGCTTAATGCTATGATATCGAATACGTAGACTTTGTCGTCTTTTACGGGCCAGAGACTAACCGGCGACGCGTGTTAGGCGTTGCCTTTAGGATTATTGGCCAACCCCCAGCCATCAACGGATTGGATGAGCCTTTACCGATTACCGTTTGAATCGGGCTAGCATGCGGATTATCTAAACCCGTTCCGCACGTGACGTTGTGCTAAAAGAATGAAACTCTTTTAGACTCGGTGCTATGATGTTGAATACATAGACTTGGTCGATTATCACGGGAATTGACTACCCGGCTGTATTTGTTAGGTGCAGACTTATCCCTACTTAGGCTTCAGGATGAAATTCCCCAGACTTGAATTCTGGTGTCTTCTTCAATCAGAAAAAAATCGACAACACTTGTTAGGCGTTGGCTTATCCTTACTTAGGATTCGGGATAAAATTCCCCATACATGTAAGGTGTGGATTGTGGTGTTATTAATAACTACCTGCCACAATGTCGAATATGTGGGCTTTTGTTCTTTTCACGGTTAAGAACTAACCGGCAACGCCTGTTAGGCGTAGACTTATCCTTAATTAGGCTTCGGGATAAAATTCCCCAAGATGAATCTTGGTGTCTTCTTCAATCGGATAAAAGACTAAACCGGCGACGCGTGTTAGGCGTTGGCTTATCCCTACTTAGGATTCGGGATAAAATTCCCCACACGTGTAAGGCGTGGATTGTGGTGTTATTAATAACTACCTGCCACAATATTGAATATGTGGGCTTTTGTTCTTTTCACGGTTAAGAACTAACCGGCAACGCCTGTTAGGCGTAGACTTATCCTTACTTAGGCTTTGGGATAAAATTCCCCAGACTTGAATTCTGATGTCTTCTTCAATCGGAAAAAGACTAAACTGGCAACGCGTATTAGGCGTTGGCTTATCCCTACTTAGGATTCGGGATAAAATTCCCCAAGATGAATATTGGTATCTTCTTCAATCGGATAAAAGACTAAATCGATAAAAAAGGTGAAACTAATGTGGGAAAGGAAGAATTTTATATTCTATCTCCCGATGATGGAGAGGAAGGATTTTATATCCTGTCTCCAGGTCTTTTTTTTAAGGGTAAAGACGAACCCAAAATAAGAGAGGAAGAATTTTATATCCTATCTCTTGCTCCTGGAGAGGAAGAATTTTATATTCTATCTCTAGGAAAAAGAAAACTAAAAGTGGGATCTCCATTTCGAGAATCTCAGGGGGTGAAACTAAGAGTGGGATCTCCACTCCGAGAATCGAGAAGATTCAGGTAACTTTCACTTTTATAGGATTCGTTACCTGATCTGGAAATGAATTTCCAATTTCAGCCCTCACCTTGGGAAGGCGCGACCGAAGAGGAAAAGGAGGAATCCCTCTGTTTATCAGAAGGGGACCTCAATATTGAAAGTGGACCTCTTGTTCATGGAAGGTATCAAGAGGGGATTTTGCTGGTGGATTGGACCAGAAAGATTTTTTTTGGACTCACCGTCAATGAGTTTGATCGGTGAGGGAATTATATGGTGGAAGACAGATTTAGGGTTATCCTCGAGGATAATGGGTGAAATATTTCTTAAGGAACTTTCCATGAAAATGGGTTATCCCGAATGTACTAAGGATAGTACTTTTTCAGGAACTTCCCATTTATCGGCATCAATTGCCTGTCGCCATTCTGAGTGATTAGGCGATATGCTCCGTTCGAATAAACTGTATATATCACAAACGGTCCTTCCCATTTAGGTTCAAACTTACCCTTCTTCTTAGAAGTGAGAATTATCGGTCGTCGAGCAGCGAGGACCAGGTCTCCTTCTTTGAAGCTTCTCTATCGGACTCTTTTGTTAAAAGCCCTCGACATTCTGGCTTGGTAAAACTCGATGTGTTGTTGAGCTTCCAAGCGTTTTTCATCCAATATCTCGAGCTCTTCAAGGCGTCTCTGATGTTGTTCCTCCGTCATCATCTCAGTCGCGAGGGCGATCCGAAGTGATGGAATTTGGATTTCCAATATAAGTACAGCTTCACATCTGTATACCAGAGAATACGGGGTATCTCCGGTAGGTGTGCGTATTATGGTGCGATATGCCCAGAGTGCTTCTCTGAGTTTATCATCCTAGTCACGCTTATTAGTCTTTACGAGCTTCGACAAGATCTTAATGATCGTCCTATTGAACACCTCCGCTAATCATTTTGCAGCGGGATTATAAGCCGTTGACAAGACGTCTTGGATCTTAAACTTCTCGCAAAACCTGATGAAGACATTGCTGCAAACTGAGGACCGTTGTTATGTATGATTCGCCTCAGCACGCCGTGTCGATAGATGACGTGGTGCTTGATGAATCTGATGACGTTGTTTATTTTCACTTCTTTAAGAGGAATTGCTTCAGCCCACTTAGAGAAGTAACCGGTAATCGCGAGGATGAACCGATCACCTTTAACTGACGGGGGGAAAATAGGACCCACAATGTCCATACCCCACGTCTCGAACGGCCAAGATGTAGCCGAAGGATGCAAATGCTCTGGAGACTGATGCATGTAATTTGAGTGTATTTAACATGTGTGGCACTTTCGCGTATACTTGATTGCATCATTAATCATCGTTGGCCAGAAGTATCCCATTCTTTTGATACGATCATAAAGTTTGGGACCAGGTTGGTGTGCACCACCTTCTCCTCTGTGCGCTTCCTCAAGGACCTCATCCGCTTCTTTGTTCGAGAGGTACCGAAGTAGGCCATCATACCCGCGACGATATAACGTCTGGGTCTCTGCATCATAAAAGAATCTTGACGCTCTTCGTCGGATCGATTCTCTCTCTTTTACATCCTTTGGCAAAATACCATGCAGGACATAGTCGATTATAGGAAATCACCAATCCCGGGGCCCTAGTTCGACTCGGGTTGAGTGCACCTCTTTGATGGCTATCCTTTTATCGTCCTCCTCTTCGTTATATATTGGCACGAAGAGTTGGTGAGTTTGTGACTAACTGTTCCGACTCAGGAGGTTGCGCTAATGACACTACTTAATGTTTGAAGGCCCACAGAGCGTTGAGGCGCGGAATATACTCGATGAAGAATTCTTCAAACGAGTCCTCCATCTCAACAGCCGCCTGATAATACGGAATTAAGTCTGGATTCCTGACATCGTAGTCACCACGGATTTGTCTGACTATGAGTTGAGAATCCCCAAAGGCTTCAAGATATTCTACCCCTAGCTCTTTGGCGAAACTGAGTCCAATAAGTAACACGTTGTATTCGGCCACATTATTGGAGCATGGCTCAGTTAGCGAGTAAGCCCGAGGTATCACATGATTCTCTGGGGAAATTAAGACAACTCCAACTCTGAAAGAAGCCTTAGAACATCCAGGGATACTTGCCATATTGGTTGCTCGAGAAGCACCGTCAAAGTACAGCTGCCATATTTACTGGTGCGATGTAGTGTTGACTTCGTGAGTCTCATCCGGCAAGTCGTCATATAATTCGGCTCCATCCGTCATCGGGTTAGTGGCCAAAGGTCACAAATCGCCTGTCCTTTGACCGACTTCTGTTGCTTGAAGTGTAAGTCATATTGAGACAAGAGCAAGGCCCATCTCGCTAAACGCTAATTCATGGAGGCTGGTTACGTCATGAATATCCGGACTGGATTTACGTTAGAGATAACATAAATCGTCTGTCCGACTAAGTAGTGCCACATTTTCTGAATCGCAAAGACCAACGCTAGGCACTCCTTCTCGATCATCGGATAGAGGGACTCAGCACCCACTAATGTCCGGCTCAGGTAATATACCTCCTGTTAATGATCGTTGTCATCGTCTTGCGCGAGTAAAGCGCTTAATGAATGGTTCATCGCCTTGACGTAAATCAAGAATGGTTTACCTGACTTCGATGCAACGAGAACGGGAGGATTCGCTAGATATGCTTTGATATCCTTGAATGCCTTCTGGCAGGCGTCATCCTAGACAAATGATACACCTTTCTTGGTTAGCTTGGAGAAAGGCTGGCATTTCCCGGAAAGGTTCGATATGAATCGCCGGATATATGCTAATCGCTCTTGTAACCCTCTGAGTTCTTTTAGGTTTCTCGGGGGTTGTAATTCATTTATCGCCTTCACTTTATCTGGGTCAATGTGAATACCCTTAGTGGTGACGATGAATTCGTGGAATTTACCGCTGGACATTCCGAGGAAGGATTTGGTAGGGTTCATCTTTAACTGATGGCTCCGCATGAGATCAAACACCGTCCTCAGGTCTTTGATGTGGTCATTTTTGTTGTGGCTTTTCACGACTAAGTCATCGACGTAGCACTCGACCATTTTTCGGAGATGTTCCTGGAAAATATTCGTCATTACTCGCTGGTACGTGGCGCCTGCGTTCTTCAGACCGAATGGCATGACCGTATAGCAGAAGATGTTGAGGGGAGTTCTGAACGCAGTGTCTTTCTCATCATCCGGGTGCATCTTGATTTGATTATAACCCGAAAACTCATCCATGAAGGATATTCTCTCGAACCCACACGTATTGTCAACGATCACGTCCGTGATTGGGAGGGGATAGTCGTCCTTCGGGCATGCGATATTCAGATCTTTGTAATCGATGCAGATTCTGATTGTCCCATTCTTCTTTAGGACTGGGACAATATTCGTGAGCCAATCGGGGTGCTGTTCTTCCCTTATAAAACCCAACTCTATGAGTCTCTTCACTTCTGCTACAATTGCTTCCATAATCTGCGGACGAAACTGTCTTTGCTGTTGTTTGACGGGTTTGGCATCCAGCTTGATATTGAGGCGGTGGGTCACCACATTTGGGTCGAGCCCTGGCATATCTTTGTAATTCCAAGCAAAAATGTTGATATATTCCCGGACGAGAGCAATCAATTCTTCTTTCTTCTCTGGGGGAAGACTGCCGCTCATGAATATGGGCTTCAGATTAGCTTCATCACCCATATTGATTTGAACCACTATGTCTTCGGTCAGAGGGTCTCTCTGTTCGAATTGGTCCCCATATTGTGTTTTCAGGTGATGAACCCACGAGTCTTCCCATGCTGGTATCTGCTCATCGTCCTCCATCATGACAAGATCGGCTGTAGTCATATTCGGCATCAACCCTTTGAACATTTCACCGGTGCTGATGTCAGAGTCCCAAGCAAAGGAATCGGACGAATGTCCATCTCTATCGGGATTGGGTGATTGGTCATCGATCATCCAGCAACATTCGTCATCTGAAGAAGAGACGTATCCTAGTCCTCTCCTGAATCCATAGTAGTTATCAAGCTTTCCTTCAGGGACGTGTGCGGCTTTGGGTGGAATTTGAGGACCTCTACCGAAACAGAGACCCTCTCCCCGTGCAAGGTCGTACCCCCATCTCTTCATTAGACTCTGCACTTCTAGACTGTATCTGAACAAGTGAGCGCCAAGCTTGTCATTGCCATCATCTCACTTCAAGAAGTGATCTGGTAGTGGGAATGTCTCTCCTTTACCATAGATTAAATCTTTCTTACCTTCTATTTTGGCGGGGATGACAATTGTTGTTCCGAAAGAATCCCGGAGATGCTTCTGTGTTACACACGACGATCGAATTGGCATGTGCAACTCGGGATCATTGTACAACCCCTTCATTACATCAGTCAAAGACAACAAGTACCCTAAATCATCATTTATTTCCTTATCGGCAAGTTGCCAATTACAACTGTCATCCGACGATTCTTCATCGTCAAGATTGATTACAACGGGTACAATGTCATTTATAACAAAACCACCCTCATAATCAAGCCCAGCTTTGGTATCAGCTTCGTCACTGCTGTCCATACATTGGGCCGATGATTCAGTATCGGACTCGTTACCGTAAATGAGGGAGTCAGTAAAGTAGTTCTCCAACCCCTTAAACGGTTGCTTGTCCGAGACCACCATCTTAACTTCATTATTTGTGTCTACATATTTCAGACACTGATGAAGAGTGGATGGGACTATAACATTATTATGGATCCATGGCCGACCCAATAATAAGTTATAGGAAGTCTCTGCATCGATCACGTAGCATGTGACATCAAACTTCAAGTCTCCCATTTGGTACTTTATGCGGATCTTACCTAGTGGCCGAGACCCACTTGTATTAAATTCACAAATTATCGTGCCTGTAGATGCCAGCTTACTGGCAAGAATCCCGAGGTTGTACATCAGGCGAAGGGGCATGATGCTCATAGCAAAACTCGGATCGATGTGGATCCGGTTGACTTCGCTGGAGCCAATGTACCCGGTAAAATACAGCGGCCTGTCATGTTCGAGTTCTTCGTCTGCATGTCCTCCTTGGTAAAAGTTATGCAGGGGATGTGCTTGGTTGCAAGGTAGCACTGCTGGGCTGACGTCTCCGGCTCCTCAGGAGTGGGCTCGATCTGAGTGAGAAACACTTCAAAATTAGCCAGGACTTCCTGTAGGGCCTCTCTGGTTTCTTTTGATAATCGCAGTAGTTCATAGAGGGTTATCCTTGCCAGGATATTAGCCAATTGAGCCATAATGTCGAAGCAATGTGGAGAGCTCGAACTTTCCGGTTTGTCCCTTCCAATCGGACGATTGAAACGAGACTGCTTCGAAACTTGAACCTACTGATGTTGGGGTTGCTTCTCTTTTAGTTTGGCCGTGTCCTCTTTGGCAATCGCCTACTGCTGTGATTTTTCAGCGCGCTTGGGAGGGTTCATTGCTACCCCCAACTCCGTCAGCGTTTTAGCATTAGGATTAGAAGCTTCGGGGTAACTGTATTTGTACTCGCGCCCGCTCCTAGTGGAGAAGACTTCATGTTCCTCTTCAGAGAGCTGGAGCGTCATCATTTGTTCGTCATCCTTCTCTACGATTGCCGAGGTGGCATGACATAGTTTCCCCTTGCCCTTCGATTTCTTCTTCGACGAAGAGGCCGCCCACTGATCATCTTTAAGCAAGTCCGGGTGAACCCACAAGATTTCGCCGTTCGGGGCCGTATGTGGCACAAGCTCCTTTTTGCGCTGTCCATGAGGATCATCGTTCACCGTCTCCATCCCTGCCTTCACGACGGGCTCCAGTTGAAACCAAGACACAGGTACTGATCCGAAGCTGACTGACGTTGTGTTAGCGCCCACCTTCTTTTCCTTGAACGGCTTTGGGGTAATGACCCCTACATCGATCAAGGCCTGGATCTTGTCTTTGAGATGGTAGCACGACTTTGTCGGATGGTGAACCGCTCGTGGTAGCCTTGATACCTCGGATCGGTGACTTTATTCGCCTCCTCCTGGTTCACAATTGGTGGCAGCTGGATTTTATTGTTCTCCAGGAGGTATTTGAAAATTCCGGGTACTTCGTTATCCTTGAAAGAATAAGTCTTGTGAAATCTTGGTTCCGACGACTTACGCCCGAGGCCGTTCTTTGCCATTGGGGCTGCGCTTGTTCTTTGCCTCGGCTATTACGATTGTTGTTCTGATTCTGGTGGAGCGTTTGATTTGCGTCCTTCACTTTCGCCTGTGCCTTACCTTTGCCGCGTGGGATAAAGTTTTGATTACGAGTATTTAGCGTCTGCTGGCCTCTCTCCACCTTTTTCCTTTTGAGGAATCGTTCGGCTTGCTCCCCGCGCACCTTCAAATCCTTCCATGTCTTGGATGGCGCCGTTCCCATAGCTTCTAGCACATCCAACGAAAGATTGTTGTGGTAGGTCTGGAGAATAAACTTCTCAGTTATCGGGTCCCAACAGTTCATTGCCTTGTTTCGGAACCGTTTGACGAAGTTGTCCACCGTCTCTCCGTCTTTTTGCTTTTCGTCCAACAACGTTCTGATGGATATCTCGGTATCGTCGTCGAAGAAGTTAGTAAGGAACATAGTCTCCATGTCATCCCAGCTATTAACGCTCCCAAGCTTGAGGCGGCGGTACCAATCGAAGGCAACTCCTCGAAGGGTGCCAACGAATGACCGAACCATCAAGGGCTCGTTGCTGGAGATAACCCCAGTGGGACTTGAAGTAGATCAAATGCTGAGTGGGTGATCCCTTCCCGTCAAGCGGTAAAGTTTATGAGGCGAACCGGGGTATGGGATTGATTCCCACTCCCTTGGGTATGGACATAGTATACCCGTCTTCCTTACCTCTTGGGTGGAAATCAAAGTGTTAATCTTACTCTCGAGGTCCTTTATCTTCTCATTCTCACCTACGTCTCCGTTCGGGTGATTTTGAGGAGAACGACGATATTGCCAGCGGCGTTACGTTCATTAGGGGATTATCGTTATGGCCTTCATCCATATACGTGTCAGCATGCATTAGGTTGGCGTTATTGCGACGACTTGATTCACCTTGGCGATTCATTATTGCTTGGATTTGCTGGTCATGCATCGCTCTTATCTGCTGTATGGCCATCTCTATCTTAAGCTTAAAGTTGTCCTTTTGCTTGGTCAGGGCCTCTTCAAGCATTTTAGCCACCTGTTCCGCACTGATCATGAGCGCTTCACGGGGTTGTCTATCGCTGGAAATTATATTATCGGAGGAAACTGCAGAACCAGCGTCCGACACTTTATCATCTGAGGGTAATCCCCTCTGTACTTTGTGATAATTTGGTCACTGATAGTTCCGGACCGCAATCGAGTCATTCGTTGCAATGCCCCAAGAATGGCACATGACGACGTCTCTCTGCTGGTCATATTGATGGTGACTTTTGGCAGATCATCGCCTTGAGACACTAATCTTCTTTCGCAGAATCGCCTTGACCTGGGTTTTGGCATTTTAGTGCCGAGCCTATCAAAGACCGACACCTTCTCTGGAGCCATCTTGGTGTAGCTGCATTCCGACAACACCGCCCTGATCAGTTTAGAATATGGACAATGCGTGTTTGATTCTGGGGAGCTTCTTTTTCGAGATCTACTCGTACCCCCAGCACGATAGTATAACTCATCGGCATGGATGCCAGAGCAACCCATCATGTGCTGGCATGACTTCTCAGGTATAACGCCCTTGTCGTCAGATGAAAACATCTCCTTCTGAGGATGAACTGTCTTATCAGGGTTTTCAAAGTCACTTTCGCATGACGTCGCCCGAGTGTGAATTTTCGACGGGCTCTTGAACTTCAATCTGCAGCCCAGTGCGAGCAATTGCAGGAGTCTTCCTATCATGGTTGAGGTGGGTGCGACCCCCTGTACTGGGAGTGACCCGGGATTTCCTCAACGGGCCCAAACGTTCCTTGATCGGAATTTTGTCCCGATCATCATGCAATGGGCTGAGGCACTCCAACACCGTTTTCTTGCCGGGGTGGCGGCGGGATCGACCGAAGTGGGAATTGAGGTGGACGGCGATTTGGATGTGATCGCCGGAGGTGGAATTGGTGATACGGCGGATTTCCCTTGACGGAGATCATCCTGGGGTAGCCGAGCCTTTGTTGAATCAGCTTGTGGTGGCCGTGCCTTAGTTGATGTTTTAGCCTTGGCCCGAACCGTTATTCCGGATTTTGGCCTCCACACTTGGCGCATCCTTGGTGGCTTTTGGGCCACTTCTTCCTTCTTCAGCATCCGGGCCTCCTGAACTAGAGCCCGTGCGTGCGCAAGCAATGCGCGACGCTTCCAGATGCGCTCCTCGAGTGTTGAACGGTTCCGTTTGACTTGGACCCATTCGTTTGGTGATGGCTTGGAGGGGTCACCAACCGTCTGTTGTTGAGGCTCTTTACCTCTTCTGGATTTGAGATCCACCTTATAGCGAATCCCGTCCACTGACTCCAGGGCCTTGGCGAATTGACGCGCCAGGCGTTGACGTCGCCTCTGGCGGGCTCTCTTTGAGAGAGTCGGCACATCATCGGTAGTCATCTCACGCGGAGGAGTTCAGATCTGCAGATCGGCCATCTTAGATGGAATCTGGCTATGGCGGTGGATTTTATTGTTCTCGGAGGTATTTGAAAATTCGGTGCCGTTATCCTTGAAAGAATAAGTCTTGTGAAATCTTGGTTCCGACGACTTACGCCCGAGGCCGTTCTTTGCCATTGGGGCTGCGCTTGTTCTTTGCTTTTCGGCATTACGATTGTTGTTCTGATTCTGGTGGAGCGTTTGATTTCGTCCTTCACTTTCGCTGTGCCTTACCTTTGCGTGGGATAAAGTTTTGATTACGAGTATTTAGCGTCTGCTGGCCTCTCTCCACCTTTTTCCTTTTGAGGAATCGTTCGGCTTGCTCCCCGCGCACCTTCAAATCCTTCCATGTCTTGGATGGCGCCGTTCCCATAGCTTCTAGCACATCCAACGAAAGATTGTTGTGGTAGGTCTGGAGAATAAACTTCTCAGTTATCGGGTCCCAACAGTTCATTGCCTTGTTTCGGAACCGTTTGACGAAGTTGTCCACCGTCTCTCCGTCTTTTTGCTTTTCGTCCAACAACGTTCTGATGGATATCTCGGTATCGTCGTCGAAGAAGTTAGTAAGGAACATAGTCTCCATGTCATCCCAGCTATTAACGCTCCCAAGCTTGAGGCGGCGGTACCAATCGAAGGCAACTCCTCGAAGGGTGCCAACGAATGACCGAACCATCAAGGGCTCGTTGCTGGAGATAACCCTCAGGTGGGACTTGAAGTAGATCAAATGCTGAGTGGGTGATCCCTTCCCGTCAAACGGCGTAAAGTTTATGAGACTGAACTTCGCAGGGTATGGGATTGATTCCCACTCCCTTGGGTATGGACATAGTATACCCGTCTTCCTTACCTCTTGGGTGGAAATCAAAGTGTTAATCTTACTCTCGAGGTCCTTTATCTTCTCATTCTCACCTACGTCTCCGTTCGGGTGATTTTGAGGAGAGCAGCGATATTGCCAGCGGCGTTACGTTCATTAGGGGGATTATCGGCGTTATGGCCTTCATCCATGTCTGTGTCACTGTCTGTTAGGTTGACGTTATTGCGACGACTTGATTCACCTTGGCGATTCATTATTGCTTGGATTTGCTGGTCATGCATCGCTCTTATCTGCTGTATGGCCATCTCTATCTTAAGCTTAAAGTTGTCCTTTTGCTTGGTCAGGGCCTCTTCAAGCATTTTAGCCACGTTCGCGATCATGGCTTCCGCGGGGTTGTCTATCATTGGAAATTATATTATCGGAGGAAGCTATGAACCGGTCAGACACTTTATCATCTGAGGGTAATCCCCTCTGTACTTTGTGATAATTTGGTCACTGATAGTTCCGGACCGCAATCGAGTCATTCGTTGCAATGCCCCAAGAATGGCACATGGCGGCGTCTCTGGCGGTCATATTGATGGTGACTTTTGGCGGATCATCGCCTTGAGACACTAATCTTCTTCGCGAATCGCCTTGACACGGGTTTGGCATTTTAGTGCCGAGCCTATCAAAGACCGACACCTTCTCTGGAGCCATCTTGGTGTAGCTGCATTCCGACAACACCGCCCTGATCAGTTTAGAATATGGACAATGCGTGTTTGATTCTGGGGAGCTTCTTTTTCGAGATCTACTCGTACCCCCAGCACGATAGTATAACTCATCGGCATGGATGCCAGAGCAACCCATCATGTGCTGGCATGACTTCTCAGGTATAACGCCCTTGTCGTCAGATGAAAACATCTCCTTCTGAGGATGAACTGTCTTATCAGGGTTTTCAAAAGTCACTCGCCGCGACGTACGCCTTCGCGAGTGTGAATTTTCGACGGGCTCTTGAACTTCAATCTGCAGCCCAGTGCGAGCAATTGCAGGAGTCTTCCTATCATGGTTGAGGTGGGTGCGACCCCCTGTACTGGGAGTGACCCGGGATTTCCTCAACGGGCCCAAACGTTCCTTGATCGGAATTTTGTCCCGATCATCATGCAATGGGCTGAGGCACTCCAACACCGTTTTCTTGCTTCGGGGTGAGCCGGCGGGATCGACCGAAGTGGGAATTGAGGTGGACGGCGATTTGGATGTGATCGCCGGAGGTGGAATTGGTGATACGGCGGATTTCCCTTGACGGAGATCATCCTGGGGTAGCCGAGCCTTTGTTGAATCAGCTTGTGGTGGCCGTGCCTTAGTTGATGTTTTAGCCTTGGCCCGAACCGTTATTCCGGATTTTGGCCTCCACACTTGGCGCATCCTTGGTGGCTTTTGGGCCACTTCTTCCTTCTTCAGCATCCGGGCCTCCTGAACTAGAGCCCGCGGCGCAGCTAGCAATGCGCCGACGCTTCCAGATGCGCTCCTCGAGTGTTGAACGGTTCCGTTTGACTTGGACCCATTCGTTTGGTGATGGCTTGGAGGGGTCACCAACCGTCTGTTGTTGAGGCTCTTTACCTCTTCTGGATTTGAGATCCACCTTATAGCGAATCCCGTCCACTGACTCCAGGGCCTTGGCGAATTGACGCGCCAGGCGTTGACGTCGCCTCTGGCGGGCTCTCTTTGAGAGAGTCGGCACATCATCGGTAGTCATCTCCTGCACGGAGGAGTTCAGATCTGCAGATCTGGCCATCTTAGATGCCGGAAATACGCTGCTTGCTGTGGCTTTAGCAGCAACGGGATCGGAATCCTCGCCTTGGGACTCGAGATCCGAGGACCAACGGATCCTCCTTGTAGCGGAGATCTTCTTGGACTTGCGGGGGGAGGACGATCTGGATGAGGATGAGAGATATTCCTCAAACTTCGACTGGTCAAACTCGTATTCGACCTCTTCTTCGACCGGGATCTGGATTCGCGGTTGCGACAAGACGATCTCAGATCTGAGACCGTTGGCTCCCACTGTGGTCGCCAGCTTGTTCGTGGGGAAAGTTGGTTTCTCGATCTTCATTGATTGTGAACTCGTTACAGCTTTATGCGATTACAAATGAATTCAAAATAAAAGCTCACCTTTTTATAAGGCTCGATTACAATGAAAATCAAAAGAAAATAAAAATCACAACTTTCCACCTAAACAAACGCGGGATCCGTTTATCGGCTCCTCGCTTGCGTGGGATCTTTGCCTGTGTGGGGACTTTGTTGCTTCCGTGGACCACCGTGTGATCCGATCTGATGAAAGATCTACACTGTAAAAGGGGGGGTTATTTCACGAAGGAAATAATAGCCCAAGTAAATGAAATCGACCAAGCGAAGTCACAGCTCTTCTCGGGATCAAAAGCGAGGTTTTGATCCGAAGGGAATGAGTGTAGATCTGACCGAGATCTCTCGAACTTTCTCAGGGGATTATCTCACGAAGGAGGATAATAGCCCTGGGGTTCACTGAGATCTGGTTGTCGAAGATGATCTTCAAAAAGTCCTCCCCTTTCTTCCGAGATCTGGATCTGAAACATTGATTTTAATTCGGCAGAGCTTCGGCCTCTTGTAAAAAATCCCCCCCGCCAAATGAAACCCCTCCTCCTCTATTTATAATATTTCATAAGCGGATGCGGTCAAAACTGGGCAAAAAAGCCCAGTAAGCCTAGGTGTCTCGGCCTTGGCTGAGACACCATTTGGTGTCTCGGCTGGCCGAACCGCCATTATGGCTTTTCACTTTTTTTTCGGGTCCGATGATTTGTTCCTGGACTTGTTTTCCGAGTTCGATTTGATTCCGTCTCGTTGACATTCGCTGATTTGAAGCTTTACGGCTAGATTTATTCTATCGCTTACACGCGATTCATCGCTTCGTTGATTTAGACGTTTCGTCGACTCGCTTCGCGGACTTAGACGCCTCGTCGACTCGCTTTATGCATTTTGTCGACTCGCTTTATGCGTTTGTGTCGCGGTCACTTGTTGCGTCGTTAAAGGTTTGTCGTTACGTCGTCAGATGGTTTGTCAATCGTCAACTCATCGTCACGAGTCTCGTTCGGGGACTTATAGGCAATTTTCGACGCCTACAACTAGCTTCATCCAATCCTAGATTTTCTATAAGAATTAGTTACTCATATTGCAAAATAAAAATAAGGAAATAAAATCTTATATTAGAAAGCATAAAAAAAAGTAAATCTAAACTACAAAGCAATAAAAGAAAAAATCAAAGCATAAAAGAGCAATAAAATAAATCTATACTCTAATGCATAAAATAAATCTACACTACAAAGCAATAAATCTACTCAACCATAAAATTAAAAATAAGAAAATAAAATCCTAAAACATGCAATTCTAAAATAAGAAAATAAAAGAGGAAAATAAAAACTTGCATTCAAGGGGTTGGTCCCTTGTGAAGCAAATATTCATTTCATCATCAAAAGAGAAGAAGAAATAAAATTAAAAAGAAAAATTATTTATTGTAAACTAAAGTTTATAATTTTTTAAAAGACCTTCTTAGTTAAGAGTGACCCTCCTCTCCAAATGGAGTTTTTTTTTTTGCAAAATTTTTTACACTCAAACCCCTCATTCTACCCCTTTATTTATAGCATATAGCCTTCAAGCTGAGCCTTTGGGTTATAATGTAGGATGCATAACGAGCAAATTTATGGAGAAGTGGGACCTTCACGAGTCAAATGCAGATACAGATGAATTATTGACTGACCGTAGAGAAATAATCATATTTTCCAATCCGGAAGGCGGATTCTAACATATTATATATTAAAATTGGCTATCTCGACGAGATAGAGTCAATCAACATGGCAAAATCCCAAAATCCCATCAGTAACACCTATTTTTGGCAGGATTTCAGAAATAATCAATCTTTAGTTTATTTTTAATAATAAAATTAGAGTCAATTTAGATTAGGAAATAAATTCAATGTTAGAGTCAAATTAGATTAGGAAACAAATTTAATTTTGATTCATGATTTGTTTCCTCTATTATAGAGAGTCTTTTTAGGGTAGTATTTGATACTTTCTATTTTTATAATTCTAGTCTTATTAGGAGTCTAGTTTATTTTTCTATTTAAGAAGAGACATGTAACCCCAAAATTATGAGATCACTTTTATCAATAAATTTCTCTTATTATATTTCTTCATGGATTCGAACCTCTTCGTGGATTCGGAGATCGTTTTTTATGGATTTAAAGAGCACCCCTTGGTGGATTTTGAGGTTTATCACTTCCACGTTGCGTTAGGTTAGGTAGGATTTTGGGAGAATAAACATTAGCCATTGATCGATTATGTTATACTGTAATCAATGGGCTAGCTCATCAATGGGCTTGATGAATTTATCGATTAGTTTGTAATAAAATTTTAACAAACTTTATTGATTTTATTGACTCTGCCTTCTTTGGACTTTTTGGGCTTCTTGTAGGCTTCAATAAAGTCTTGAAAAATAAGGAGAATTGGTCCATTTAAGCTTTTATTCTTTAAATCTTATTACCTGCAAATTAAGATAAAAAATACTATTAGCAGACATTTTATTCAAAATAAAATAGATAATAAGGGTATAAAAGTGTAATAAAATGTGATGATCAGAACCCCCTCGCAATTATTCTAATTTGAGAAAACTCCCTTAAATTTGGATATATTATAGATAACCACCACTCTACTTCGAGAATTGGAGAAACCCCCTCAACTAGGGCATGCCTCATAACCACACCACTCCGCCCCCCCTCCCAAAAAAAAATCTTTTAAATTTTCTCACCAAACCCTCTATCGTTATTTTAAAATGTAAAGTAAGAAAAATATACTTTTGAAAATCAACCCATTCGGTTAGAAAGAAACCACCAACCAGTGAAAATTATTTTGATTAATTTAGAATGCTTTTTCACTCTTTCTACTATCTTTCTCTTATCCTAATAAAATTGAATAATTTTTTATGATTGAGGTGTATTTTCATCTTTTTCAATTACTTACTTATTATGTATCGTGCTAGGCCTAACGTTGCTAGCTTTTAGGGTGAAAAGTGAGAAGAGTTCATGGGGGTTTCTCAAATTTATAAACTTGAGGGGGTTTATCTTTAACATGCTCAAATTGAACGTGGTTCCTCAAATTAAAATAGTTGTGAGGAGTTTTCTTAGACACACGTCATATTTAAGGGAGGTTAAATTTTAGGAGTTGTCTAAAATTTTCATAGTTGAGGGAGTTATTTACAATAAATGTTCACACATGAGAGAGGTTCTCTAAAATTAAAATAGTTGAGGGAGGTGTTTTCAAAATTGATCCATTATTTTATGTAGAGAGGTTCTCTACATGAGTTTTAAATTTCTATATTTAAGTATATGATTATGAGATTTTTAATACGAGATAATTATAACCTGATAAGGATTACAAAATATTTTATTAGTAGAAGTTTCTAATTATTAATATATTGAATTTAATGAGGATTCTTTGGTGAATATATTTCTATGTTTAAATATATAGGGTTAAAGGCCAATTTGGTCCTTGTCTTTGGAGCTTCATTATCAAATTGGTCTGCGTACACTCTTTTTTCTCAACTTAGTTCTTTTACTACACCTTAGTTACAAACTAAGTCCTATTTTAATATCTGTTAAAATTTAGGTGTCAACTTTTTATTTATGACCATATTACCCTCAGTGACATATTAGCGGTGATGATAACACAATATAAGTCATTGTATTTAGAAAATCCTTTTTTTTTTAATTATTTTACAGTTTTTAAAACCAATTATTGAATAAAATTGTGGCTAGGCCTAGGCGATTGTAGCGGATGGTAGGGGTAGCGTGAGGGAGGCCTGTGAGTACATAATTGCAAATGCAGGTCTAACAAATTCCACCATTTGTATATGTGAACCTGATGACAATTTTATAACTCCGACATCTTATTTTCAGACACTAAGACAGTATAGGAATTAACATAAACATCACCTAAGGGAATAGCTAATTTTAATCTCTCTCTAGTGGAAATGTATTAACTAGATTATAATTTTTTTTCCTTTAAATCAGCATCCTTAAACCTTTATCAAGTTTGTGGATATTAAGACTACTTAACTGATTAGGCTCAATTCGAAGTTGTAGGATCTGTGTTACTTACATTGTCCATCTAGAAAAATTTTGATTTTAGGATCTTTTAATTGAATTAAGTGAGACTACTCAATTGAATTCATCGATTGCGAATTTTGGATATATTTCAAGCTTTCGTTCACTTGCATTAGTAACTTGCATAATTTATAAGAGAGAAAAGCTTGAAGCATTGGAATCTATGAAGTATTGAACCAAAATAATCTATTATTACCCTCAATTCCTACTTCAGACTACATGTTTATCACAAGAAAACATTGAAGTTAAAGCATAAAATTCTGATGACAAGTCCGGTGGCTTCGATTCGATGAGTTGCTAATTTCTTCAGTCAAGAGTCTTTGAAGGAGCATGTGAACTTGATGACAAGCCTCCCATTCACTATACTACTATTATTTTTTGTTATTCCCCATTGATACATTAGGGTAGTAGTGTCCGTTCAACATCTATTTAACAAAATTTTTAACATAAAGATTAAAAAAGGACTACATTTTTATTTAACAAGAGGTACAAGGACTAAGTTGAGAAAAAAAAGTATGGAGACCAATTTGAGAATGAAGCTCCAGTACAGGGACCAAGTTGGCGTTTAACCCTTAATATATGATTATAAGATTTTTATTAAAATATGGATAGTTAGGGGCTGTTTGGTTCATAGATTAGTTTTGATGCATTTCACGGATCTAGAAAAATCCATATTCATAATCTTGTTTGTTTGCATGCATATTGAAGAGGATTTGATGAATGACAAATCTAAACAAAAATTCTTGTTTGATTGAACATGAATTTGTTGAGGATAATAGGGTATAATATCACTCCTTTTTTCCTTTTAGATAAGGCTCAGTAAAAATCAGAGTGAAATCAAAATATTTTTAGAGAATTAGAATTGATGCATTAATCATATGCGGCAGCTCCAATTTTCTGATAAAAAATACTAACCAAACAATGCATTTAGTTAAAATTCAAGATTTTGTCTTGTAGGTCTAAATTTTTCAATGCAAAGTTGTAAAATGTAAGGAAATAAATAGCTCCTTATAATCTAATAAGAATTACCAAATACTTGACTATTAAAATTTTCTAAGGAAAAATTGTGTCAAGGCCCCAAATCACATGAAGTCATGTGGCCCAGCCCCAAGTAGTTTGACCCATATGATAAAGCCCTTAAAAATCCAAAAAAAAAGTGATCGCACCCTATAAACCCACACCGTACCCGTATTTTGACCCAGAAACCCAAAAATACCCTTTTCTCTCTCCCCAGCCTTGAAAATCCACATCTGGAGTTGGAGCTCAGTTGCCATCACAATTAAGGCGACTTGATGGCGGTTTTAGGGGGGAAAGTTTGGAGATTTTCCTCCATTATATCTTCACTTAACTCATTCTTCTATGAACAGAGTTGATTTATGGTGGAAAGCCCACATTTATGAACTTAGGGTTTATGATCTTCAACCCCCCTCTTGTCCTAACATTCCCTTCATTACTCCACTTAAATCCCCTTTATTAATGGTAGAGAAACCTCTTATTTGCATGGTGTCCTTGGGTGAGAAAGCGGTAATCTCAATGGTAACGTCTTCAACCTCTTTTTTTGAATTGAAGTTTGACGCGGCGGAGAGGTTGAAAGTTCCATTTGACGCGTTATCATTGATGTATAAATCTGAAAGGAACCCTGATCTCAGTTTTGAGATTGAGAATGAAGATGATTTGAAGTGTATGGTGGAGCATAACTATAATATTAGTGTGCGGAGATCCATATGCGAGCTACTATAGATATAGATGTTTTCAAATCTCAAAACACTCAAAAGGAACCTCCCGAAACATAAGTTATCGTTAAATTTTTGAGAAAATTGTGAATCGTGTGATTAAAATGTGGAGAAATTACAAGTATAGAGAACTGTTTCAGGTTAAATGTTATATATGATTGATACATGTTAACTATTTAGCACGGTTGTTGAGCTTGACTAGATATGTGTTACTTTTAAAGATGCATATGTTAACTATTAGCCGTCATCGTTATTTTAACAAAAATATTTATATATGTGCAGCATTATGACTACATTAAAGTCACAGTTTATTGATAGCACTCCTGCCGCAAGTCATAGTTCAGAAAGGATTTCCACTGATAATTTGGTGGCAATATAATGCGACCCGATGATATTATTAACAATACTGTAATGATTCTTGCTTGGTAGCACACTACATTAACTGAAGAGGGTCAAGAATTTGAAAGTGCCGATGAATTAAGATTAGCTTTGACATTATACTATTTTATGGCCAAAATGTTTGATTATGAATTTGTAAAGAACAAACCAAAACGTATCCAAGTTTATTGCCGATATAAAGAAACTTATGAGTGCTCTTGGATGTTTTTTGCTTCTCCTGTTAAAAATGAAAAGAGACATTCGATCAAGAAGTTTGTGATTGAACACACTTGTGGATAGCATGGACAAAATGCAGGTCGTTCAAGGGTATCCCGTAAGTTCATTATAATACAGTTGCAACCACTTCTAAAGGTCCATCTAGAAATCCGCCCTGTTGATGTGCAAAAGGAGTTCCTCACAAAGTACGGCCTTAGAATTGATTACAGTAAGATATGGTGGGATAAAGAGAGAGCACGAGAGAAGCTGTACAAGGATATATATGAGACGTATGGTCAACTACGATGATAAAAATTTAAGCTTTACTGTTACAAAATTTTAATGTCTTCTAAGTATGATTGTCCCATGTTAAGCCTAACAATTAATATGTGAATGTTGCCAAATGTTTGTTAAGTTACACAGATAACAGGTTAAGTCTATATTTTTTATGTTAAGCTACACTACTAATATGTTAACTTTCGACGTTTGCTTGTTAAAACATATCGCTAACATGTTAACGTTTGTAATTTACTTGGTAAATGTCATTGGGAACATGTTAACTTTCACAGTTCTCTCGTTAAGTTACATTGATAACATGTTGATTTTACCAAGTATATATTGAGTTACATTGATAACGTTAACAAGTTGCTGTTATCATTATAAGAAGTTATAACTTTTACATTTAATTTATAATTTTACTAAAGCGTGATCATTAAAATTTTTTAATTAATTTTTAGGTATGAACGCATGGTAAAAGTGACAAATCCATGCAGCTATATTCATGTTGAACAGAATGAGGGAAGGTTTTCAAGACTCTTTGTTTGTTACGCTGCATGCATCAATGGTTTCATGAGTGGATGCAAACCCCTTCTGTTTTGGATGGTACCTTTTTGAAAGATCGATATAAAGGTATACTCCTTTGCACCATAGCATACGATAGGGACAAAGGGATATTTCCCTTAGCTTATTGCATATGCGATCAGGAGAATTCAATCAATTGGAAGTGGTTCCTCCAAGGTCTGTGGTTCATACTTTATGAGAGGCCTGACCCATACAATCCTCCCCACCAATTGGTTATAATTTCAGATGCAGACAAAGAAATTAAAGAATCAGTGACACAGAAGCTCTACACTCTAGATATGTTCTACATCTTGTTGAAAATTTTAGGTTAAAGCTAAAGGACTTGGGCATGAAAGCGAAGGACACTCATGTTTTGGGGAACTTGCTCCAATCTGCTTGTTATAAATACACCATAGCAGAATGAAATGATTATATGAAAGAAATATATGATATTGATCCAAGGGCATAGAACATTGCTATTCACTACTCTTCTAATCAATGGGAAAATACATTCTTTCCTAGAATTAGGTAAAGTTATACTGAACATGTTAGCATTGATGAATTAACAGTGAAGCTTTGTGTCATTGATGTTACATTTTTCTCATAACTGTTAACTTTCATAACGTAACTATTAACGTTTAAAGTATAACTGTTAAATATCAACCTACAACTATTAACTTACATTGGATAACTGTTAATTGTCTATTGGATCTCTGTTAACTTACATTGTATAACTGTTAACTGTCAACCTATAACTATTAACCTACATTGTATAACTATTAATGTTCTCCTAATATATTTTTAGGTATGAGCACTTAACATCTAATGTGGCTGAGTCTTTTAATAATTGGATACAGGAGGCTAGAATGCTACGAATTCTACAAATGGTTGAGCATATTCGTAAGCAAATGTTGGTCCGCATGAATAATCATCAAGCACTTGTTGATAAATGGAGTGGATATCTCTGTCCAAAAGCAGAGATAATGCTTAAAGAAAACATTGATAAAGACCGTCCATTGGATGTTAAACAAGCTACAAATGAAATATTTGAAGTGCAATCCCATAAAACTACACGGGTTGATTTGGAGAAGAAGACATGCACTTGCCGGGCTTGGGACATCATGCGAATTCCTTGTAAACATGCTTGTGTAGTCATCTTGTATATGAAGAAAGATGTTTACCAATATTGCAATTAGTTTATGTCCACAGAAGCATTTAAAAGGAGTTATGAGCCAATCCTCTATCCCATACCGAATTTTAAGAAATGTAGTGTACCAAAGGATGAGATCGAGCTACTTCCACCACATACTACTAAAAGAAAGAGGAGAAATAGAACACGGCGTATCAACAATAGGACCATTTACAAACGTCCTTTGAAATGCTCTCGATGCCACGCTAAAGGTCACAACCGAGCAATGTGTAATGAACCGATCGCTGATTGATATTAGGGATGTGAAATACTTTTGCGCAATGAACCAATCGCTGATTGATATTAGGGATTTGAAATATTTTTGGGCAATGAACCGATCGCTGATTGATATTAGGAATTTTTTGTATCAAGTATTTTGAATGTTACATATTTGGTATGTGTATAATGTCAAATATTAACTTGTACTCTTTAAGTCTTACCTATACATAAGAACTGTAACCATATTTTGATAATTAAATGTGGTACCTAATAGCTATCGCTTCAATATGTTAACTGTAATGCTTTAATGATTAGCGTAAGCGATGGCGGTTATCTATCATGCTCAATTACTAATGTTCAATTGTAACATGTTAACCATAACTGTAACATGTTAACCATAATCTGTAACATGTTAACCATAATCTGTAACATGTTAACCATAATCTATAACATGTTAACCATAACTTGTAACATGTTAACTGTATGGAGATAACTATAAGTATCACATGTTCTTGTTAAGTACAATACTAAAATTAGAAAATGCCTATATAAATATAGTTATAACTAGATAAGTTAAAGTTAATCTACGAAGAGTAGCATATAAGTATCACATTACACCCTACAGATGCATAACAAGTTATACATTAATAAGTTAAGATTATATTTTCATCTAGCTAAGATTCTTTCTCCTGCTTTTCATCTTTGGTTGATGTACTCTCCTTGAATTCTGGTCATCCGCATCTAGTGTGCCACTGAGCTTTTTCAATTCCCAACCTTCTATTATTATCTCCATTGCAAACCTTGCACGTATGACCTCCGGCGAATCAACAATAGGTGTAACATGCAATATATCACTTTTTTAGAGAATAGACTGTATATAAAGATAAATATATATATTCCACAGTCATAGCTACAAATCACAAAATATGAAACTTATAAGTGGTTAGTTTATGTTGACGAAATTTATTTAATAAAGTGATAGAGTTCATATGCAATATATGATCCCTTTTGAGGGTCACATGGGATTGCCTTATATTGATATGTTCTCCAAACTTTATCAGGATCAAATGCCACCTTCATATAGTCCATGAAATTGATGATTTTATTAACAGGCTTAAGGTAAGAACTGTGATCTGTCGAGCTATAGTGCTTGACAACATCTTCATCCAATCTAACCTCAATAAGATGCCAATGGTCATGATGCACAATTGGGACAAAGAGAATTGTTCGGCTGGCGAAAATATGCTTTTGTATATGCATTTGATATAATTGCTTAAGATCAGGATTGTCTCCATAGAGTAAATGCTGTTTTAATCAAAATAAGACGATAAACAGTAGCAATTATTTATCATGCTCATGTACTAATGTTCACCTGTATAAGTTAACGTTAATACATAACATGTTAACCATAACATGTAACATGTTGACCATAACCTGTAACATGTTAACTGTAACTAGTAACATGTTACCTATAACCTGTAACATGTTAACCATAACCTGTAACATGTAAATTTGAGAATTTGATTAACAAGCTTACATAGAAAAATGTCGATACAATCCCATACTCCTTGTTTATAACAGAGTTCTCAGGCTTCCATAACCATGACCGTAATCTATTTAAGAGCGCTTCGCTTACCTGCAAGTTAAAGATCAAAGTTATTTGTCAAATCATAATGATTCAGCTCCACATGTGCTTGAAAAATTGAGGTGCGTACTTTGTCATCGAGCCTTCCTTCGTGAATCAAGTAAAGGAGTTCCTTCCTCGCAATCGTGCTATTCAAGGTTACGATGACGTCCAATTTCTAAAAAAACATTAAAATATGGTTAGAAGATAAATACTCATAATTAACAGTCTCTATAGAACACTAATACAAATGTACTAATATATAATTGCTCAGAGTTAACAGAAATTGTTGAACATTAACAGTTTATAAAATAGAATTAACATCTAAAAGATGAAACATAACATATTCCAGGTAACATTCATAACTTGTAGCAAAGGGTTAATAGCTAAATGGTCAAAGTTATTAGCTTTTGCCCAACTTTCACATATTTTAACAAAGATTAACCTTGTAGTAAAAGGATTAACAGTGATCAGCACTTATTGACTGCATTTCTGCTTGCAAAAATGGATGTGCCATTTGTTCTCCTTAGCTGTGAGTTTAGCTGCCACATTGCTTGGTATTTTGTAGTTATGTACAAAAGCCCATGTGCTATCCAACACAGTAGACTAAACCTAGCTACCTCAGAAATCTCCTCATTCACGTTCTTTAAAAGCAGCACGATCAATATCCGACAAATACGTGCTTTTTAACACATCCCATGTGGCAAGGCTCTCATCATAGTAAACTTTTATTTCCTCTACGTCATCAATGACAACAAGAATCTCTGTGCTCCCCTTCCTTAGATTTAGGTTTCTATTGTTTAGTGAATGGTGTCCTAACCAGTTGTGATCTCTTGGTAGCTCTTGTGCTTGGAGCTCTACTCCTATGAATCACATACTTTTTTGTGGCTGTCTTCTTTGTTCTCTTCATGAATATGTAGAGTGGGATGTCCTCCTTCCCAGCTACATTCTGATGTGTACGCACATCCTCATTCTGTTGTTGTGAACCCTCCTCCACATCAACTCTTTTCACATTCAACTGCTTGTCCTCTTCATTCTTATTTGCTTCGTCTCTTCCTTCTTCATTTCCACTGAAATGCTCCTAAAGGTTACTATCTTCATAATCATGCATGAATTCATTATCAAAAAAATCTCTATCATCATCATGTCTGTCGGCATCATCCGTGGTTGGCGTTCCTTTCTTTTGCTTTGCAATAAACTTCTTCACATTTTCTTTTAAACCTTCAGGGTCTATTATGTCACAAATCCCTCGTATACTTTAACTTTTTCATTAAGCCTACGGATCTCATTCATAAATATTTGACAATACAATTTCTTTGAATGTCTCAGTGCATGACATATTCTCTGATTTAATTTAGCAGGATTTCTCCAGAATTTGAGCTACTTCTCAGTGGGTAACTCATTAATCTTATCTTCCTTTTGAAAAGCATCATCAATAGCATTTGATATAATTTGTAATTGTTTAAAAATACAAAAGTTAACAGCTGCTTTGTAAACGTTAATAGGTAAAACGCCAAAGTTCACACACATTACTTAAATCAAAACAGATACTTGCTATAGTTCACATATATGCTGTAAATATTAACATTCAAGCTAGTAACATTAACATCTTTTCATCAAAGTTAGTAGTTCATGTGATATACTTAATAGTTAAAAGTATAAACTTAATATACACTGGTTAAGAGCTTACCAAACCTATTGATGATTTCTTCTTTTCTTCCTTCTTTTCTTCTGCAGGCTTCTTCTTCCTATCTGCTTTCTTCTCCTTGATAACTTTTTTCGGAGAAGGTTGTACATGATGCTTCTTTATTGGGAGTGGTGGAATTCCATTTCTTCTAATCCTTAATGAATCATCTTCCCTCATATTTGGTCTTCTGAGTGGATATTTTTCAATCCATGGGCCAAATTCAGCTATAGGTTTCTGAACTACAGCAATGCTTGCTTTTCCAGCTTTTGCAACAATTGTTTCCTTTCGGAGAGATCCAGACTTCTCTCCAATCATCACCCAGTTAGTCAGTGGTGGCTTGAATCTTTTGCTCAGAGCATATTGTTTTAATCCCTGTCATTTTGTAGTACCAGAGCTACAAATAAATTGTTCAAATTAATCAGTTAACATGCACTAATTATCTGTTTAACATGAAACAAGCAAACATGTGCATGTGATGTGTTAGTTTAACACAAATCAATCAAATATAGTATTCATCAAATATAGTTAACACTAACCTTACAAAGCTTAACATGTTCTGAGTTACATTAACAGGAACCAGTTAACCTTAATTACCATTAACTTTAGTTGATAGAATACACAGAAACGTTCACATGTATTGGTTAACCATAACAATAAAAAAGTTAATATAACTTACAGGAATCAGAGGCATGCATCCAAGCACATATGAAACCCTTGGTTTATTCAGACCTTCTCTAGCAATCTTAATGCCTTTCTTCATTTGATCATAAATGAATTTCCCCCACGCCACATTCTTCACTCTTTCAATGCAATCAACATACTTGACAAGAGCCTAGGGATGTCTTGCACACTGCTATGGCACCAAATCATTGAACATTGATAAAGAATTTGCAACAACACAAAGTCCTCAACGTGCTTCTTCTTTTTTGATTCGACAAGAGATTTTAGTACTCCTTCCACATATCTTCGTATATTCTTTGGTGCTTCTTTTTCATTTCTAGTAAATTGATCAGCAAAATACTCCATCCAACTCCTAGTGTGAGGATCTCTATTGCTGTAAATTATTTTCCCATCAATTGGGAAACCGGTGTGATCATGAACCCAATCTAAATCAAAATTAACTATATTTTCTCTCCCACTGTCAGCATCGGGCAGGGCAAATGTCACTTCACCGCCAACATAGTGACTCATAACAAGTTCAAGCGTGGGTCGATCTACTGCTGGGGGGCCAAATATTATGTAATGATCAAATGTTCACCCCTCGAATGCATCCCAGTGACACCGCCTCATTCTCGGTTCAAATACTTTCCTAAAATCATAGTATGCACTAAAACTAGCGGTCAGCCTAATTTCTATAGCCTGACTAGACTTTTTCCTATAATAAAATTTAAAACTTAACATCAATCTATATAAACTTAACATCCAACAGCCAATAGTAACAACCAACAATGAAATGTAACACTTATGATATACCCCTTAACAACCATTCACTAAACTTATAATTGAGCAATAAAGCTTAACATATAATGTGTAAAGTCAAGTATGAGATACTAATATGATCAACCAAACTCCAAATTTAACAGTTAATAAGAAATGCTAGCAGGTTATAAGGAAAGGTAACAGCCAGTCATTCATTTGTAACATTAATATGTTAAATTTCACAGATCCAGGCATATAGTTCACAATGCACCAACAGAAATACACATTTATCTATCTATTCAACATTTTCCACAATTTTCCCAAGTAATCTTCAAACAATTCATCCAATATATATTCACATTTTTCCGTAACAATTCATCCACAGTTTTGCCATAAAATTAGAAAATTTAACATAAACTTACTTCTTTCTAGATTTCTCTGTTGATGCTATGGATCACACAATCAATTAATTATGTTCTGTCAGGTGATTGAGGTCCTCTAGCTCCTCTGGATGTCCGATCCTGATGATCCCTGGTTATCTTGCACATGTCGCAAATCGTAAGAGGTTGGGGTTGATTCCCCAATGGTTCCTCTGACGATCAAGTTAGTGGATAATCTTGAGTGGGAAAAAGTTTACTGAAAGTTTTTAAATGTAAGTTCAGATTGCATACTTGTGTTGTTAATAGTTTGTCTATTTATAGAAGCAACATGGGATAGTTTAGTAACTTCGGCCGACCAATAGCTGGTGGCTGAGTCAGCTCTTACTTCACAGGTGTCGGTCGGCGAGTGGATGGGGGTCACTTTGATCAGGCATGGGCCGGTGGCGGAGTCAGAGTTGCCTTTACAAGTGTCGCCAGCAGAGTGGAAGAGGTTGAGTCGGCACTTAATGTGAAGTGACATGGAACACGTGGTACAGCGTGTCATAAAGATCTATGAGCACAGAGAGTTGATGGCTCTGATCTTCGCATTCAATGCGATGATGACTTATCGCCAGTAGGAAGCTTGAGATACTCCGTCGTCTTCCTATCCTAGGTAGCATGTCGAGTAGTACCGCCTTTTGAGTCGGATTCACAAGATGTCGACTATCCAATTGGGTTGCCCATGGGGTGGTTGCATTCAAAGAGGTTGGCTCGTACCGCCCTTCGAGTTGGCCTCACAAGATGTGAATAAAAGAATGGTCGAGTGGGCTGCTTGTCGAGTCGACCTAGCGAGAAGATAGAGATGATGGCATGTACCGCCTTTTGAGTAGGCCTCACAAGGTGTCGGCAACTCGAGTTGTCCAACCGACAGGTTCGGTTCCTCTTGAGATAGACTCACTAGAGTGTCTCTCTAATGTGGAATACTTGTCTGCTACTAAGCATGGATTTATATTCGAATAATTGAAGTGTTATAACAGAAGGCCCCTTCCGCTTGGAGTCGGCTTAGGCCGAGTCCGAGTGAAACTGAAACTGTAGTCATTTGGCGTGGGGCGCATTAATGAGGGGGATGCGGGCAGTCCTTTTGAAGCGACGTGGCTGATGTCAGCACCTTACTTTTGGCTACTGACGCTTCACGCTTGCGGCTCCGGGTTGGCGGCCGCGCGTGGGTGCTTCGATTCGATTAACTGGCTACTGGTTTCGAACCGACTCGACCACAGTAATTTTGGCAGTTGTAGGGTATGGATGCCTATATAATAGGATTGTGGTGGGGATGATGGAGGCTGTTGTCTCTTTAAAACTCCTCCGTCTTCTTCAAAACTCGAATCACCCCTTTCCTCCATTGATTATTCAGATCAACAGTGATGGATGCCCCCGCACTTAATGCTAGGCAAGAATTGTTAGCGAAGCTCCATTCTAAGGTGACGCTGGCGCAACCGCGGACTCTTCATAACAGGTTTGACATCCCTCGTGCCTACAAATTAACAGCACCGGCGAAGTCTCAGGCGGTCTTCAATCATGCAGAGGGTAGGAACCCATTATATATTAAGCATCAGGAGTACGGTCTGCAGCTGTCGTTGCATCCCTTCATTGACCATGTCTACACGGCGTTGGGCGTCTCACCTATGCAATTGAAGCCAAATGCCATTGCGGCCCTAGTGGGTTTTGTGGTCATCTGCTATTGGCTATGGATTCGGCCATCCTTGAATGTGCTGAGTCATCTAGTCAGTGTCAAGGTGAATCAAAAAGAGGCCCATTGCCATTTTTAAATGGTGGGCCGTTTCAAGATGGTCACCGACCTTCCCGACTCAAGTAAAGATTGGAAGGAGAAGTTCATCTAGGTGGAAGGAGATGACTTGGAGCTAGGGTGTTCGAATTGGCTGGAGGTGATAAGTAGGGGTGGAAATGAACCAAATAATTAACAAATAGTTCGATAATTGTTCGAGTAAGTATTTGGTCATATTCGATTCGGTAGTTCATTTACCACTAAACAAATATTTTTTAGTATTCGAGTTTACTAACGAATAGAATTTAACCAGATGTATATTCGATTCGTTTGTCTATCAAATATTCATTTAAAATTTGATCATTTATTATTTGTATTATTGCACATATGATGTCATATTTTTAACCCGCTTACCATTTCTACTTAAGTTTTATGTACTAATTTTAAGACTTAAATAATCTTAAATCTATTTTCTAATGAAAATTTTGATTTAAATATATATACACCATATATTATAAAGGAATAATTTTTATTTATGAATTTAAATACTATTTGAAAATCAAATTCTTTAGCGGAATAAATATACTTTGATATTCGATAAGTATTCGTGAATATTCATGAATATTTATCAAATACCAAGTACTCGAGTTCGAGTTCGAAAAACTCCATACATGAATATTAGAGCTCGCATTCGAATTCGATAATTTTAAACAAATACAGATACGAACATCTTAGTATTCATTTCAATTCGATTATTTACCACCCTTAGTGATAAGGGAGGGTCTGTTAGCGAAAGAGCTGTTGCCCGAAGAGAAGGATGCCCTGGACCAGATCAAATCCTTTTCCGGCTCTAGGAAAATGGAGCACCTATTTGACAATTCTGTCTTACAGGTAGTGGGCATCTCGGCTATGCCCCTACAGCCAAAGATTAGGAGATAGCTACCCAGATGATGATCCCACGCTCGGCCGAAGGTGATGAGGCACCGAGTGTTCCCCTTGCCGAAACTCAGGAGGGCGCGTCGATGAGGCCGATCAAGCGCACTCGCCAGGACCCGGTTCCAGGGAAAGTGGCAAGGGCTCAGCCTCATGCGGCCGTAGCCACAATTCAGCCTACAAGGCAGTCGTCCTCGACCGCTCCAGTTGAAAGGAAAAGGAAGCTCAAGAAGGTGGGAAGTCGAGGACCCGAGGGATCTTCCGAGATCACAGGGGCCGACATCATTAACTTGGATGAGGGGCCGCCTGGACCAGGAGAGGAGACTGCAACTCAGGTGGCCATTGCTGGAGGCGAGATTCATGCTGACACTCCAACAGAGACAAGTAGTGGTATGGGGGTCTCGGATACTCAGGTTGAGCGGACTCGTCGACTTGGGAAGGAGACAGTTACTGAGGGGGAGCCTATCACCGAGGATCAGAGCTGGCCTTTCCTTCACCATGTCGATGAGATTGACACGACAACTTGGGATAGGCTAAGGGCGCTACTAATAGGGATGGCCAAGTCTAGTCCTCGGTATGAGCGGGAGCCGAGTTTAGAGAACAGGCACGAGCCAAGTTAACACCTTGATTCAAGGTCTTCGGTCCTTGAGTCTCATGTCGCCCAGTCAAAGGCGGTTGAGCAGTTCAGGCTCCGACGAGATAGGGAGATCTTGGAAGAAGTCCCCGACATTAGCCTCCATCTGATCCTCCAGAGCTACTTGATCCGTGGGACTTTGGTGGAACAAGAGATGTTTAGCCGCATGGAGCACATACAGGAGGTCTATGCCAAACTCCAGAAGGCAGCGGCAAGTCCGAGAGCTGAAGTCTCGGCCAACCTTGAGAAGGCTCTCAAGGAGTTGTCAGTCAAGGAGGAGGAATTGACTAACTGGCGTCTCGAGATGGAGGGAAAGGAAAAAATGGTGGGGGATCTGAAAACTTTAGATGCCCAGAAGTCTGCCGAGGTCACCAGGCTTAAGCGAGAGCTTGCTGAGAGTCATAAGAGAACCCGCCAACTGGACGAGGTGCTTCGAGAGAGGGATCATGCCTTGGCACAAGTCGGGGTTGAGAAGATGGCCACACAACATGCAAAGGGCCAATTAGAGGAAGAGCATGTGGCCAGGGTCCAGCTTCAAGAGGAGAACGCTCGGCTCAGGGAGTCTTTAGTCGTAGCTCAGAGCCGGGTCAACATCTTGGAGTCCGAGGCCTATCGGTCAGAGAACATCGAGGATTATCGGCAAGGCCTAATTGGGGAAGCTGAAGTGGCACTCGCCTACAAAACCGGGTATGATTATTTGGAGGCGCAGCTCCCAGCCGAGATGAGAGGCGCACTCAGTCGTTTCCATTATCCTCCAAGGGTTGCCTACTGTTTAGAGGTCCTTGAGGATATAGAAAGGCTGGGCGGAGGGCTTGATCTTGTTGCGGCTGAGGATGATGCTGAGGAGGATGAGGCCCCAGCCGAGAGGACGATCACGGGTGTCGTTGAGGAGGATGAGGCCCCAACCGAGAAGACGATCGAAGGTGTCACTGAGGAGGATGAGGCCCCAGCTGAGAGGATGATCAAGGGGGACAAGGGCTCTCCAAAATAGAGGGGTGAAGGGATCGAGCCGAGATCCCAGTCGACTCCTTCGCCCACAACTATTAGCGCTCTCCCTCTAACTCCTGGAGCGGGCATGAACTTCTCCTCCTCTCCTTAGCATAGCTTTTTAGACATTTTGTAAATGTAAATTTGTAACTGTTTTGAGATATGAATAAAGATATATTTTTAGCTCACTTAATTTTGCTCTTATTTTGTAATCCTGTTTGTTGAGTTACATGGGACGAGTCGACTTGTTTGCGAGTCCGACTATCAACTATCTTATAAGGTATTAGGTGCTTAGTATGTGTTTCGAACTTAGGTAGATACTAAGGTCTTCTTCTTATTCCTCTTATGTATAGTGATCAGCGTATTGAATTAGAGTCGTCCAAGTTGGTGACTTTCTTACATAAAATAAGCCAAAGCATAGATGGTGAATTTTAGCTTATCTAATACACGATAATAGTTTCATTGTGAGATGAAAGCTTTGGAAGCATTGTTGTTCAAGTCAACTGTTCGAAGGCCGGCTTGCATCATGTTTTTAGTCGACCACGCGAGCAGTTTGGTTCGTTGAGCCGTATGTCTGACTTGGGAGGCCGAGTCGGTCGGATTTTGAATAGTTGGCCGACAAATAAATTACGAGGTGTTTTCTGGGCGAGGCAGCGGGTCGCTGCTTGAAAAGACAACATGATGTCAGAGGGTCATGCAGGTTGTCGCTTCAATTTTTGAGAAAAAGTGGTTGTGGAGTAAACAGGGCGGTGCTTCGATTTTCATGACGCCCATTTAGATACCGAGGCAAATCGGTGCCGTTCATACATTGGTATGCCGACTGTCCCGATTTTGCCACGTGTCACCCTCAAAGTCTATATATACTTCGCTTTGGGGCCAAAGGGAATCTTCCTTCAGGAGCGTTTCTTGCCCTAATCTTCCGCTCCTAGATTTTCTTTATCAAAATCTTTAGACCTTTCTTCTATGACGTCCATGGCCGATCAAGCTTCCATCATCACCCGCAACGAGGCAAGAATTGGGCTATTGAGGACTATTCGTTTGAAGATCACCACACATGAACCGGGAAGGCTCTTCGAACTATATGACCTCCCCAAGTATCTAACCCTAGCTTGCCGAATAGCGATGAGGCAGTGTACCACCACGACCACTACCGGCTGCCCCTGTACATCAATCACCTGGAGTATAGACTCCGGCTGCTACTCCATCCATTCCTCAAAGAGGTGTGTGGCATTTTGGGGGTATCCCCCTCACAGTTTACCCCAAATGCCATCGCCATCTTGGTGGGTTTCCTGGTGGTCTACCACTGGGTGAACGTCGAGTTGAGTCTGCGCCAGCTCGGCAACCTCGTCGGCATCAAGATGACAAGAAAGGATGTGCACTACTACTTCCACTACCTTGGAGGACACAAGGTGGTGTCGAATGCTCCTGATTTGAATAGGGATTGGAAGGAGCGATACGTATAGGTCATTGGAGCCGACCCAATTCTGCCTGCCCTACTTGGCCAGAGATAAAGAAGGAGGCGTTGAAGCCTTACATTTTGTCGGTTGAGGAGGGCCGACAGCTAGAGCAGATCCGCAACTATGCTGGGTCGAGGGAGATGAGCAATCTCTTCAACCCATCTTCCCTTTGTGCAGCTAGGATCTCCAACTTTCCCCCGTCTGATAACGACAAGGCACGGGTGGCTCTCCTAGCTGTCCCTCTGAATAAGAACCCTTCAAAGGATTCGAAGGGAGATGGTTTGACCGCGGCGGAGCTAGCTGCGACTAATAGGCCCCAGAAATGACTGAGGGGGTCTATAGTCCCCGGGGATCTGGTTAGCTTAAGGTCAAGAATTGTGGAGGTCATGGCTGCGCTGGGAGGACCAAGCTTGGTGGTCAAGAAAGAGATTATGGAGAAGAAGAGGAAGATCCAGGAGATTGTCGAGCCTTCTTCAGCCAAAGTGACCGAGGGGCAACAACCGTCAGGCCCCCTCCCGCATCAAACTGAGATCGTCATTCTTGACGAAGCCTCTCCCCCAAGCAGGTGAGGGGGCAGCAAGTGACTGAGTCTGGCACTCGAGTCGACCAACCCGAGGAGTCATCTACTCAAATTCCACCACCCGAACATGTTGGGGTGGCTGGTGTTGTTGGAGAGGAGGTGGCCCCTCTCCAACCCGCTGAGTCCTCGAGGGGTGAAGCCACTTCTGCTCAGTAGGGGAGCTTCTACTGGCCCTATCCTCATCACATCTCGAAGTTCGAACCTTGAAAGTGGGAGGAGTTTCGAGCCAAAACAATGGGGGAGACGGGAGACAGCACTTCTCATAGGGAGGATCTTCCAGAGGGTGAAAAGTTTGTCCCTCGAGTGCTGCTCAATAGGGAGAGTTCGGTCTTGGGGTCGAGCATTGCTTAGGTCTGGGCCATGGAGCAATTTTCCCTCCCTAGGGACGAGCGGCTGTTGAGGGAGATGTCGACCGTTGGCCTGCACTTCGCCCTCAAGAGTTACTATCTCTGGGGACCTTGATCGAGGAGGAGCTATTCTCCCAGCTATCTTATGTGCATCGACTTCCTTCTGAGTTTGAGCAGAAGATAGCTAAGGAGAAATGGGCGAAGGAGGTGGTGGAGAATAAGGTCAAGGTGCTTGAGGCCGAGATGAGTCGAAGAGATAGCAAATGGCGGCGGGAGCTGGAAATGAAAGATGACCAGATCAGGGGGCTCCAGATACATCGCTCCAAGTAATCCACCATCATTTCCGAGCTCAAGGACAAAGTTGGGCATCTTGAGAAAGAAATGGCCAAGTAGGATGCCCGTATCAAGTATTTTCCTGAAGAGGTCGACCCGGAGAAGCACTGTAGGCTCGAGGCTTAGGAGGAGGCTAGGTTAGAATGCCTGGGGGCTGACAACACCAGACTTGACTTTAAGGAGGAGCGGGCGGCTCATGAGGTCACTCAGGCGACCATCTGGGCTTTAGAGGACCATGTCGCTTCTCTAAGCTCCGAAGCTCACAAGACAGAGGTGATAGAGGAATATCGCCATAGTCCTTTGGGCAAGGTCAAAGTGGCGTTGGCTTGCAAAGCCGACTTCGACTACCTCGCCTCCTTGCTCCTTCCTGGGTTTTGACCTCTCATCGATAGTGACTACCCCCCTCGAGTCTCTGTTTGTCTCGACTTCTTAAAGGAGATTGAGATGGCAGGAGGGGAGTGGCGCTAGAAGTGGACGAGGGAGAAGGTGGTGAGGCCGAGGACGAGCAAAAGGAAGTCCCTCCTGTCGCGTGCCCCCCACAACTCAGCAGGCCTCAGCTCTCGACACCAGTGTCGACTTGCCTGGCCCCACTCCTGATTCGGATCAAGGAGTGTTAAATTTGTATCTTTTTTGGTTGTTTTCCTCTTCTTTTTTTATAACCTTATGATGTAAAGTTTGTTGGGAAAAATGAATGAAAATTTAGACTTTTCTGTCACTTTCCATTGCTATGAAATTTTTAATTTTCTGTTTGAACCATCTACTTGTGGCTTGAATTTTTGTTGAAGAATGCTTAACTGAGCTGAGAGGATTGTCTGGAAATGAGTCGGATCTGAAAGGGACGAGTCAAATGACTCGTCCTAACATCTCTCTTGTTAACACTCGTAATTGGTCATGGGAGACAACGTCTATCCGCGAATCGAGATCGGTCGAATTGCTAAGGTGCCTTGGTTTTATTTATAAAATTGTTACCAAGGTCTTTCTTAATTGAAGACGACCGAAAGGTTTCGATGTGCTTTGGTCTTGTCCCAAGTGGGTGCCAAGGTCTTGTGAATAGTGGCCAACCAAGTGGTTAGAATGCCATGGTTTTATCCCAAGAGGGTACCAAGGTCTTTTGAGGTGGAGACGACCGAGTGGTTGGATGCCTTGGATTTATCTAAACGCCAAGGTCTTGTCGGCAATGGCGACTGAGAGGTCGAGTGCCTTGGTCTTATGTAGATGCCAAGGTCTTGTCGGCAATGGCGACCGAGAGGTCGAGTGCCTTGGTCTTGTGTAGACGCCAAGATCTTGTCGGCAATGGCGACCGAGAGGTCGAGTGCCTTGGTCTTATGTAGATGCCAAGGTCTTGTCGGCAATGGCGACCGAGAGGTCGAGTGCCTTGGTCTTGTGTAGACGCCAAGATCTTGTCGGCAATGGCGACCGAGAGGTCGAGTGCCTTGGTCTTATGTAGATGGCAAGGTCTTTTTGGAGTCGTCCAGGCAAAATTTAGACAAAGAATAGTCACATAGTTATTAATCAAAAGACTTTATAGTATAAATAAGATTCATATACCAAATTATTGACAATACTTCCTAAGGTGCTCGATGTTCCAAGGATGTTGTAGGATCCTTCAATCGTAGCTCCGTAGGTGATAAGTGCCGGGGCACGTCTCCTCGAGAATAGTGTAGGGTCCTTCCCAAGTGGCAGCTAGCTTGCTGTGCTTGGTGTCTTTGTCAAAGATGGCTCTTTGGAGGACGAGATAACCTATGTTGAATCTTTGAAGTTGGACCTTGCTATTGTAATGCCAAGTGATACACTACTAGTTGATGATCTAGGATCGAAGAGCTCTCTCTCGGACTTTATCAATGAGGTCGAGTCCGAGTCGAAGTCCTTCAACATTTAAATCTTCATCAAAATACCTCAATCGTATGGTCGGCATGTCGACTTCAACTGGGGTGATTGCTTCAGTTCCATTGGCCAACTTGTAGGGGGTCTCGCCGTAGAGCTCTTGTGAGTGGTGCGGTAGGACCATAAGATTCCAGGCAGTTCGTCGGCCCAACTTCCTGCTGCTTTGCCCACCTTCTTCTTGAGAGCTTGGAGGATACACTTGTTAGCAGCTTTGATGAGTCCATTGCACTTTGGATGGACCACCGAGGCAAATTTGAGCCGGATGTTCCACTCTTGACAGAAGCTTCAGAAGCCTTTGCTGTCGAACTGGGTACCGTTGTCGGTAATGATGGAAAGGGGGACGCTGAATTGACATACAATGGATCTCCACATAAAATTGGTGATGTTGCTTTCGCCAATTTTGGCTAAGGGCTCAGCTTCGATCTATTTAGTGAAGTAGTCGATGGCCACGATAAAAAATCTACGCTACCCAGAGGCGATTGGGAGAGGCCCTAGCAAGTCTAACCCCCATTGGGCGAATGAGATTGGGCTCAATATGGGGGTTATCTCTGTGGCGGCAGCTCGAAGGATGTTTGAGAAGAGCTGGCACTTCTTGCAGTGGGAAATAAGTCGCCTGGATTCGACTAGGATAGTGGGCCAGTAGTATCCCTGGCGGATGCCCTTCTGGGCCATAGTCCTGGTCCCAGGGTGATTTTCGCAAGTCCCTTCGTGGATCATCTTGAGGACATAACTGGCCTGAGTCAGTCGAAGGCACCGAAGGTAGGGCCCCATGCCGCTGCTAGAATATGACATCCTGTAGAGATGATCATCGAGCATGAGATACCGAAGGGCATTTCTACACAAGCTTCTGGCTTCAGCGGCATTCTCTGGCGAAGTCCCCTCAGTCAGATATTGGATGATGGGATCCATCCAACAAGGTTCCGCGGGCGTCTCGGCCTGCATGATCGGCTTTGGCATCTTAGCAATGCTTGGGCATTTAAGAGTGTCGGTGTGGATAGGTCTCAGATTACCTCTCAAGCTAGTGGATCCAAGCTTGGACAAGGCGTCAGCCCGAGCGTTGAGAGCGCGGGGGACTTGGGCGATTCTGGATTCTTTGAATTTGCTTAGCAGCTCCTTAACCGCCTCCAGGTATAGGATCAACCTTGAATCTTTGGCGGCGTACTCTCCGTTCACTTGGTGGACCACAAGCTGGGAGTCGGCTAAGATGTAGAGGCGTTCAGTTTTTGCCACCAAGGCGACCCGAAGGCTTGCCAAAAGGGCTTCATACTCAGCCTCATTGTTGGAGGCTGAGAAATCAAAGGCAATGGAGTGCTCATGCGTCGACCCGTCAGGGATACGTAGGATGACTCCTGCTCCGCTGCCGGCTTCACCGGAGGACCCCTCCACCTTCAATAGCCACTAGGCATCAAATTCTAGCAAATTGTGCTCAAGGTCACGATGCGCTTGGGAAGCGGGTGCTCTAGGTGGAGTGGCTGGAGGTTTAGATTGGCTTGGAGGTAAGGGAAGAGACGGTTCATCTTCTGGTGTGATCAACTCAATAAGAAAGTCAGTGAGGGCTTGGGCCTTAATGGTCTTCCTTGGCTCGAACTGTACATCACATTCACATAGTTCGACCGACCAAGTGATCATCCTTCCTGAGGTAGTTGGGCTGCTGAGTGCCTTCTTCAAAGGCAAGTTTGTCCGCACAATGATGGAGTGCACCTGAAAGTATGGGCGGAGTCTCCGAGCTATGATAATGAGGAGGAAGGATGCTTTCTAGATGAGGGGCTAGTTGAGCTCACCTGCCTTCAAGATGTGGCTGACATAATACACCAGTTTCTGGATGTTATCTCTTCTCGCACCAAGATAGAACTGACGGCTTTGGGAGACACGGCCATATAAAGGTAAAATGCTTCTTCTTCTATGGGTTGACTCAGCAATGGCTTGGTGCTCAAGTATGCTTTGAGGTCTCTGAAGGTTTCATTGCACTCGGCCGTCTAGCTCTGGCTTTGCTTCACCTCTTTGCTTCCTCTTAGGATCTTGAAGAATGGGAGGCTCCTCTCAGCCGACTTGGAAAGGAAGCGGCCTAGTGCTACAATCTTTCCATTCAGCCTCTGCACATCTTTAATGGTCTGCGGCTCGGGCAGCTGCTCTATGGCGGTTATCTTCTCATGATTGATCTCAATGCCTCTCTGAGTGATCATAAACCCCAAAAATTTTCCTGATTGCACCCAAAAAGCACATTTGGCTAGATTGAGCTTCATGCAGTAGCGCCGAAGAATGGAGAAAGTCTCTTCCAAATCCGCCACATGGTATGACGCCTATTTCGATTTCACTAAGATGTCATCCACATAGGCTTCCACATTGCGGTCGAGCTGGGGTTTGAAGATTTTGTTAATTAATCTCTGATAAGTGGCCCCTGCATTCTTGAGACCGAAGGGCATCACTTTGCAGCAATTACTCCCCTGGTTAGTGATGAAGGAAGTCTTCTCTTGATCATGTTTCACCATAAGGATATGATTGTATCCTGAGAAGGCGTCCATAAAACTTAGCAGCGCATGACCTGCACTGTCGTCCACCAACTGGTCGATCCGGGGGAGAGGGTAGCTGTCCTTTGGGTAGGCTTGGTTGAGGTTTGTGAAGTCAACACACATCCTCCATCTATTGAGCGTCTTCTTTACTAGCACCACATTGGACAACCACTTGGGATATTGAACTTCCCGAATGAAACCAACTCGTAAGAGTCGGTCGACTTCATCTACGACCACCTTTTGCCTCTTGGGGCCAAGATGTCTTTTCTTCTATCGAACCGGCTTAGTATGTCGGTTAACTGAGAGCTCATGGCTTACCATCTCTGGGGGAATCCCCGGCATGTCTTCGGGGCCCCAAGCAAATATATCTACATTTGCAAGCAGGAATGCTATTATGGCACTCCATTGTGGCTCAGCAAGGATAGACCCGATCTTGACCTTCTTCAACCCTTCTTGGTTGATCGGTATCTCTTGAAGCTCTTCGACGGGAGTCAGCCTCTCTCGCTCCATCTTCTTCTCCATCTGGAGGCTTGTCTTCTCGATGGATAGGGTCTCGAAGGTTCCTTTCGCCTTCATTGAGAGCATGTAACAGGATCTAGCCTCCCGTTGGTTGCTTTTGGCCATTCTGACCCCCATAAGAGTCGAAAACTTGATCATCTAGTGGTAGGTGGAGGGTATTGCTCGCAAGTTATTAAGGGCTGCTCTTCCCAAAATAACATTGTAGGCTGACTTGATGTTCATCACCAGAAATTGGGTCTACATTGTGGATTGACGGGGAGGCTCACCAATTGTTAGAGGGAGAGTGATTATCCCTTCAGGTGTGATGGCATGCCCCATGAATCCGATGATCGGGCCTACACAAGGCTGCAACTCGGATTGGTCGATACCCATTTGGTTGAAGGCATTGATGTAAAGGATATCCGCCGAACTACACGTGTCAACCATGACCCTCTTCACTTGGAAGCTGTTGATCCTGGCTGTGATGATGATGGGATCTTCATGAGGCGTCTCCACGCCTTCCAAATCAAAGTCGCTGAAGGAGATGGACTCTTCCATCCTAGGCCTCTTGCCGACTCGGTCGACTTGCAGGGCTCACTTAGCATACTTCTTGTGAGCATTATTGGACATGTCATCCGTGAGAGGAGTATTACCTCAATTGGCTTCGGTGATTGGTCGATAAGACTGATCGTATCCGGATGCCGCAATGGTCGCTGAAAGACGAGGGATGATATGCTGAGGTTGAGGGGCCCGAGATGCCCTCCTGATGGTGCGCTCTCAGCGGCCCCTCTCGGGACTGGAACTCTCTCCCATTCCTTCCCCGTGGGAAGATGGCTGTAGGGGGGCTCATCAAAATGGGCCTGCTGGCGAGGCTGTGAGGTCAGACGGTTTCCGTTGCTTTGCTGCTGAGCGTGGTGGTCTATACGCTCGGGGGAAGGAGGGACGTCCCGCTATTGCTCCTATAGTGGTTGAAGGAGGGTAATCTGGGGCTGCTGAGAAGTGAGCCGGCTAAGAAGTTCATGAGAAAAAGCATTGAACTATTGCTGGAAAGACTGAGTAATCCGCCAGGTGGATGCTTCTAGTTGGGCTTGGGTGACAAAGCCAGTTTGCTGGCTGCCTGAAGAGCGGCAGGCAGGATACCCAGGGTGTTGATCACAACCAGACATCATTACTTAGAGAAGGAAGAAGGCCCCACGGTGGGCTCCAATATGTTGATGCTATGGATCACACAGTCAATTAATTATGTTCTGTCAGGTGATTGAGGTCCTCTAACTCCTCTGGATGTCCAATCCTAATGATCCCTAGTGTATCCTACACATGTCGCAAATCGTAAGAGGTTGGGGTTGATTCCCCAACGGTTCCTCTGACGTTCAACTTAGTGGATAATCTTGAGTGGGAAAAAGTTTACTGAAAGTTTTTAAATGTAAGCTCAGATTGCATACCTGTGTTGTTAACAGTTTATCTATTTATAGAAGCAAAGGGGGACAGTTTGTAACTTCGGCCGACCGATAGCTGGTGGCTGAGTCAGCTCTTGCCTCACAGGTGTCGGTCAGTGAGTGGATAGGGGTCACTTCGATCAGGCATGGGTTGGCAGCGGAGCCAGAGTTGCCTTTACAAGTGTCGCCAGCAGAGTGGAAGAGGTCGAGTTGGCACTTAATGCGAAGTGATAGGGAACACGTGGTACGATATGTCATAAAGATCTATGAGCACAGAGAATTGATGGCTCTGATCTTCGCATTCAATGCGATGATGACTTATCGCCAGAGGGAAGCTCGAGATACTCCATCGTCTTCCTATCCTAGGTGGCATGTCGAGTAGTATCGCCTTTTGAGTCAGATTCGCAAGGTGTCGACCGGTCAAGTGGGTCACCCATGAGGTGGTTGTATTCGAAGAGGTTGACTCATACTGCCCATCGAGTCGGCCTCACAAGATGTCGACAAAGGAATGGTCGAGTGGGCTGCTCATTGAGTCAACCTAGTGAGAAGACCGAGATGACGGCATGTACCGCCTTTTGAGTCATCCTTGCAAGGTGTCGGCAACTCGAGTCGTCCAACTGATAGGTTCAGTTCCTCTTGAGGTAGACTAACTAGAGTGTCTCTCTAATGCGGGATACATGTCTACTACTAAGCATGGATTAATATTCGGATAATTGAAGTGTCATAACATTCTCTAATTCCTATTTTAAACTTGGATTTTTTTTCTTTTTCTTGGTAACCCCTTTTGCATGCCCAACAGGGTCTGGGTGGCTTCATCAGTGCTGCCATTCCCTGGTGATGAAGCAGCGATGGATGAAAACATGGAGGGGGGATGACAGAGCAGAGGGTCCATGGTCGGTCTTTGACGGCAAGGGGTTGTTTAACATTCTTTGAAGGCGAGGGAGGATCTTTACCGGTCGACGACGAAGAGGGGGGTCTTTAATGGTCACCGAAGACAAGTCTTGATGCTCCTCGTTCATCGCCGACGGTTCTTGCTCTTGCAACGGCTATGAAGAATGGTGAACAACTTTGAATTCATCATCTTTTGTTCTAGATTTAGGGGAATCTGGGTTCATCATCGAGATTTCGGCCATTTTTTGCCTAATTTGACAAAACCCTAGAGTGGAGATTTGGGGATTTCACCTGATCCTGTTAACATTAGAGAGAGAGAGAGAGAGAGAGAGAGAGAGAGAGAGAGAGAGAGAGTGTGTGTGTGTGTGGGAGGGAGAGGGGGGAGAGAGAGAGAGAGAGAACTTGATTTGAGTTAGAGAGTGGGCGGACGCGGATACCAAAATTATGGCGTAGTCTAGCGATAACTAGTTAGGGGTAGTATAGGGTTTTCATATTTTTCTCTCACTCTACTTAGTTGGCAGGGCTAAAATGAAATTTTTTGATGTGTTTTGGGTATATACATAATTGTAAAAGTACAGGGGGCTAGGGCACATAACTTTATGAGATTTGGGGCCTTGACATAATTTTTCCATTTTCTAATTATGGATAGTTTCACTTTAATGAAAGTTCTTAGGTAAATATAAGATTTGGTGTTCACTTGTCATTTTCTGAAAGGATAGAGAGACACATGTATACTTATGATATGATACATGTCTCGCCTTTATGATATAATACATGTCAATTTTTAGTGTATTTAAAAGTTCCATCCATTTCTCTTTGTATATAAAGAAGAGAGAGCTTTAGTTGTTGAGCAGCCAACGTCATATAATGACTATTTATTTTTCTTTATTGTTTTCATGGCGCAAACCTTCAAACAATGTGCTTATATGCTAATATTACGTGGCTAAGTTTGATATGCTGATCTCATGATGACCGCACATAAGTCACTTTGTCAAAAATTCTGGCTAAAAAATTGTCACAAGAGTAGTGATAAGTGTACTATTCCCTCTATACTGCTTTGGCACTACCACTCACAAAAGAGTGGGGTCATGATAACTCACCACTACAATTTTCAAGTAGTGAGTCATCATGACCCCACTCTTTGTGAGTAGTAGTACCAAACTAGTATAGGGAGAGTAGTACACTTAGCATTTTTCTTATCACAATACCTCTATTTCCCATCAATTAAATTAAGTTCAAGCACGTACGGTAGACATCCAGCTTACACGATAGGTTAATTACCACTAAAATACCATATAGTTTCTCCTACTTCGCGCTTACATACCCTCACATGTTTTTGGCAGCTCTTATATACAATGAAGTTCATAAAATTTGCATTTAATACCTTTTGTTATGCGAATATGAGAATATTCCAATAAACTATGTGATGCTCACATGATAATTTTAGGACTTTTTAACCCTTAATTTTTGTTAATTTTACTATTAAACTTGCCTTAATTCTACCTTGAACCTACCACAATTTTATTTTGGAATAGAATTATAATAGGTTTAAAAGTAAATTTAGCAAAAAAAAAGTTCAAAAGTTTAAAATTATGTGAGTGACAAATGAAATTTTCGAAGGAAAGTTCTCACATTAGCATAAGGCATTTGAAGAAGATTTCAAAACTTCATGGTATATAAATTCTATAAAAACAAATGAGGCTATATAAGCAGAAAGTAGGAGAAACTATAATGTATTTAAGTGGTAATTAGCCTAAACAATAAAAATTTCTAATTTATACCAAGGATAAGTAATATCACCTCTCTATCACATAAACATATCAAAATTCAATATTTACATATGATCTAGAAATCAACAATGAAAACTACAAGTATCTAGTTAAGATTCTCATGGAAAATGGCATGGACAAAGCAAAGGAACACTGCTTACCAGAAACTCTTATTGAATACATAACAAGAATTTATTATAGAGAAAAAGAGGTAACTCATGACTCTATTTAATTAAGTAATAAATTAGAAAATAAAAAATTCTTATATATGAAATGAACCTTTATTCTCATTAAAATAGAAAAATAATTACATTACATATTTCCGAATTTTGTGTTGAACATCGAAAGATCAAATTCCTTAAGAAGTTAGATGAAAAGACAAGAGATGAACGAGCTTAGGGAAAGATAATAGCGGAATAAATCTAAATCTAGCCTAATGTCACAATCGACATAGACGATGGGTATACTACTCTAGAATTGCTCAAGAAAAAGATGTAGGTGGAGAAGGATTGATCTTGGCTCAACAAAAAAAATACAATATAAGGAATAAAGGTTAATATTTTTAAATATTTTATAGAATAGCTTTTTTGAGTAATTTAGGAATCTTTAGAAAGGATTTTCAAACAAAAATTTTAGTATTTTTAATGCTTATGTGAATGCTTTTATCATATAAAATTATACTAGAGTCACCATTAATCTTTTGTCTATGGTTTTTTATAACGCCTATCAATAATTAGGAACAAAATGAAGTGAATCCTTTTTCAATGAACTGTCAATGCTATGCTTTTTCTTCGTGTCATTAAAGCCCACTTCTAGATCAATCATCTTATTATACATCATAGATTTTTTATATTTGTATCTCTTAGATTTGGTGGAAAGTGTGTGTTCGTGCTAAGCTTATACAAACCATCTTACTATTTAGTATGTTCACTTTTCTAACAATATTATCCTTCCTCATGTCAACTTCTTTGTAGAAATTTGTTTACATATTTTTTAACACATCAAGAATAAATTATTGTATTTTTTCTTCAGATTTAACACTACATTTAATGACTAAGATACATAGATTGGTGATCGATGATAAACAAATATGTTATATGAAGTTTAATATGTACAAATTAAAAAATTGATGTTGTGTATGCAAGTATATAAAAGTATATTGATCCCAGTTTACCACACAAATTTGTTTCATAAAATTTTCAAAATGTTTAAATAAAAATTATGGCAAATGCAATAATCAAGGTTTAGAGATTTTAACTCAAAATGAATCGACCGAAGTTATAGTAAGAAACTTGACCAATAAATAAATAATAATAATATTTAACTACGTGCATTGCACATGCATAAAAACTAGTAAGTTTAATATCTAACTTAGAAGTTTAACAACTAACTAATGTTTAAAAAATTTCCGAATTGCAAATGGCCCTTGAAAAATTATACAAAACCCCCCAAGTTTCAGAAATTGCAAATGACACCCTAAAAGTTGCAAAAACACCCCAAAAAGTTTTAGAAATTTCAAGCAACCTCCCAAATTGCAGGAAATCAACAAGAAAGTTTTTAAAATGGCAAATAACCCCCTGAAATTTTGCATAAAACCCTTGAAAAAAGAAGATGGAAAGGGTTGCTTTTTACCTGGATGTGAAGGTTAACACAAATGAGTGAGAAAAGAGGGGTAGTTGACAAGCCATTAAATGAGGTAGAATGGAGATAAATAAAGAGTTTTCTCTCTCCGCTGATGTGGCGCCATCTAAAGGGATTTAAACACATTTGTTTCTCAATTTTGAGGGTAAGCATACTTTGACTAAGTCTTGGGGCCTAATTCACTTTATGAAATTGGGGTCTAAAAGCATTTTTCTCTAAAAAAAAATTCTTTTGCTAAGCTAAAATATGTTTAAAGCATATTATTGAAAGTTTTCTAAAGTATTTGTGTAAATAATTTCCTATTTTAAAGGAGAGAGTGGTGTATTACAAAAAATGTTACGGTTTGATCTTTTGCGATAATACCCCATGTTGCCCTATAACACGTCTCTTCAAGTGACTGATGCTCTCAACTCCTACACAAGTTATATATGTGGGCACGGATTGACAGTAGAATAATTAAGCTTTCTACATAAACTTTATTAGCTTTATGCATCACAGCCAACATTTTTGCAACACAAACTTCTCGTTGTGGTCACACCTCGAACTGTACTATCCGTATTATAAAACCTTACAGATACCAGTACATGCAAATAAACTTCAATATTTACAAAATTATACAGAATCAATCGACAAATTTACATATATACATGGTAATAATATTCAATATCTATATCTTTGCTTGTCAGTTTGGACAGATGAGTGTTGCATCTCTCAGCCTTTCTTCCATCCATCCCCTAATAGTCTTTGCGATAAATTCATCAGCTCTCATCTGCAGTTCTCCAGAATCAATATCTTCATCATCATCATCATCAAAATCATTTTTCTCGTCACCACTGTTACAACTATTATTATCATCACAATCTTCATCCATTAAATTTGTCGCTTTGTTTGATGTGACCTGCTCATCATCAGATACTGCAATGCATACTTCTGGAACTTGTTCATACTCATCAGACAATACTTGGTTTCGACCCGTGAGGAAGACAATTGCAGTAAACAAGTTGAAAACAAGAAATAAGATAGACTTCTTACATTTTGCTTGAAGCTGATTGTATGCAGTACTAATTAGGAGAGCAACTACAATGGCTGAGACCAAAAGTAGAAATGAGAGATATAACCCTGAAGTAAGCTTCATTTGAATTAGTTAGATGCAAACTGATTGATTAGCTTTCAGTACTGTGATTAGTTTTTATATATAGAGAGAGAAGGATCAGTTGGAGCTGAAGATTTCCAAGAAATTGCAAGAAAGAAGGTATGTCAAATATAGTACCCAGTCATTAGTTCGTTTCCTTGCGTTTGTAAAAAGGAAAGCAAAACTTGTAAGATTTATCAAAGTTTTGGCGCAGCTCTGTTGTGTAGAAAAAGGAGGAGATAATATGTTTCATGGAAAGTACATAAATAGTACTGTCCTAGTTTACATCTTTGATGATGGTGACTATAATGGTCGGTTATAAGATTGACTGACCTGAGCATTTAGTACCAAGTCTCTGCAAGAAAATCAAAGGTTGCAACTCTTAGCGTACATATTGGCGAGTTGGCATTGCCTGTCAAGAGTTTGACAAATCCACTACTTTTGCCATAGTTGCACTTAAGGGTGTTAAACCGTATTCGTATCCCAGGAAATATCCGTAACCGTATCCGTTAGGATACGGATATGGTTACTCAAATCTATAACCGATAGGATATGGTTACGGATATGGTTTTGTAGTGAAATATCCGTATCCGTATCCGAAATATCCGAATACATATTAGTCATACTCTTACAATAGTTTTAATTCTTAGATTATGGATTTGTGGTTAATTTTGTTGATCAAGATGTCTAATCTTAGAGTTTTAGTTATAATGAACATATTAACAAACTCTTTTTTATCACATGAACTATGTTTTTCTCAATATTATCTAGTTTTTCATATCCGTTTTGTATCGGCATGCGTATCCGCTTATATATCCACATGTATATCCATAACCGTATCCGATTTTAGCGGATATGGTTATGAATTTTCCTTACCGAGATATATCCGTATCTGTATCCGAGATGGGTAAGCGGATATGGATACGGTAAGCATCATATCCGAGCCGTATCCAGACCGAATGCACCCCTAGTTGCACTTATAAATTTCACGGATTGCACATGTGCTATTATTTTTTTAAGGTTAATTTTGGAAAACCCCCCTTAACTATGGGGCTTATCTCAGAAAACCCCCCTCAGCTATTTTATATTTAGAAAGCCCCCTCAAATTTGAGGATGTTTTAGATAACCCCCCTCAACTTCCAAAATATGACTAAACCCCCCCAACTATGGGTGTCTCACAAAACCCCTTTTATCTTTCTATTTTTTTTAATTTGAAATATGCAATGATTAAAATACCCTTAGTTAAAAAAAGTTTATGCACGTGAGTTTAAAAACCCAACCTGTTGATGATTTAAATCACACAGTCAATTAGTTCAGTAGATTTGAAGATGACGGGGATCCGCTAACTTTCTCCGGATATCTGGTTTAGAGAAGGGTTGTCCAATCCTGCAAAAATGAAGAACTCGTAAGAGGGCGGGGTCTATGTCCCCAGTTGTCCCTCCGACGATCAAGTTAGTAACAAATGTTTGAGTGGAGGACTAAGATGAAATGCAGGAACTCTTGAACTCAGTTAATTGATCGTAATGTTGTGAAAACTTGCTTACCTTGGTACTGGAAATAGTCTCCCTATTTATAGTGACAAACAGAGGGGTGATCTGGTAACTTTGGTTGAGTATGGATCGGCGGCTGTGTCAGCGTTCTCTTTACAAGTGTCGACCGCTGCATGGAGTGAGTCACTTCAGCATTTAATGTAAAGTGAATGGGGGCATGGGGCCTGCGTGGTCCGATATGTCATAAAGATCTTTGGGGATGGAGAAATAATATCTCTAATCATGCATTTATTGTGATGGCAACGTGCCGTCAGCGAGGGGTTTGAGGCATGTCTCCTACTCACTCGTCTGGCCGGGTGCCGAGAGGTACCGCCTTTCTAGCTAGCATCCAGGGATGCCGACCAGGCGTGCCGGCCTGATCCAAGGGTTGACTTGTCTCGCCATTCGAGTTGGCATGTTTCGCTATTCGAGTCGGTATGGCGAGATGTCGACCGAGTGGAGCCTGTTATGCCGTAAAAGACGTCAGCCCTGCCGGGATGCTGGCTTGATTAAGTGCCTAATGTGGGTTACTTGTCTGCTATTAGTTGGGGATCAGGATTTGGTAAAAAACACCATAACACAACCCAATCAAAATAGTAGACTTCAATTCGATGGGTTTTGATGAGGAAACTAATCTTTAAAAAATTTAAAAGTTTCAATTGCTTTAACTATTACAAGAATGGATAAGCAGAAAATAAAAGAAGTTTAGTGTTTAAAAAAAGAAAAAAATAAATTTGCATGTAAACCTAGCAATGAAGATGGAGGAATAAGAAAAGGTAAATAAAATGAAAGTTACTGTTAACCCAAAAAGTTAAAAATGAACACTATGATAAAAAATTTGGAGGAATAAGAAGATGGGGAAATAAAATGAAAGTTATTTTTAACCAAAAAGTTAAAAAATGAATACTATGGTAAAAAAAAATTAATGTCTTAGGGATAGTGTGGTTATTTTAAATCATTTGTTCCTTTAGATTTAAATTATATTAGTTTAGGGGTTAAGTGAGAAAAGTTGAGGGGATTAAATAATATTTTGAAAGTTGAGGGGGTTATCTACAACAAGTCCATAATTGAGGGGGTTTTCTATAGTTAAAATAGTTGAGGGGGGTTTTTTTGAGATGACCCCATAGTTGAGGGGGGTTCTCTAAAATGAGTATTCAATTTTTTTGAAGTAAAGATTAGAGAAACAGGACATAGGGTTAATAGAAAATATAGAATAGTAAACTTGGAGACTCTGGACTATAGTATATTTTATACCATGAAATACATAAACTATTAAGAGTATATATGTGCACGCGCTAAGAGATCAATTGACAAGTGCCGAGGAAAAAGTTTCTCCTCCAAGAAAGCTTCAAGAAAAAACAAGTGTTTGATGATGATGACGACAATCTAAGGATGGTCGGCCGAAGATAATGGCGCAGCTAATCAATAGTCAATAAGAAAAACAAATTTAGGACCTCACCGATCAGCATGTCCATCCGTCATTATCTAGTATATACTCTTTCTATGTATTATGTCCCCATATAGTATATACTTGCCGAACATAAGTATAAATTATATATAGCGTGTGTACCCAGAAATCAACCACATGGGAGAAAACTGCATCCTGGTTAGCTTCGGAGAAAGTGATATTCATATTCATGTACTGTACTTCATTTTATTTAAAAACTCATAGAATTGCTAGCTATTGGAACATGAAGCCCGTAAATTATATGTTATATATAGAACAGAATATCCTCTCGAATTACTTGAGTAAGTGTAAAAAGAATCAAGAAAAAAAGAAAAAAACTATGCATAGGCACAATTGACACTTGACAGTAAGTGTGGCAACCAAGTCGACCCAGTCACCCGACCCAACCCGACCTACATAAATTTTGACCCGATCCGACCCATCAAATAATCGGGTCAACCCGTTTATTAAACGGGTTACCCATTGACCAAAGTGACCAATTTATTGATTTTATAATCAACGCAACTTATTTCATGTACTTAACACAAAGTCCACGATCAAGGTTTTTACGATTCTATTTAACATTCATAGGTTTTGTACTGTCTAGAAGTTTAGATATTTTCAAGGTGATTTTTGTAAAATTTGAATTTTGAGGATGTTTTGTAAATTTTAAAAGTTCTAGAGTGTTTTGTGCAAATATAATTTTTTAAGGAATTTTTATAATTTATAAACTTTATACTTATTGTAAGTTTTATTTTTCAGGTTCTTTTAAAATTGAATTTCTAGGGTTTTTTGTAATTTTGAATCTTTTAGAGCGTTTTTTGCAAATACCAAAATTTTCACGCTGTCGGTTATAAGCTATAGAGTTTGTACTTTTGGTAAGTTTTGATTTTTTGTGTGTGTTTCTCTAAAATTTATTTTTTAGGGTGTATTTTTCAATTTTGAAACTTTCGGGATGTTTTCTACAAATTTTAAAATTTTCATATTGTGTTTATAAGTTATAGGTTTTGTAATCGTTTGTAAGTTTTGATATTTATGTATTGTGTATCTATAAAATTAGACTTTTAAGGGTGTCTTTTGCATTTTGAAACGTTTCAAGGTGTTTTCTCAAATTGCATAATTTTCACTGGTCTGTTTATAAGTTATAGATTTTCTACTTTTTAAATTTTGATGTTTCTCAGAGCTTATTTCTCAGAAAAGTTTGAATTTTAAGGGTGTATTTTGCAACTTTCTAAACTTTTAGGGTGTTTTTTTAAATTTCATGGTGCTTCTTATAACTTATAGGTTTTGTACTTTTGATATGTTTTAATATTTTCGAGACAAGTTTCTGTTATAGCTTGATTTTTGAACGTGTATTTTGTAATTTTGAACATTTAAGGTGTTTTTTCAAAACTCAAAACTTTCAGTGGGTTTTATAATTTATAAATTATAAATATTTCACTATTTGAAAGTTTCAAATTTTCTTTTTTTTGAAATTGACTTATTTTGGGGTTTTGCAACTTTTAAAACTATCGGTGTTTTCTCGCAAACTAAAAATTTTCATGGTGCTATTTTTACGTTATAGATTTTGTCTTGTTTGTAGATTTTGATTTTTTGTGGTGTGTTTTGATAAATTTGACTTTTAAGATGTTTTTGCAACTTTGGAAGCTATCATGGTGTTTTCTCGCAAATTTCAAAATTTTCATGGTGTCGCTTATAAGTTATCGATTTTGTACTATTTGTTGGTTATGATATTTCTAGGGTGTGCTTTTGTAAATTTGACTTGTTAAGGCTGTATTTTGCTTTTGGGGTGTTTGATCATGACAATTTATTACACTTTTATACCCTTATTATCTATTTTATTTGAATAAATATGTACAAGTAAAGTGTTTTTATCTTAACTATTATAATGCACGTGCTTTGCACGTGAATGTACATGTTTTAAGTTTTAAATTTTTATTGAATAGTAAAACTTTGTGTTAATAAATAAAATTGTAAAATAAGATTGCTTAAAAGAAATGTATGAATTAATTATTATTGTGTAGTTATTGTAATTGAATATTTTTCTTATAATGATTGCCCAGTGTTAACCTTTTTTAAATAAGTCTCCAAATCTAAAATTATTCTTAAATAAAACTGGCAATTCTATAGTTCTCTTAAATATGCCCTCCAACTTAAAAGTTGTTAACTTAACTCTAAATTAACTCACCGCATTACTCTTGTTAACTTTTTCCTGATGTTCCCTAGATAGTTACACTTGATACCTGCAACATATTGCAATAGTTACTTATCATTATAATTATTTAATAGGGTAAATAAGACTAAACCCTTATAAACTTTCAGCCTATATGAACTTCCAAAATTACACTAAACCCCTAATGATTTTTCTGTTTCAAAAGACCCCAATAACTTTCTCAATTTTACGACCTATAAATTAGAACCGAAAATGCATAACAACGTATTTTGAAAGTTATTGGGGGTTTGGTGTAATTTATCTAAAAGATATTGGGGACTTTCTACAAAATTTATTAGGGGTTTGGCGTGATTTTAAAAGTTCATAGGGTCTATTTATCGTAAAATGTGAAAATTCACGGGTTTTACTATAATTTACCTTATTTAATATTATAATTCTTAGTTCAAGTAGTACTATTAAAATAATTATATTGTCTATATACTATAAAATATTTATCTAATTTATTTTTTAAATTATGCTCTTAAATAATTTAGTACTATAAAATATTTTATAAATTTTTATTATACTATCATTAACAATTAATAGTGCTATCATTAATATTGAATAAAAATTTTATAAAAGGATAAATTTCAATCATTACCAAGTATAGATTACTCAATATCATGTAATAATCTTTGAGAAATTACTCTAAAAATAATATTAAATTATGTATTTAATTTATTTTAATAATATAATACTAAATAAATAGTGTAATTTATAATTTATGTGATATTATTAAAATAATTACAAAATTTATGCCATTCAAAATTTATTGTATTTATTTTATTCCTCATTGAATTATAGTATAATTCTTAATAGTATTTAGTAATATATTCTATTTATACTATTATTCTAATTATTTTATGATAATTCATAAATAATTATTATAATAATTAATTGGTTATTGTTAATAATTGTGTATACTTATTTTATTTTATTACTTTTAAACAATTAATAGTTATAGTATTATTAATAATTATAATTATTTAGAAAGGTGAGGGGTGCATAATTAATAAAAGGTTATATTTATTTAATGAAAGATTAATTAGAGATAATGCCATAGTTAGAATTTATCAAAATTTGAGAGGGCAAAAAGAAAATTAAAAGTTTTAACGCAACAATCCTCTTTTATAGTATTATAGATTTACAAGTTAATGGAGAATTAATGCATAAGAGCTCAAAAGAATCAAATTCCCTCAATTGTCTACCATTTATTGAAGCCCAAGATCAAGACAAGAGGAGGCCTACAAAAGCCTAAGTAAGAGATCAAAAAAATTGGGTCAACAAGTTAATAAAGGAATCAAATCTGTTAGGAACTAATCGGTTAACCAACCGATTAGCTAATCGGTTAACCAACCAATTCACTAACCGATTGACCAATCGATTGGTTTGTAACATAAACAGTATAGAGCTAAGATTTATTTCTCAGAGCTCAAGGCTAATCCAATAGCTCTTGTTGATTACAGTAGGTTATAACTAGGGATAGAGTGTGAGGGGTTTGATGTGAAAAATTTTGTGAAATCTTTTTTTGAGAGGATGACCTTTAATTAGGTCTTCCAATTTGTAAACTTTTTAAGTTAGCATAAATAAAAAAATTTATTTCCTCTCTTTAAAATTTTCATTCTCCTTCTTCTTTATTGATGAATTGAAGATGAAGATTTGTCTTCAAGGGGCCAACCCCTTGCAATGTAAGTTTTTATATTCCCTTCTTTTTATTTTCTTATTTTAGAAATTACTTGTTTTAGGATTTTATTTTCTTGTTTTTATTTTTATATTGGTGGATTAGATTTATTTCATGCTTATAGTGTAGATTTATTTCATGCTTTGTAAAGCGATTCACATTTTCTTGCTCTTGTTATTTCCTTTTATTTCCTTGTTCTTTTTCTTGTTTTATAGTGTAATTTTTATTTTCTTGTTCTTCTTTTATAGTTTATTTTTCTTTTGTTCTTAATATGTGCAACTTAATTCTTTAAGAGATCTAGGATTGTATGAAATTAATTTAATTTCTTTTATGATTTATGGATTGCTCTCTTGTGCTTAAAATAATCATGCTTTGAATAATTAACTAGAGAAGTAATTGGTAGAAGAAGAATTTGATAATCTATACTTTTCTTTAGTCGTTTGATTGGTTTGATAAGTTATACTTATGAGTTCTAGAATTACTATCTAGTTGTTCATGAATAAAAATTTTGCTTGGATGATAATTTGATAGATTATACTTTTCTTTAAGTGGTTTGATAATCTATACTTAGTAAATCTAAAGTTAAATTTGATAAAAGAGAATAGTTCATAAATCCTAATTGAAATTAACTAGTGGATTCAATTCTAAATCTCTAAGTTTCTCTATTTGTTTTACCCTCAATCTCTCTTGATTTTGATTTTCCTCCATCTCTTAGTTTCACTTCTTTTAATTTTTCCCTTTTCTTGATTTATTTTGTTGATTTTCTTTTTCTCTTCATTTCCTTCTTTCTCTTTTCTTATTTCTATCTCTCTTTTTATTTTTCTTTTAATTTTTTATGTCTTTTATTTGTTTCCTCCTTCTTTCTTCTTATCTCTTGTTTTCAATTTTATTTTGTGACAAATCACTGCTCCACATCTCTACACATTTTATTTCACTCCTTTTTATCCATACACTTTTAGGACCAAGTTTAGAAATTTATAAATACACATCTTCCTCGTGAGTTTGACATCTTTCTATATTATAACTTGATAGCTATTCTCTTACAACTTTTGTACATATTTATTATGCCTTATCAATGTTTTTTGCAAATTATAAAATTTTCATCTGTTGTTTGTAATTTATAAATTTTGTACTATTTTGCAAGTTTTGATATTTTCAAGGTGTTTGGTATATTTTGAACTTTTGAGGATGTTTTTAAAATTTTTGAACCTCTAAGGGTGTCTTTTACAAATTGCAAAATTTTCATAGTGTTGTATGTAATTTATGAATTTTGTAGTGTTTGTTAGTATTGATATTTTATTTGTGTGTTTTTATAAATTTTGATGTTAAAGGTTGAATGATAAATGGGTTAAAGTTAACCGGGTCGGCGGGTTGACCCGTTTATGACCCAATGAATAAATGGGTTCTTCAGGTTGACCCGACCCGACCCATATAAAGTGACCCATATCCATTTATAATGTGGTGGCTTTGGTCGGGTCAGCGGGTTGGGTCAAAAATTGACACCCCTACTTGACAAGACCGCATGCAAAGATAGCAACGTAAACTGTGGTCACATTCCTAAACCATGCGCTAATGCATTATGCCAAAGCAGCTCCTCGTGATTTATGCTTGAAGGACCTTGAGGATCGAATCTTTGACTTAAACTGAACATACCCTATCATGTTTTTGCATAACACTTACAGGAGAGGAAAGATATGTACAGGAGAGGAAAGATATGAAAACTGTTCGAGAAATAATAAGATTGCTTAAGAAGCTTGATACGCTTGCCACAAAGGGATGGTTATGCAGGAGTTACACCATCTGATGCAACTGAGAAAAGACGTGGAAGAACATTAATCATATAAAAAAAATTAATGGGTATACTATAGATGATTTTTTGAAGATGTACCAAGCACAAAGAACTCAAGGAGAATTTTAAGAGACAGACATATAGTCAACAATTTATTGAGGCTCTTCTTTCTTATTCACGCAACTATGCTAGTGTTAAAAATAATGCTTTTGTTAGTTATCTTTTATTGGTTAGTAATTGAGTCAATGTTATATTAGTTTAGTAGTAATGGGCATGTGAGTTATGTCATGGGTCATGAGAGTTGTCATGATGCCACATGGATGGCTAAGATTAAATCCCAAAATTTGAAGGGGTTAAAAGAGTTTGCCATGTAAAAAATTATTTTTTTTGTAATATGAAGAAAATTAGAGAAAAGAACTCTCCACTAAAATTCCTCTCCTAAATTTCGTCTATACCCTCTTCTCTCTCCCCTAAAATCTCCATTATTGGCCAAATCAAGGCCAATATAATTGGTATCAAAGTTTAGGTGAATCATCTTCATTGTGTTTGAGTAAAAGAAGAGGGAAAATAAGCTTCACTCAAAGAAGAAACCCTAGAGAGAGATTTTCATGGCAACTTCCTCAAACATGGGTATAAACATCACTCAACCCTCCATACCTATTTTTTATGATGAAAACTGTGATTCTAATTATGAAAACCCTCTTCATTTCACAAGAGATTTGAAATTTGGTGGAGGATGGGTTTGAAGAACCCACTACATCTACAACTTCAACTACTAATAAAAAGGAGAACAAGAAGAAGGATGCAAAGCCCTCTTTGTTATTCAACAAACGGTGTCTGAGAAGATTTTTCTAAGAATCACTGCAGCCTCTAAATTTAAAGAGGCATAAGATATTCTAAAATTGGAGTTCCAAGGGAAGACCAAGGTGAGAACCATTAAAACATCAAACTCTTAGAAGAGAATTAGAAAATTGAAAAATAAAATAAGATGAAAGTATGAATAGATTACTTTTCTAAAATTATGGGGATTGTTAATCAAATAAAAGTTATGGTAAAAGATTAATGATCAAAGAGTATGTGAGAGAAAATATTGATTAGTCTCCCACAAAAGTTTGATATTATTATTGCTACCATTGAAGAAACTAATGATCTCTCAACTTTGGGTGTGCATAAGTTGATGTGTTCTCTTGAATCTCATAAGCAAAGATTGAGTATGCATAATAAGAAAAATCTTTACATACTCAATGTCACAATCAAGATTGATGATGCAATATTTGTAAGAAATCCTCTCATATTAAAAAAGATTGTTGGTTCAAGGACAAGCCTCAATGTCACAATTGCAAGAAATTTGGCCATGTTAAAAAAGATTGTAGATTCAAGAATGAGCAAGCAAACTATACTTAAGAGAAAGAGAATGGAACAAGTTCTATGTATGCCAAAGAGCCTCTGAGTTCAAGAATGATGTATGGTTTATTGATGGTGGGTGTAGTAATCACATGACTAGTGACAAGTCTACTTTTGTTGATACTGATGCTTCTAATACCTCTCAAGTGTAGATGGGAATAATGCAATTGTTCAAGCAAAGAGCAAAGGTACAATTGTCATTAGCACAAAAAGGGGGAGAAAGTTTATTTGTGATGTTTTACTTATTCCAAATCTTAATGCAAATCTTCTTAATACTTGGCAATTGATGGAGCATGGGCATATTGTCTACTTTCAAGATAACGTGTGCACTATATATGATAAGGGGAGCCAAAGAGAGCTTATGATAACTATCAAAAAAAGGGAGAAAAATAAGAAACTTTCCTCTCACTCTCTGCTATGCCTAAGGTGTTGCTCTCAAGATGGAGATGAATGATCAATCATGGCAATGGCACCAAAGATATGGACACTTGAATTTTCAAAGCTTTGGGAATTTACATCAAAAGAAAATGGTGTATGGACTACCGGCGATATAAGAGAAGCATGAAGTTTGTGAGGGTTGTGCACTTGGAAAACAACACCGAGAAGCTTTTCCAAAAGAGAAAATATAGAGAGGCAAAGCATCATTGGAGCTCGTTCACACAGATGTATGCAGGCCTATGAAAACTCCATCACATGCTGGTAACCTCTACTTTCTAACTTTCATTGATGATTTTTCAAGAATGGCATTGATTTACTTTATGAAGCACAAATATGAAGTTTTCACCATTTTGAAGAAATTCAAGAGTTTTGTTGAGGGGCAAAGTGGGCACTACATCAAAGTACTTAGAAGTGATCGAGGATGTGAATACAATTCAAGATAATTTGATACATTTTATAAAGATGTTGGCTTGCAAAGGCAATTAACCATGGGATCCACACCTTAACAAAATGGAGTGGCTAAGAGGAGGAATTGCACCATTATGGAGATGACAAGATCCCTGATCAAAGCTAAGGGTCTCCCAAACTCATTCTAGGCCAAAACGGTCTACACGGCAATCTACTCGATGAATAGATTTTCAACAAAAGCTCTTGAAGACAAAACACAATTTGAAGCATAGAGTGGGAGAAAGCCTTTGGTGAATCATTTTAAGGTGTTTGGTACTATATGCTATGCTCATGTTGCAAAAGAAAAGAGAAGCAACCTTCCTGAAACTAGTGAGATATGCATATTTACAAGCTACAGTGGAAAGTCAAAAGACTATAGGCTCTTTAGCTTGAAGACAAATAAAGTCATCATTGGTAGATATATGCTCTTTAATAAGGAAGCTTCATGGGATTGAAAAGAGATAAATGTCCAAGAAAGTGTTGTGATGGTTAAGAGAACTTTACAAGAAAAAGAAAGTGAAGGATAAAGATTTACAAGAAGAAGTGTCAATTCAAGCATCTCCAAATGCAAGCTCATCATCAAATGCAAGCTCAAGTTTATCTCCAAGCTCGACTCCAAAAAGAATGAGAAGTCTTAATGACATTTATGCTTCTTGTAACTTTTGTGTTGTGAAGCCATGTTGCTATGAAGAAGCTAAGGATGAAGAAGTGTAGAAACAAGCCATGCGAGATAAATATGATTGAAAAAATAAAAGTTAGAAATTGGTGGAAAAGCCCAAAAGCAAAGAAGTCAGTGGGGTCAAGAGGATCTACAAAACAAAGCATAACGTCGATGGTTCCATTCAAAGGTATAAAGCAAGATTAGTGGCTAAGGGTTATTCTCAACAATCCGAAGTTGAATAAAACATTTATAGCGGTTGCCCAACATGACGCTATTAGGACACTAATTGCTTTAGCGGCAGACAAATTGTGGTCCTTATATCAGTTAGATATAAAATCAGCTTTCTCGAATAGAGTGTTGAAAGAAAAAAAATCTATGTGGAGCAACCTCAAGCCTATAGTCAAAGTGGCCGAGTAAACAAAGTTTGCAAGTTGAAGAAGGCTTTTTTTTGGTTAAAACAAGCATCTCGAGCATGGTATAGCTAAATTGATGCATACTTCAGTGCGAAGTGATTTCAAAGAAGCCTAAGTGAGCCAACCGTGTACATCAAAAGGCAAGGTTACTCTGGTATACTTATTATTTCTCTTTATGTTGATGATTCGATTTATACCGATAGTGATGTGCAAATGCTTCAAAATTTTAAAAGTGACATGATGAAAAGATATGAAATGAATGATGTAAGCTTGCTTCTTTACTTATTGGGTATTGCAATTGAACAAAGAAATGAATGTATTTTCATTTCCTAAAAAAAGTATGCTGAGAGTATTATCAAGAAGTTTGAAATGGAGAATTGCAATGAGGTCCCCAACGTCCTTACTATGAATGAGAAGTTTTTGAAAGAAGATGGAAGTGGTTTTACCGATACATCAATGTTTAAAAGCTTGATTGAGAGCCTTATGCATCTCACTACTACACGGCCGGACATTATGCATGTTTCAAGCTTGTTGTCACACTTCATGTAAAAGCCAAGCAATATTCACTGTGGTAGTCCAAAAGTGTATTGAGATATGTCCAAGGCATCAAAAGCTTTAGGATTTTGTACAAGAAAAATGAAAGTACAATCCTAAGTCATTTGGGTTTTGTATTAGTGATTAGGCAAGAAATGTTGAAGATATGAGAAGCACATCATAGTCATTCACCCTCAAATCCGGCATATGCTCATGGGCATCCAAGAAACAAGAGACGGTGGCATTATCCTCCGCTGAGGCTAAATATGTTTCGAACACTATGGCAAGCAAACAAGCGATATGGTTGAGAATGATACTTGAAGACATTTGTGAAAAATAAGAGGAAGCTACTACGATCTTTTGCAGTAACAAATCTGACATATTAATATCAAAGAATTCCATGTTCCACAAACGCACCAAGAACATCAAAATCAAGCTTTATTTTGTTCGAGAAGCAGTGAAAAATGGAAAGGTTGAAGTGAAGTATTTGAAGACTCAAGGCCAAGTGGCGAACATCTTCAACAAGGCACTATCCAAAGATAAATTTGAGTACTGTAGAGAGCTCATGGGTTTGCAAGGACAAAGCATTAAAGGGGAGTGTTAAAAATAATGCTTTTGTTAGTTATCTTTTATTAGTTAGTAATTGAGTCCATGTTGTATTAGTTTGGTAATAATGGGTTATGTGAGTTATGTAATGGGTCATGTGAGTTGTCATGATGCCATATCGATGGCTAAGATTAAATCCCCAAATGTGAAGGGGTTAAGAGAGTTGTCAAGTAAAAACAAATTGTCATATGATGAAAATTAGAGAAAAGAATCTCTCCCCTAAAATTCCTCTAAACCCTCATCTCTTATCTCTCCACAAATCCTCAAAATCTCCATTATTGGCAAAATCAAGGCCAACTTGCTCAAAGCATGCAAAGAACGCATTACCAACAAACTCTAAGAAATTTTACAGTCAGAACTTAAGTGTACAGGTAAAATAAAATATAAATAACTTAAAGCTCATCGAAACCAGTCAAGACCAAGTCCAAAGGCCATTGAAAAAAATCTAGTGTTACAAATACAAATAATAATAATTTACAACAAAAACGTCAAGTCAACAAAGTCATAGATCTAGGGGACCTAACACGAATTCATTTTAATAATTTTTTTAGTACTTCGATCAGTTGAAAGAACAAATGAAAATCAACAATAATTTGGACATTTTCCTAACAATTGAAAATAGACTTTGGGATAATTTGTTTAGAGTTTGCCTCTTTCTCCCTACAAAAAATCAAATAGAGGAATTTAAATCACGATACAATGAAGATATAATATTTTGGATCACATTTATTGGCTTTCTTAGAACAAAAAAATTAAATATGTTTAGCCATGTACATCCAAGTGTCAGGTGCTGATTCTTCTGAACATGAAAACTAAAGGAATGACTATAAAGAACATAAATGAAACCGAAGTTGACAACACCTCGGTGTTCATATATCAGGTTTACTCAAGTACAGAGTCAACTATCAACTATGCCTTTAGTAGAATAGAGCCCCAGAAGATAGATGTGTGCACACTGCACATGAGTGCAATGAAGGCCTCTAATCAGTATAAGACTATTCAAGATTAACTATTTTCATATAGTCTTATTCTTCAAATACGGAGCTAACCTCAAAAGGATATAGCCACTCCCTCATTAACAAGAAAATCCAAAGAAAAAGATAGTACATTTTAAAATTTCAAGACAAAACTAAAAATAAATAGTTGGAATAAAGAAAGTAGATAAAATGTGTAGTTACTAATTAGCATAAAAGATTCATAATACCAACAACAAGAAAGTTATAACAACTTACCAATACTTGCATCCCTCACACTGTAGATGATATCATCCCGATTATACGTCATCTTGCACATACAGTACCTACAATAATAAAACTCTATTTTTAGCAAGAAAAAAAATCAACTTTCAACAAACTACACCCAACAATAAAAACATCTCATCACTCACAAAGCAAGTTAATTTGCCGTAAACCATCTAGTCGTAGCCTTATAACCAAACCTACAAAAATAATCATCATCCCTGGCATTGTCCTGCTTCCTAATTATAATGATTTATTGAAAGTTGCAATACTACAATATTTTTTCTAATTGTTAGAGAATACAATGTTTTAAAAGGTCCAAGTGTATGATTTTGAAGAATGGACATAGCTATCCAGATTCATGACTGTGATGGAGAGAAAGTTAGGAGGGCGATTAGGACATAGGCAATAGAGGTTAGCGGCAGCCACGCCGAAACATCATATCTGAGGTAAGACTCTCATCTCTCAACTTTTTGCACACACGATATTTATTGTGCATAGTCATTTCGCCTTCCCGCATCATCCAAGCCTTTTTCTGCACTGTTCTCGAGCAAGAACCATCCTCAACGCAAAGCTCACCCAATTACTCAAAGAGTGATTTTGCCTACTCCCAAGACATATCCTATCTCTAATCTAGAAGAGGGGTGGACGACTGTGGTGAACAAGAAGAGGTGCTGGATCCAGCAAGACAGATCTAACTTTGATTTTCTATAGTACAGGAAGTATTTTTTCTACCACAACCCTAACCACATGACAGAGACTGTCCTGAGGGTGCTTATATCTACTTCAAGTGTCATGGCAAGGGGCACATATCTAGGGATTGTCCCTCTCTTACTGGCTTTCCTTTGGACCCTCCCATTTTAGATCTACCAGCAGAAACCCTATCCTATATTGAGGAATTGAGCTCCTTTGCTGTTTTCTACCTTTCCTTGGGAAGTCCCTCATCATCAGAGCTTTAGGAAATGCTCGCATATCACTTCAATAAGAAGGAATGTCCATACAAGATAGCTAAGGCGGCAGGTACTAGCTTCATGGTGCAACTTCCAAACAATGACATGTTAGATTAAGCTGAGGAGATGAAGTTGGTGGACATGGGCTCTTGTAAAGGTTGATTCTTGTAGTGGAGGGAGGATTTGAGTCTCAAAATACTCTGAAAAACTTTCTTACATGGATTCATCTATATCATCTTCCTTACCACTTGTGGGAATGGGATTTCCTCCAGACCCTATTGAAGAATATCAGCTATTGCATCATGTACTCCAATGATGTCACCTTTAGACATAATTTTGGCAACTGCAAGGTCCTTATCAAAGTCAGAGACATGTCTGACATTCCTCCAGAGATTAGATTCTGCTACCATTCTCCAATTGATGGTAGCTTGATGATGGGGTTTTTAATTATTTAAGTGATTAGAAAACCAGTCACCGAACGAGCTTTCGAGAAACCTGAAGTGAGAGAGCACTAGGTGAAGTGGGAGGGAAACACTTCCACATAGACTGGCTAGGTGGACAGAGGTGAGTAGGGGAAAGAAATTGATCAACACCAGAGAGCATGACCAGCGGAAAGAGCATCGGCGGTGGAGAGGGCTAAGGGCAAACTGGTAATTCCCAATTCAAATTCAAAAAGAGTAGGATCAAGGGAGGCGGTTAAAAAAATAGGGGATGTGGGTCTTGATTCTCAGACATCTCGAATCAATTTGGGTCCTATAACTATGGAATTAGGAATTCTTAAACCTATAGAACCCGAATTGATTGAGGTTACGTGGAACAGAAATCAGATGATGGTTGAGCATGATCAATGGGTTGCTTTTATGAGGGCTCAGGGTGCAAGGGGATCAAACTTTCCATCTAAGTAGGCCAAGTCAATAGGGGACTCTATAGCTGACTAATCAATAGACTCCTCAAAAGAATCAAAGAAGACTTATTCCATCTTGGTTCCTCCTGGATTCGAACATTTGGCCTATGGCAGAAAGAAGAAGTTGGTTGGCAAGTCAAAGCTAGTGGGAAAGACCCTAGCCCACAAAGCTTATATGAGACAGCTCGCAGTGACTCAATCATTAGTCTCTTCATCTAAAAGGGGTAAGTCATCATCTTTAGCTTCTGCATCCTTTCCTCTTAATGCTAAGCATGTTAGTTAATATTTCTTTTAATTGTGGCCTTAATGAACCAGTTTCTCAGGAGGGAATAGCTCGCCTTAAGGCTTTAGAAGTGGAGAGAGCTGGGAATGCTTCCTAGCTTCCCACTCTAAGATCTCTTCTTAGAGATGTCGCTCTTTTCTATCTGTTTTTATGAAGATGGGATCATGGAATGTTAGAGGCCTCAATGACCCAATTAAGAGAAGAATGGTTAGAGATGGTATTCTTTTTTCAGGTGTAGACATCATAAGTATTCAAGAATCTAAGCTTAATTCTGTTAGAACTCGCTCTCTTAAGAGTCTTGGTGGTCATAGGATTTACTTCTTGGCTTAAATTAGATGTGATTGACTATAGGGGCGGTGTGCTATTAGTATGGAATGATTCTTTGTGTGAATGTTTAGATTCTTAGATAGGAATTTTCTCCATATCTATTGTTCTTCTTCATAGACAATTAAATTGGAAATTTCTTACATCAACAGCTTATGCTCCTATAGACAAGGAGGAGAAGGAAGTGTGTTTGTGGGAATTAAAGAGGGTTAGGTGTATCTTCCCTTTGCCTTGGTCTATCTTTGGGGATTTTAATTTCACCTTGAATGCCACTAAGAGAAGTGGTAGATCTGGTTTTCTTAGAGATATGAAGCTTTTTAAGAACCTTATTAACTCCTTGTTCCTTATTGTTCTCCCTTTTAACAGAATAAAGTTATATGCAGTCTTCTCTTGTCTTGGCTAGGCTTCATAGATTCTTAATTTTGTTAGATTTTGAGTCAAAATTCTATTCCCTAGTTCAATTCTTGTACCCCTTAGCCTGTTCTGATCACTCTCCTATCATTCTCGACACCATCTATTCTCAACCTATCTCACCTTTCTATTTTGAGAAAATGTGGCTTTTGCATCCTTCTTTTAAATCTTTCATTGATAACCGTTGGTCTTCCTTCTCCTACCGTGGAACCCCTATTGATAAATTTGTCCTCAAGTTCAAGCGTATAAAGAGAAGAATAAAGTGGTGGAAGAAGAACATTTATGTTTCATTCATTAGGTACAAAAAGTCTATAATTATGGATTGGAATCTCGCTCTTTAATTGAAGAATCTAGACCTCTTTCGGAGATGGAGATATCTACCAGAGCTTCTCTGAAAGATTTTCTTTTCTCTATGTCTAAAGATGAAGAGGTATATTAAAAGCAACAATTAAAAATGCAATGGTTAAAGGCTGACTCTAATATTGCTTTCTTCTATAAGACAATGTCAACTCATAGAAGAAGAAATTTTATCCCTCATCTCATCCAAAATGATGCCCTACTCTCTATTGAAAAAGATAAGCAAATGGCATTTTTTGACTTCTTTTCCTCTTTTTCCAAAGCTAAACATCCTTCTCCCTTTCAGCTTGATTGGAAACATCTATATCCTTTCTCACCTTCGTCCCTTCCATCTCTTGAGCAACCTTTCACCAAAGAAGAAATCAAGGCTGCAGTGTTTGGCCTCCACCCTGACAAATCTCTAGGACCTAATGGGTTTCTGATTCTTTTCTATCAATTTTTTAGGGGTACCATCAGAGAAGACATCTTTGATTTTTTTTCAACTATCTCCATGCAGATGTTTTAGCTCTTCGTAAAGTCAACTTCTCTTTTCTAGCTCTCATTCCTAACGTTGGGGATGGCTATAGAGTCAAAGATTTTAGGCCTATTAGCCTTCACAATGGCTTGTTTAAAATTTTTACCAAAGTTTTAGCTTAAAGATAGCTTCTCTTCTTTCCTCGCTAGTAGACTCTAGTTGATCTGCCTTTCAAGCCAGAAAATCCATCATGTATTCTATCATCCGTGGTCATGAAATGCTTCACAACTATTTCTCCAAAAAGATAGATGCTTGTATCATCAAAATCGATTTCATGAAGGCTTTTCACTGTGTGAGTTGGGATTTCATTCTTAACTTCTCAAAGTTAGGGGTTTTGGTGGATAATGGTGTCATTAGATTGAACACGTCTCGTCTTCTTTCAAATCTTCTGTTAACGTTAATGGCTCCCCATTAAAAATTTTCAAACATCATAGAACAGGGAGATCCTTTATCTCCTATGTTATTTATCCTAGAGGTGGATGTTCTCAATAAGATGTTGGTGAGCAATGTGAACTTTAGGGATTTATCTGAACTTCATCTAAAGGGTAAACTCAATGACATCAGATCTCTCCTATTTTTAAATGATACATTGATTTTTTAAAAGGCGGATAAAGACAATATCACTACTTTGAAGACAATCTTCTATCTATTTGAGGATATATCCATCTTGGGTATAAATATACTAAGACTGGTCTTTATTATAGTGGCAAGTCTGTCAACAGGGGTCCTTCTCTTGCTCACATCCTTAATTGCTCTTTTGCCTCTCCTCCTTTCAAATATCTATGTCTTCCTCTTAAATAGGCTCCCCATTCAAACAAGACGAGCAACCTCTCCTTGATTTCTTTCATGAAAAACTTTCTATATGGAAAAGTAAGCAGTTATCTACTAGGGGTCATCTTGTTCTTGTTAATTCTGTCCTTTTATCCCTACCGTTGTATTATATGTCTTTCTTTCTTCAAGATCTCTAAATGAACTAAGGCAATGGATAAGATAAGGCATAACTTTCTATGGCGGGTAGTGAGAAAAAAAAACGAGTGGCAAAGCTCTGATGAAATGTGATAATATTTGTATCTAAAAATAGGGAGGAGGTCTAGGTATTCTTAATCTAGAAACTTTTAATATTTCTCTCCTATCCAAGTGGATTTGGAAGCTTTTTAAGCAAGATTTTTCTTGTAGGCTTTGTTCTACATTCAATCTATCCCTCTCCTTCTTTTGCAAGACTTAATTTCTATTAGCCAATCCTTATTAGACTTGATTAAATGGCAATTAGGCAATGGTTTAAGAATACAATTTTGGGAGGACAAGTGGCCAAGTGACAATAGTCTAGCTTGTCTCTTTCTTATGGCTTACAACCTACCCATGTCCAAACATGTATCAGTGGCATCTCAGGGTAGGTTACATGATGAGATATGAGTGTGGAAACATCTATTATGAAGACCTATATATTCTTCAGAGCGCCTTCAGGTTGGAGCTCTCAAAGCTTTGCTTTCTTACATAACACTCAAGCCTAGGGGTGAGCAGACTACGGTTTGAACCGATCAAACCGATCGAACCGCCCGATTTTGGGCAGTTCAGTTCGATTTTAGCAATAGACTCGGTTCAGCTCGGTTAAATATTTTTTGAGTTGGTTTTCAACTTAAACTGACCGACTATAGCCTACTCTCCGCGGGCCCACCAACCTACGCACCTGAGACCTTTTTTCCCAATTCGCAATGTGGGCCCACTAGTGTACGCATGTGAGATTTTGGTTCCAATTTTCAATGCGGGCCCCACCAATTCATCATGTGAACTTATAACTTCAAGCTGTAAGGCACTTTTAAATATGTTATAAGGGATAAAGAGAAAATGGGTCCACTCACCGTCTTCCCCAATCTTCCTCTTTAGAATTCTCTACTATTCCCAAACAAAGCCATTACAGGTTCTCCTTTCTTGTTCTTCAACATTTTCATTCTTAATCATCCTCTCTGTTTACTTTTATGTATTTAGAAGGGATTGAAGAGCATCTAATTTTTGGCTTTCAAACCTCATATCCATGATTTTTCCCCTTTGTGTTAGGCCTTTTAACAACCAAAAGAACCAACAAAACCGAACCGAACAGCTCAGTTTGGTTCGGTTTAGCATCAGTTTCGGTTCGGTTTCGATTCAATCTAAATTGATGAAAACCGGCCGAACCAACCCTTTGCTCACCCCTACTCAAGCCTTCAATGAATGTTGACCAGGTTTTATGCCCTCTAGATAGATCAGAATTATTCTCAGTGAAGTCCCTTTATTCTTTCTTAATTGATGGGGGACTGCTCAGTTCTCATTATGCAGTTATTTAGAAGAGTTTTCTACCTAGAAAAGTTAAATTTTTCCTATGGCTTTTTTCATATGCTAAGTTGCAAACTAAATATAATCTGTCTAGAAAAGGCTCGATAGGGAACCCTTTATGTTCTCTTTGCGAGCAAGATCCTGAGTCCTACAATCATTTATTCTTGAGATGCTACTTTTCGAAACAAGTTTGGGGCTTTTTCTTATCAAAGTTTGGTTTGGTTAACCTACCTTAAGACATGGCTCATCTTTTTTCAATGTGCTATGATAATGTGATGGATATAAAGACTTGGAAGCTATGGACAGTTTATTTTCCTATTATATATTAGTGCATATGGAGAGCACGCAATAATTTAATCTTTTATGGAGAGACCCCTGATGCTAGGAAGTTAGCATCTAATGTAGCTCACTTTCTTATTTTCTAGATAGAAAATTCAAACAAGAAACTGACAGTAAAGCTTACGGATATCATCGAGGAGAAGGGTGTAACAGAGCTCCTTTCATCAAGTAGCGATAGCACCGGCAGAGTGGGAAGCTCTTGATCTATCTGTTTGGATGTAAACAATAATTCTTGTTCTTATCATTTATTTTTTCATACACTTTGATATTTTGGTTGGCTAATGGCCTGGGCTTGTCAACTTTTTATGCTCTTAAAACTCTGGGTTTTCTTTCTTCACACTAATGGGATATATTGGTTTTTATCTCAATTGTAATGACAGGGCTAAAAAGGAATGTTGTTAAGGATGACGATAATGGTTCGCTCCTCTTCGATATCCTTTTAACTAACAAAATTGCAAATAGATATCTACTAATATAAACTATCATGTGTTATATAATATATATCTTTTGATAGGGCATATCGTTCTATTTTTACTTAAAAAAAAGATTCATGAATGTGGTCTTTTATAACTCTAATCACCAAAAAGAATCCGTATATATAATCAAAGTAAGAAACCCAAATATTTGCTAAAAATATTATGTGATTCGCACCAAGTGAATCTCAATTTTCTGCTATTAATCTCATAACTACTCAACATATCTAACATAGCTCAAACACCCATGTATCCATATACTTAGAATTCATAATTTGTCCCAGCAAAAACATTCTTCATCCTATTCTCTTAAAATACTTTAAAAGTTCATGAAAAACATTTTTATAGAATTTTAAATTTACTAAAAATAAAATGGCATTTATATAAAATATTCAAAAATATTTTCTTGTTGTTCTTTCATCCTTTTTTAATTGTGCCTGATCAATCCTTCTTTCACCTTTATCCTATTTTGGGCAATTTGAGAATGACATCTTCATCATCAAGGTTGATTGTGATCTCTGGCTAAAGTTAGATTCCTTGTGCTATTATCTTTCCCTGGGCATGGTCATCCTTTCACTTTTCATCTAACTTCGAAGAAACTTGTACTTTTTCGATGTTCAAGACAAACTTTTAGAATTACTTAACTTTGATTACTTTTCTATTTTAATGAAAAAATTAAGTTCATACTTATGAAACCTTTGTATTATACATTTTTTAATTTACTAAAGGTAGGGGTTACCTCTTTTCCCTTGGCAATGAATTTTTAGCTATACATCCAATCGAGTTTCTGCTGCATTAAAAAGTGTCACTCTTGCATTCTCTGTCTCATCTTCAACTATGATCTTAATTACATACCTATAGTTTGTGTTATCATTGTAGATTATATATTTATATTTGCTTTTGACATTTTCCTTTCATGAAGAATTAATATTAGTTAATCTTGGTAAAGAGTTGTCAAGATTCTTTTGTAACTGAACATATATGTTGAATTATTAAGTGGAGTTACTAAGATCTATTATTAGAGCTAATGGGGAAATCAGTTACGAAAATCAAAAGCCATTGAAAATAAATTGGACAAATCTCTCAAGATTTCATATACAAGAAATAAACAAAGGAAGTTATCCAGAGAACAAAAAGAGGAGGAAAAAGCTTTCGTTTAAGGTTCATGTTTTTGTTTTTATTTTTGTTTTGTTTCTGTAATACCCAATTTTTCCACAGATGCTAATTATATATTCATGCATGAGGGTTTTTTATCTTAAGGCCCACTTTGTTCCTTCTTTTTTTTATCTTAAAAAGACCCATTTAGCCCTTGCAGCACATATCAAAATTTGAACCATCCTTATCTAATTTTTCACTCAAACCAATATATCTACAGCTGCTTCCCCCTTCTTCCGTGAAATCCTCTCCCAGTTGTCCATCGTGGGATTTTTTTTCCCGGATATTCCCATAACTGACCCAACCCCACCAAATGGAAATCCCTTAAACTGAGGGATTATTTTTACCAACCCGTTCTCTTAAAAACAACTCCCATCTCCTCTGCCTTAGTTCACGAGAGGAAAAAAAACACAGAGAACAAGAGAAGGAGAGAAGGAGAAAGACGAGGTGTGGGATTTTACTTGGTTTTGGGGTTCGGAGTTTTTACTCAGCAAATCGGCAAGCATATTCTTTTTTTTTCTTTGTTTAAAGTTTCAGTTTTTCTCTTTTTCCATATGAGGTTTTATTGTTAGGACTGGTGCCTATTTTCCTTTGGGTCATTTTTTTGGTACTTTTATGTCTTTATGTTGATCTAGTGATAGATATTAAACTGTCGCCTATTGAGTATATGATAAGTTCTCTCCAAAATGTTAGGCAATAGATTTCACATGGTTAAGCTATATATTGTTTTATTCATAAAGAATGTTGACATGAGCATGGTCTCAGCACGTGAGTTATTATGTATATATACATTGATGCTGAAATAATGTTTACAAGTTCAAATCCTTTGACGCATGTTTTACCATTGATATAGAAATATAGTCATTTGCTTGGTTAAGGATTCAAGTCATACACTTAAAGGGTTGGTTCTTGTGATTAGTGCTTCATATTCATGTAGGTAAGCCATGAGTTTGGTATGATCCAGTGAATATTTTTCTTAGCATGATAAACCAATATATTCATGTAGTTCCTATAATGTTTTCCCGAAATATGAAGGATGACTATCAAGTAAATCATTTCATATTAAAGCATATGTTATATACTTGTAAATAGTTTTTAGTATTGTCTTAAATAACAGTTTTCAATAATATCTTTTAGACATGAATAGAACCTTCGTTCCATATATATATATATATATATATATATATATATATATATATATATATATATATATATATATATATATATATATATATATATATATGTTTTATGTATAATATGCAATAGAAGATGTTTTAAGCTACCTTAATTATTTTCATCATTTAACAAGTAAATGCTTTTATATGCCAAACTTATCTCATACAAATCTAAGGTAGATATTCAAATTTTGTTGTTAAAGTTAGCCTATAAATCTCTTAGCATATAAGTATTTGTACATGATAGTTTCCTCTACGTTTTAGTTATTTTAGTAAATTCTTAAAGCTACAAAATGTCCTTTAGTAAGGTTTCAATTAGTGTTTTCTAACTACAGTGAGTGATAAATGAACTTATTATTTTATCTTTTGCCATAAATGATGATAATATTTATTAGTTGTATAAATTTTTTCAACATACAACCGAATAGAAATGTTGGGTATAGTGGTTAACAGACTTGGTTCCTATCACAAGGGTCAATAGTTCAAATCCTTTGAATTTTTGCCATGTGTTTGATCAGCTAGTAACATCCAATAGGGCTGACAGTGCATGAAGACGACTTTCGTCAAGATATTATTCATAAGCGTCTTGTCATAGCATGGCTACACCCTTGACATCGATATCTCGATGTGAGGATTTTTCTCTTGTTTATTATAATTATAGCATCGACTAGACGATGCACCCATCTAGGTTGGACATGTTCTGGATCACGATTATTTTTCATAGTTTTATGGAAGCCGTTCCACGGTAATTCTGTGGTTATTGCACAACATATAAATATGAGGTTTAATAAAGGGGAATTGGACGGAGAATATAAAGTACATATAAACGGGCTCATGTGCATTCTTGATATCCTGAGTTATATATATGGGCCAAGGGCCAAAACTTGACTTAAAGTCAGAAATTCCTGACTCGCCTTCGAAACCGATTTATATACATGAAAATATTCTCCTCTAATTCAAATAACATCTAAAATAATAATAATGTGCTTGTGTGCCTTGTGATAGAATTTATCTTAATACCTACAAGTAGCATTTCTTTTGGTCACCTTTAATTTAGATTTCATATTTTCGTTATACCTGCCACATACACTTATATGCACACAATTTTTTATTTTACACGCTTGTTGGGAGTTTTCTGACTCCCCTGGGGTTTGGGCATCGCAGACTCGGGGATGTTCGCGGTAAAAGTTGGGATGATTGTCATTGATTTGAATTTGCTTACAGCTTCTTTGGCCTACAACAAAATTCAAAAGAAATGCCTTTTATTTTAAGGCGTACAATGAAAATCAAAAAAGATTACAACTTTTATCCTTGTGAACAAACACGAGGATTTCTATATTGAGGTCCTCGCCATGGGTTCTTTGCCCGTGTCGGACTTTTGTGTCCGTGGACCACCGCAATTCCAATCCAAGTAGAGACCCGGTTCGAACTACAGATAAAGGCTCGCTTTCACGAAGGAAACGGTTACCGAGGGAATCACACTCACGAAGGAGAGGATCGTCATGGGATCGTGACTCACGAAGGAGAGGATCACCGAGCGGTGAGATCTACAAGGAGAAATCACAGCTATCCCCGAGGTTAAGACGAAGCTTAACCTAGAGGGTATCTGTAGTTCGACCAATTCGCCACCTTCCGCTTGTAGATCGACGCCGATCGGACTTGTGCTCGTCGGTGCTCGAACGGTAAGGCCGACGGCTCGTGGATCCCGTGAGAACTCTTTAGAAAATCCTCGAAAATCCACGCCAAGTCCAAAAGCCAAATCCTCCAAATTCTCTCCAAAAGCCCCGTCCAAGTCCAAGTCCAAAAATCCCCACTCCATCGACAAGACCCCCTATTTATACAATAGGTGTGAGTCGTTCTACCACTTGGCCGAGCCACCGTTGTTTTGCCCGCCAATTCGTTACGACCAACTTTATGTTGGGAACCCGAACCACCTGCACTCGAGGTGGACTTGTGGATGGCCTTCGAGCATGGTTGTGGAGCGCCATGGGATGTACCGGTGCTAGGTTCGGGCCTCCCGAGCTCGCACCGCCACCGAGTCGACATTCCTTCATTGTAGTTGGCTATTAGTAGCTAACGAGCCAGCCCCTGTGAGGGCTATCTCGCACTGGTGGCCAAGCATCGCTATGTAGCCGACACTCTGACATCTCCGTGATGCCGCCAAGTTCGAGGAAGCCGCAATCTCATCCACCAATTGAGGCTGAGGGGGAATTCCACGACTCTGGTGCTGCTACTTTAGGAGAGGACCAAGCGGAGGCTGCAGCTCATGAGAAGGACCTCGGTACTTTCTCCTTTTCCCTTTCGTTTTCTCATCCTTTCCATTAGAGTTCTCATCCAATTGAATTTTCGTGAAAATCATGAAGAGGAAGAATTTCGACCCTCTCAAGGGTTAAACGAAAGAGGCTAGCCCACAAGAATCACGTGAATCCTCGGTCCTTTGATATAGACTTGACCAGTAATGTTCCAGTCGGTGACGGAGGTAATAATTCACCGTGATGAAATCTGAAATTTCGACTTTTGAAGACTGACATTTCTCCGTTCGCATGCAGGGGGTTCTAGGGATTATGATCCTGGCTTTGATTTTGCTCACCACAATTTTGCTGAGCCCAGTTCTGCTCATGCTGAGCCCAGTTTTACTCAACAAATGTATGGAGCTATGGCGGAGGAGGCCGATGTAGGACCTGATCCGGCGGACCCAGGTACATCTAACATCGATAATTCCTCTTCTGGGTGGCGAATGCGAGAATGGAATGACTCGGGATTTGTACCCCCACTAATTGCCTCTTTGCTTTTTGTTCTTTTAGAGAGATTGCAGGAGACAAATGCACAAACCGAGACTAGGCCAGCTAATCACACCGTAGGAGGTAAGTAACTTTACCTATTGTTCGTCTTAATTGCATTCGCTTTCCTAATGCCTTCTTTTTTCAGACTTCTCAATGGAAGATCTCGTGGCAGCTGGTTTATACGGTAGTACTTCCATGGATGACTTGTTACGCACTTGGTCACAAGACGGCAACGCATTCGGTGAAGATTTACCTGAAACTACCATCCCCGAAGAAGGTATGAATTTTCTCTTAATTATAGGACCAGCCGTTTGGCCAATACCACTATAATTAAAAGAGGCTGAGACGCTCCCTTTGTGTAGTGGCAGGGACTCCTCTTCCGCCGCCGTAATCAGCTACGACAAATAATCGCTGAGATAGATGAGCACATTGAGGGCTCACCGCGGTTGACAAAGATCCCAAATGATAGATACCGTAGACTCGCTAGCCTCAAACTACAATCAAGGAAACGGTAAGGGTCTTTAGCCAAATAAGCTACCATTTTTACCGAAAATTCTAAAGTCCTCTTTTCTTACGTGCGAGCCTACATCTCGACTCCATGATCCGGCGAGCGTTGATGCCGGATGAAGATCCATCCCATCTTATTATCCGCTTGGAAATACGCCATTCTTTTCTTTGGTGAACACCGTGGATCGAAAAGGTCCTTCATGGCGGCTTTCTTCATCAGCCAGCCACCGCTTGATCCCCTGATGGCTTTGATACGGGATATGGTTACCCCGAAATGGCTCAGCCATTGTTGATGATCTCGCCCATCCGAGGGACAGCCCAGACCGCAAGAGCCGCGGGCGGCCGGGCTTTCATACATAGCCGCCGACCGATGCACGCTTAGAGGCATGGCGCCGATGCTCGTGTTTTACCGGGCTCGAGGTCCGATGCAGAGATCGCTACCATCAGCTCGAGCGGTTGTTGCCGAAACATATTCTTCCCTAAGCCACATCCGCACCGATATCGCGGGCGAAAAGCGGAGAGGATAATATCGCCGTGGGAGAGCTCCATGCCGAGGAAGATAAGATGAGCGGTTTGAGTCGCCAAGGCCAACAAGGAAGAAGCCCTCACCGCGCCTAGGGAGCTCGACCGTCGGGCGTAAACCGGCCGAGCTCGAGGAGGCAACCATGAAGACACCAACACCGATGAGGAGTCCTTCAGAGCCGAAGTTGCAGGAAGAACTCCACCAGCTTACAATGGTGAAGTGTCTCACCAACAACAAATCCTTTGTCATAGACTTGATGTTTAAAAGTTGTAGCTCCTTTTATATTTGCTTCAAATGAATAAGATCCATCTCTTTCATTGTTTATTATGATTCTTTACTTCGTCCAAATAATTAACCATAATACTTATAGGATTTTAGCAAACCCTCACCATCAACGGGTTTGATTAGCCTTTACCAACCACCGCTTGAGTTGGGCTAGCGTATGGATTATTAGGATCCGCTCCGCGACGCGGACGTTGTGCTAAAAGAATGAAACTCTTCTAGACTTGTCGCTATGATATCGACTACATAGGCTTCAGACTTTACGGGCAAGAGACCACCCGCAACGCTGTTACACGTAGACTCGCCCCTTCTTAGGCTTCGGGACGAAATACCCCGAATCGAACTCGTGTCTTCTTCAATCGAAAGAGACTAAACCGCAACGCTGCGGTGAGGCGCTGGCTTTATCCCTTCTTAGGCTTCGGATAAAATGCCCTTAATCAACTCGTGTCTTCTTCAATCGGAGAAAGACTAAACCGCAACGCTGTGAGGCGCTTGACTTTAGGGTTATTGGCCAACCCCACTCAACGGGTTTGATGAGCCTTTACCAACTACCGCTTGAGTTGGGCTAGCATGTAGATTATTAGGATCCGCTCCGCGACGCGACGTTGTGCTAAAAGAATGAAACTCTTCTAGACTTGTCGCTATGATATCGACTACATAGGCTTCAGACTTTACGGGCAAGAGACCACCCGCAACGCTGTTACACGTAGACTCGCCCCTTCTTAGGCTTCGGGACGAAATACCCCGTAATCGAACTCGTGTCTTCTTCAATCGAAAGAGACTAAACCGCAACGCTGTGAGGCGCTGGCTTTATCCCTTCTTAGGCTTCGGATAAAATGCCCCGAATCGAACTCGTGTCTTCTTCAATCGGAGAAAGACTAAACCGCAACGCTGCGTGAGGCGTTGACTTTAGGGTTATTGGCCAACCCCCAGCCCTCAACGGGTTTGATGAGCCTTTACCAACTACCGTTTGAGTTGGGCTAGCATGTAGATTATCTAAATCCGTTCTACACACAACGTTGTGCTAAAAGAATGAAACTCTCTCAGACTTAATGCTACGATGTTGAATACGTAGGCTTCGTCTTTTTTCACGGGAAGACTAACCCGGCAACGCGTGTTACACGTAGACTCATCCCTTCTTAGGCTTCGGGACGAAATACCCCAGAATCGAACTCTGGTGTCTTCTTCAATCGAAAAAGACTAAACCGGCAACGCGTGTGAGGCGTTGGCTTTATCCCTTCTTAGGCTTCGGGATAAAATGCCCCGAATCGAACTCGTGTCTTCAATCGGAGAAAGACTAAACCGCAACGCTGTGAGGCGCTGGCTTTATCCCTTCTTAGGCTTCGGATAAAATGCCCCAAGATGAACTTTGGTGTCCTCTTTGACCGGAGAATGACCGAACCGATTAAGATTGATTGAGGCGGGAAAGGAAGAATGTGTTCTATTTCTGATGAGGCTAATGCAGATTCCTTGTCAGGAATCAAAAGACTCGTGACCTTCACCGGACAACCTGGTCCGAAAATCCCGGCGATACCTTCACCGGCGCTACCTAAGATAAGAGGTGGAACTAAGAGTGGGATCTCCACTCCGAACCGAAGAGACTCAGTGACCTTCAGCGACAACCCGGTTCGAAAATCTCGGCGATACCTTCACGGCGCTACCGAGATGAAGATGGAACTAAGAGTGGGATCTCCACCGAGAACCGAAAAGACTCGTGACCTTCAAAGGACAACCCGGTTCGAAAATCTCGGCGATACCTTCACGGCGCTACCGAGATGAAGATGGAACTAAGAGTGGGATCTCCACCGAGAACCGAAGAGACTCAGTGACCTTCAGCGACAACCCGGTTCGAAAATCCCTACAAGATACCTTCACCGGCGCTACCGAGATGAAGATGGAACTAAGAGTGGGATCTCCACCGAGAACCGAAAAGACTCGTGACCTTCACGGACAACCTGGTCTCGAAAATCCCGGCGATACCTTCACCGGCGCTACCGAGATGAAGATGGAACTAAGAGGATCTCCACCGAGAACCGAAGAGACTCAGCGACCTTCACGGACAACCTGGTCTCGAAAATCCCGGCGATACCTTCATCGGCGCTACCTAAGATGAAGATGGAACTAAGAGTGGGATCTCCACCGAGAACCGAAGAGACTCAGGCGACCTTCACGGACAACCTGGTCTCGAAAATCCCGGCGATACCTTCATCGGCGCTACCTAAGATGAAGATGGAACTAAGAGTGGGATCTCCACCGAGAACCGAAGAGACTCAGGCGACCTTCATCGGACAACCTGGTCTCGAAAATCCCGGCGATACCTTCATCGGCGCTACCTAAGATGAAGATGGAACTAAGAGTGGGATCTCCACCGAGAACCGAAGAGACTCAGGCGACCTTCATCGGACAACCTGGTCTCGAAAATCCCGGCGATACCTTCACCGGCGCTACCTAAGATGAAGATGGAACTAAGAGTGGGATCTCCACCGAGAACCGAAGAGACTCAGCGACCTTCACGGACAACCTGGTCTCGAAAATCCCGGCGATACCTTCATCGGCGCTACCTAAGATGAAGATGGAACTAAGAGTGGGATCTCCACCGAGAACCGAAGAGACTCAGCGACCTTCACGGACAACCTGGTCTCGAAAATCCCTACAAGATACCTTCACGGCGCTACCTAAGATGAAGATGGAACTAAGAGTGGGATCTCCACCGAGAACCGAAGAGACTCAGGCGACCTTCACGGACAACCTGGTCTCGAAAATCCCTACAAGATACCTTCACCGGCGCTACCTAAGATGAAGATGGAACTAAGAGTGGGATCTCCACCGAGAACCGAAGAGACTCAGCGACCTTCACGGACAACCTGGTTCGAAAATCCCTACAAGATACCTTCACGGGCTACCTAAGATGAAGATGGAACTAAGAGGGATCTCCACTGAGAACCGAAGAGACTCAGCGACCTTCACCGGACAACCCGGTTCGAAAATCCGGCGATACCTTCACGGCGCTACCGAGATGAAGATGGAACTAAGAGTGGGATCTCCACCGAGAACCGAAGAGACTCAGCGACCTTCACGGACAACCCGGTCTCGAAAATCCCGGCGATACCTTCACCGGCGCTACCTAAGATGAAGATGGAAAGAACCCTCCGCTTATCACTTAAAGGGTCCGATGCTTGGAGAGGAAGAATTTTATATTCTATCTCCCACAAAAGGGATTTTAATTGGGCCTCTTGTTCATAGAAGGAATCAAGAGGAGATTGTGGCAATGTACCGTAATTTGTAGGCCCACCGCCAAGGAATTTGATCGGTGGGGAAATTATGATGGAGGATAAATCTAGGGTTATCCTCAAGGAAAGTGGGTAACACATCCCACGAGGAACTTCCCGCTGAATGGGTTATCCCAAGATACTAAGGGTAGTATTTCTTCAGAACTTCCCATTTATCTAAGATTAATTGCCGGCCGCCATTTAGGTAATTAGCGATACGCACCATTGGAGTAGACCGCTTCTATTACAAACGGCCCTCCCATTTAGGTTTGAATTTACCTTTCTTCTTGGAAGTGAGGATTATCGGTCGCCGAGCAAATGAGGACCAAATCTCCTTCTAAAGGTTCTCTCGTCAACTTTCTTGTTGAAAGCCCTCGACATCCTAGCTTGGTAGAACTCAATGCATTGTTGAGCCTCCAGCGCTTCTCATCTAACATCTCAAGCTCTTCGAGACGCTTCGATGTTGTTCTTCGGTCGTCATCTCTGCTGAAAGGGCTACGCGGCGACGGAATCTGAATTTCCAACGGAGAATCGCTTCGCACCAGAAACCGTGGAGTACGGGTCTTCGTCAAGGCGCATGCTGCATGATATACCAGAGTGCTTCTCCGAAGTTTATCATCCCGCCTCGCTTGTTACTCTTCACAAGCTTCGGCTGCATTTTGATAATCGCCTTGTTGAATGCTTCGCTAATCCATTTGCCGGATTATAAGTCGCTGATGAGACATCTTGTATCTTGAATTTCTCGCAAAACCTGATGAAGGAATTGCTGATAAATTGGGGACCATTATCATGCACGATCCGTCTCGGGACACCATGTCGATAAATGACATGGTGTTTGATAAATTTGACGACGGTACTCGCTTTGACTTCTTTTAGCGGGATTGCTTCTGCCCACTTGGAGAAGTAATCGGTGATCGCTAGAATAAACCAATCGCCTTTGACCGACGGAGGAAAAATGGGACCTACGACGTCCATTCCCCATGTCTCAATGGCCGTGATGTGGCCGGCGATGCAACCGCCAGAGGCCGGTGCATATAATTCGCGGAATTTGACACGCGTGGCATTTCCGAGCCGCATCGACCGCCATTAATCATTGTTGGCGAAGTAGCCCATTCTCCGATTCGATCGTAGAGCTTGGGACCAGCCGGTGTGCACCACATTCACCTTCGTGTGCTTCGAAGGACCTCTCCTCGCCTCTTTGTTTGAGAGGCATCGGAGCAAAAGACCATCGTACCCTCGGCGATATAGCGTCTGGGTTTGAGTGTCATAAAAGAATCTTGGAGCTCTTCGCCGGATTGACTCTCTCTCCCTCACGTCTTCCGGCAGAATGCCATGTAAGACATAGTCGATGATAGGAAAGCGCCAATCTCGGGGCTCCAACTTGGTTTGGGTTGCATGTACTTCTTTGGTAACTAGCCCTTTATCTTCTTGTGCCTCATCGTATAATGGTACGAAGAGTTGGTGAGTCCCGACCGTAACTAGTTGCTCGGTCTCTAAGGTTGTGCTAACGACATGCCTAACGCCGCCAGCATCCGCATAAGCGTTTTGGAAGCGGGATATATTCGATGAAAAACTCTTCAATGAGTCCGCTATTTCAACAGCCTATCCGATGATAGGGATTAGATCCGATTCGACTTCAGAGTCACCACGAACCCGCTTAACTATCAATTGCGAATCGCCGACGCCGAGATATTCGACCCCCAGCTCCTTGGCGAAACTAAGTCCAATAAGTAGCGCGTTGTATTCGGCTACGTTATTGGAACAGGGTTCGGTGAGTGAATATGCACGGGGCATGACATGATTCCCCGGGGAAATCAAGACAACTCCGACTCCAGCGGAGATTTTAGAACATCCGGGGGTACTCGCCACATTGGTGGCCCGAGAAGCTCCATCAAAATACAATCGCCATATTTGTTGGTGCGATGTAGTGTTAACTTCGTGGACTTCATCCGGAAGATCATCATATAGCTCAACTGCGTCCGTCGTCGGGCTGGCAGCCAAGAGATCACAAATCGCTTGTCCTTTGACTGACTTCTGTTGTTTGAAATACAAGTCATATTGGGACAAGAGCAAGGCCCATTTCGCCAAACGCCAACTCATTGAGGCTGGCTGGGTCATAAATATTCGGACCGGATTTACGTTAGAGATAACATAAATCGTTTGTCCGACTAAATAGTGTCGCATCTTCTGAATCGCGAACACCAATGCAAGGCACTGCTTCTCGACCATTGGATATCGAGACTCAGCACCGACTAATGTTCGGCTCAGGTAATATCAGCCTGTTCGTGACCGCTATCGTCGTCTTGCGCGAGTAAAGCGCTTAACGAGTGATCCGTTGCCTTGACGTAGATCAAAAACGGTTTTCCCGACCGCGGTGCAACAAGAACAGGAGGTTTAGCGAGATAAGACTTGATCTCTTCGAATGCCTTCTGGCAGGCGTCGTCCCAAATATATGACACGCCCTTCTTGTTCAACTTTGAGAACGGTTGGCACTTCCCTGATAGGTTCGATATGAACCGTCGGATGTACGCCAATCGCCCTTGTAACCCCCTGAGTTCTCTCAGATTTCTCGGAGGTTGCAACTCTTGAATCGCCTTCACTTTGTCAGGATCGACGTGGATTCCTTTGTCGGTGACGACAAAACCGAGGAACTTGCCACTGGACATCCCAAGGAAGGATTTGGCAGGGTTCATCTTTAGCTGATGAGTCCGCATGAGTTCGAATACCGTTCTAAGATCTTTGATGTGATCTCCTTTGTCACGGCTTTTCACGACCAAATCGTCGACGTAGCATTCGACCGTTTTCCGAAGATGATCCTCGAAAATCTCCGTCATTGCTCTCGGTATGTTGTCGCGATTTTGAGGCCGAACGGCATGACCGTGTAGCAATATATGCCGATGGGCGTTCTGAACGCTGTGTGTTTGGCGTCATCGGGGTGCATCTTGATTTGATTATACCCCGAAAAGCCATCCATAAAGGACATTCTTTCAAATCCACACGTGTTGTCAACTATGACATCAGTGATTGGAAGAGGAAAGTCATCTTTCGGGCAAGCCGCGTTGAGGTCTCTGTAGTCGACACAGATCCTAATCGACCCATTCTTCTTCATGACCGACTATATTCGCCACCCAATCCGGATGTTGAATTTTCGATGAATCCCGATTCTATGAGTTTCTTCACTTCGACAACAATTGCCTCCAATATTTGTGGACGAAACCGTCTTTGCTGTTGCTTGACAGGTTTGACATCCGCCTTGATGTTGAGGCGATGTGTTGCCACATTAGGGTCGAGTCCTGGCATGTCCTCGTAACTCCAGGCGAATACATCGATATACTCCCTGATTAGGGCAATCAACTCTTCCTTTTCTTCCGAGGGGAGAGTATTGCTGATGTTTATGAGTTTAGGATGCTCTTCATCCCCATATTAACCTGGACTACCTCATCCTTAGTGGGGGGTTCTCTTTGTTCGAACCTATCCCCAAACTGCTCTTGGAGTTGATGGATCCATGGGTCTTCCCACGTTGGCATGTCTTCATCACTCTCAACAGTAGCAGGATCAACTGAAGCCATATTTGACATTAAAGCCTTGAAAGCTTCTCCAAGGCTGGTGTCAGAATCCCACGCCGAAGAATCAGACGAATGTCCGTCTCCCTCACCGGGTGGATTATTATCAATCAGCCACGAGCATTCATCTTCTGAGGAGGATTCGTATCCCAATCCCCGTCTGAATGCATAGTAGTTATCCGGCTTCCCTTTTGGGACATATGCCGCTCTGGGAGGGACTCGAGGACCTCGCCCAAAACATAGACCTTCTCCTTGTGCCAAGTTGTACCCCCATCTCTTCATGATACCCAGTGTTTCTGGACTATATCTGAATGTGTGGAGGATAGGTCCATTGTCGTCTTCGTCGTTTTCGAAGAAGTGATTCGGCGCTGGAACTGCATCTCCTTTTCCGTAAACCAAGTCTTTTTCACTACTTGATCTTCGTGGGATGACGAGTGCTGTCCCAAAGGAGTCTCGGAACTGCTTTTGTGTAAAGCAAGATGACCGAGTTGGCAGGTGCAACTCTGGATCATTGTATAAACCTGTTATCACATCATTCAAAGATAAAGGGTACTCTAAATCGCCTTTGCCGTTGCTTGACAGTTTGACATCCGCCTTGATGTTGAGGCGATGTGTTGCCACATTAGGGTCGAGTCCTGGCATGTCCTCGTAACTCCAGGCGAATACATCGATATACTCCCTGATTAGGGCAATCAACTCTTCCTTTTCTTCCGAGGGAGAGTATTGCTGATGTTTATGAGTTTAGGATGCTCTTCATCCCCATATTAACCTCGACTACCTCATCCTTAGTGGGGGTTCTCTTTGTTGAACCTATCCCCAAACCGCTTTGGAGTTGATGGATCCATGGGTCTTCCCACGCTGGCATGTCTTCATCACTCTCAACAAGTAGGTGATCAACTGAAGCCATATTTGACATTAAAGCCTTGAAAGCTTCTCCAAGGTCGGTGTCGTAATCCCACGCCAAGAATCGCATTTAATGTCCGCTCTCACCGGGTGGATTATTATCAATCGCCCACGAGCATTCATCTTCCGAGGAGGATTCGTATCCCAATCCCCGCCTCAATGCATAGTAGTTATCCGCTTCCCTTTTGGGACATATGCCGCCTCGAGGGACTCGAGGACCTCGCCCAAAACATAGACCTTCTCATTGTGCCAAGTTGTACCCCATCTCTTCATGATACCCGGTGTTTACGGACTATATCTGAATGTGTGGAGGATAGGTCCATTGTCGCCTTCGCCGCTTTCAAGAAGTGATTCGGCGCTGAACCGTGATCTCCTTTTCCGTAAACCAAGTCTTTTCACTACTTGATCTTCGCGGGATGACGAAAGTGCCGCCCCAAAGGAGTCTCGAACCGCTTTTGTGTAAAGTAAGATGACCGAAGTAAGGTGTGCAACTCGATCATTGTATAAACTGTTATCACATCATTCAAAGATAAAGGGTACTCTAAATCGCCATTTATTGATTCATCGGCAATTTGCCAATTACAATGTTCATCCGACGATTCTTCATCGCCAAGATTGATTACAAGGTACAATGTCATTTAAAACAAAACCTCCACTATAATCAAGCCCGCTTCGACGCCTTCTTCACCGCTGTCCGCATCTTTGGGCCGATGATTGATTTGGACTCATTACCGTAGAGGAGAGAATCGCTGAAATAATTCTCCATCCCCTTAAACGGTTGTTTGTCCGCGACCACCGCCTTGACTCATTATTCGTGGTTCACATATTTGAGACATCGATGAAGAGTAGAGGGACTATAACATTATTGTGGATCCAAGGTTGACCCAACAATAAGTTATAGGAAGTCTGCGTCAATCACATAGCGGTGACTTGGACTTTAAGTCCCCATTTGGCACTTTATCCGATCTTACCAAGCGCCGAGACTACCGGTGTTAAATCCAGAAATCATTGTGCTCGCTGATGCCACCATCGCGTGAATTCCAAGATGATACATGAGGCGCAGGGCATGATGCTCATAGCGAACCCGGATCGACTTGGATCCGTTAACTTCACTAGAGCCAATATACCCGTGAAGTATAGCGCCTATCGTGTTTGAATTCCTCGCCCGCATATCCTCCTTTGTAAAAGTGATGCAGGGAAGTGTTTAGTCGCGAGGTTGATTGCCGGGCCGACTCTTTCCGACTCGCCTAACTGGGTGAGGAAGACTTCGAATCGGCGAGGGCTTCTTGAAGAGCTTCTCTCGTCTCTTTTGATAAGCGCAAAGAACTCATAGAGAGTGATCATTGCGGGATATTGGCTAATTGGGCCATGACGCCAAGCTGTATGGAGAGTTCGGTTCCCGGTTTATCTCTTCCAATCGGGCGACCAATCGAGACCGCCGAGTTGAACTTCATGCGGCCGCTTTGGTTAGCTTTTGCACCACTTGTCGCTTGCCTGCGGCGAGTGAGGGGATTTGTTGGTACCCCCACCGAGAGCCGCCTTGGCATTAGGGTCGGGACTTCGGTACTTGTACTTGTACTCGCGGTCCACCTCGTGGCGGCTTGTCCCTTCTGACATACCGGAATGTTACCACTGCTCATCGCCTCCTCCGCACTATGGAAGTAGCATGGCATGCCTTTCCCTTCGCCGCTTTTCTTCAACGAAGAAGAGGCTACCCATTGCTCATCTTCAAGTAGGTTCGGTGGACCCACAAGACTTCGCCATTCGGGTTGTATACGATACAAGTCCTTTCTCGCTGTTTGTGTGGGTCGCCATTTACCATCTTCACCGCGACTTTGACCACCGGTTCAGTTCAAACCATGTCAACGCACCGACCAAGCTTATGGACACCGTGATTCGCCCGACCTTTTTCTTTGGACGGCTTCATAGTGATGACCCTACGCCAATTAAAGCCCGGATTTTGTCCTTAAGGCTAAAATGATTTAGTGGGTGATGAACCGCCCTATGGTACGACATTATCTTGGGTCATTCGTTTTCATTGCCTCCTCTTGATTCTCAATCGAGGGAGCTTGATCTTGTTATTTTCCACAAGATATTTGAAGAGACCGGAATCTCGCCGTCCCTAAAGGAATAGGACTTCGAAACCGCGGCTCAGGCCTTCGCTTCGTGGCCCAGTTGCCACGCTGATTGTGGTCGCGGCGGCGCTCGCTATTGCTGCCGCCGCTGGGTTGGAGTTGAAATGTTTGTTCGCGAACCGCCTTAGGTCTGCTTTTTCCTTTGCCGTGGACAAATTACGCCGGAGCTTCCGCCGTCGGCCTCTTCTCGCTCTTTTTCCTCTTGAGGAACCTTTCGCCTTGTTTCCACGAACCTTCAAGTCCTTCCACGCTATCGATGGTGCTGTACCCATTGCTTCAAGCACATCTATCGATAAGTTATTGTGGCAGTTTGAGGATGAACTCCTCGTTATTGATCCCGACATTCATTGCCTTGTTCCGAATCGCTTAACAAAGATGTCCACGGTTTCTCCGCTTTTCGCTTCGCCGAAAGTTATCGTCCCGATCGATACCTCGTATCGCCATCAAAGAAATTGGTAAGGAAGCTAGACTCCATGTCGCCCCAAATATGAATGCTCCCGGCTTGAGACGGCGGTACCATTCGGCAGCCCTAACGAAGGTGCTAACGAATGACCGAACCATCGTGGGTTCGGTTTAAATAACTCCGAGGTGTGACTTGAAATAAATCAAGTGTCATCGGGAACCCTTCCCACAAATGGTGTGAAGTTTATTAAGTTAAACTTCGACGGTACGGATTGATTCCCATTCCCTGTATGGGCAAGGAATACTGTCTTCTTTACTTCTTGAGCGGAAATCAATGAATTGATTTTGCTCTCCAAGTCTTTGATCTTCTCGCTTCCGAAAGCAACAATATCTATGTTTTGCCTAGCGCTATGGGTTCGTGAGGGTTATCATCTTCTTCGCTTCCTCTCGCCCGAATCGCTATCATCTTCATCGACGCTGACGCTACCGACTCGATTCACCTTGATGTTTTGTCGGCTTGATCTTGGTCGCATTTCTCTCATCGTCTGCATGGCCAACTCCATTTCTAACTTGAAGTTTTCCGTTGTTTATTCAACGCTTGCCTAGCATTTTGGCCACTTGATCTGATCGATCATAAGCGCTTGGGGCTCCTTCGCTAGATACAAGATGATCGATGCGATTATGAGCCAATATTCGACGATCATCCTCCGCTGGTATCCCTTAGTTTATCGACTGACCGCCGGATAGTCCCGACCGCAAGAGAGTTAGCCGCTATGATGCGCTGAATAGCCCGTGACGATGGTTCTTTGCTGGTCATATTATTAGTGACCTCGGCAACTCACCCTCTCGAGGTCATCCTTTATGGATTCGCCTTGACCTAGGTCTCGCAGATCTCCGCGGTGAGTCTCGAAGACCGACACCCTTTCGAGCTTCTTGATGGCAATTGCACTCGAGAGCATCGCCTTAATGAGCTTGAGCACAAGCATGACCGCTAATTTGGGGAATCCTTCGAGATTTTCTCACTTTGCACGGTAGTACGTACCATCGGTGTGTACCGGAGCAACTCCGCCAGATGTCGGCGTGATCTCTCGTATAACGCCCTCATCGCCGATGAAAACGCTCCTTCCGAGGACGGGTCAATCCATCGAAACTTCCGAAGTGACTCGCCAGACTTTCGCCGATGTGGGCGAAGTCTCTCGCACTTCTGACTTCGATTTTCAATCCGATAGAGAGGCTGCAGGAATCTTCTTGTCCTTGTTGGAACGGGTGCGACCTCCTCGCATAAGGAGTGACCCGTGATTCTCTCCGAGGACCAGACGATCCTTGATAGTCGGTTTGGTGGTGGTGACGGAGTTGGCTTCACCATCGATTCGCATGCACGCTTTGACTTTGAGGTGTCGCCAATCTTGGACCTTGGCGCTGGATCTGCAACGCTGTATCCTTCGGTTTAGGTGCCGACAGAGTGTGGGCAACCGAGGTTGGGGCACCATTAGACTTGGGCCTCCAAACCCGGCGACGCTGGTGGCTTCTTTGCCACTTCCTTCTTTAACTCACGAGCTCGCCGCACCAAAGCTCGCGCTGGCGCAAGGAGTGCGCGGGCGCTCCGGATGCGCCTCGAAGTGTGGAGCGGTTCCGCTTGACACGGACCCACTCGCCGGTTGACGGCTTGATAAACCATCGATCACTTGAGGTCAAGCCTCGCGGAGTTTGATCTTAGATCCGCCAGAAGGACCCCATCCATGGATTGCATGGCCTTGGCAAGCTTGCGCCATGCTTTGTCGCCGCTTTGGCGAAGCTCGCTGGAGAGCGCCGGCGATCGCCGGCGCTCATCTCGGCACCATCCGGACTTCGGCCGGCGATTTCGCACTGCAGCTGGGTTGGACCCGCCGGCCCCGGGCTCTACGTGCCTTGTGATAGAATTTATCTTAATACCTACAAGTAGCATTTCTTTTGGTCACCTTTAATTTAGATTTCATATTTTCGCTATACCGCCACATACACTTATATGCACACAATTTTTATTTTACACGCTTGTTGGGAGTTTTCGACTCGGGTTTGGGCATCGCAGACTGGGATGTTCACGGTAAAAGTTGGGATGATTGTCATTGATTTGAATTTGCTTACGCTTCTTTGGCCTACAACAAAATTCAAAAGAAATGCCTTTTATTTTAAGGCGCATAATGAAAATCAAAAAGATTACAACTTTTATCCTTGTGAACAAACATGAGGATTTCTCATATCGAGGTCCCCGCTATGGGTTCTTTGCCCGTGTCGGGACTATTTGTGTCCGTGGACCACCGCAATTCCAATCCAAGTAGAGACCCGGTTCGAACTACAGATAAAGGGCTCGCTTCACGAAGGAAACGGTTACCGAGGGAATCACACTCACGAAGGAGAGGATCGTCATGGGATCGACTCACGAAGGAGAGGATCACCGAGCGGGTGAGATCTACAAGGAGAAATCACATACTATCCCCGAGGTTAAGACGGCTTAACCTAGAGGGTATCTTTAGTTCGACCAATTCGCTACCTTCCGCCAGATCGACGCCGACCGGACTTGTGCTCGTCGGTGCTCTGAACGGTAGGCCGACGGCTCGTGGATCCCGTGAGAACTCTTTAGAAAATCCTCGAAAATCCACGCTCAAGTCCAAAAGCCAAATCCTCCAAATTCTCTCTCCAAAAGCCCCGTCCGAAGTCTGAAGTCCAAAAAATCCCCACTCCATCGACAAGACCCCCCTATTTATACAATAGGGGGTGGTCTTGGCCAGCTCGTACTTGGCGAACCACCTCGTAACCAATGGGGTGGCTCGAACCATTGTGGTAGAAACCACCGATCACTGTGGCTTCGGCCAAGGGCCCGGCGGCGCCGTTCGCCGTTTTTCGCCCGTTTAGGTTTTTCTCGGTCTCTCGGGTTTAGGCCCCGCCTATTTTGACTTTGGCCTTCTCCGACTTAGGTTCCGCTCAGATTTGGTTCCGGACTAACTCTTGGTTTGTTCCGTTCAACGGTCCTGGATCCGATCGCTCGCTCAAGTCCGCTTAAACCGTGCTTGTGACGCTGTGGGTTTGCCGTCGGTTCGTCTCAACCATTCGACGTCCGTATCATCCGGAGGGTTGTCATTCGCCGACTCTCTATCACGAAGTTGGTTTCGGGATCTTGTAAGTATTTTCAGCCCTCTGGGGGCAGTTCTTTCTTCTCGGGGACTGTTCTTTCTTCATAGGATCAAGAGTATTTTGAGGAGCAAGCCCACCTTGGTACAACGGTAAGGTTGTTGCCTTGTGACCTGGAGGTCATGGGTTCGAATCCTGGAAATAGCCTCTTCGCAAAGCGAGGGTAAGGCTGCGTACATCTGACCCTCCCCAGAGCCCACAATGGTAGGAGCCTCGTGCATTGGGTACCCCTTTTTAGGCCCAACGGCAGTGATCACCTTCAATCTTATCAATTTCTCAATTTCAGTTGTTTAGGTAGTTATTTATTTTGGACTTTTCATTGGGCCACATGTGGCTTTTCTAGACTATGATGTCTTTTCGTATTCTTTTTCCTTTGTGGATAGATGTAGTTGAACTTTGTCTTTCTGGAGATTTCTTTATATATTTCTTTTGCTATCTTAGTTACATGCTCTGTGGGGTAGTTTTTGGTTACATATCTGTGTACAGGATGATCTAGAGACATGAATGTGACCGTATGGTTGCATTGTTAGCTGAGTCACGTTCCAACTTATATGCATTTAAAAACGGGGCGTGACAAGGTTTTTATTGGTATTAGAGCCAAGGCTAAATAATTATTGCCTCATCCTGTATACAAGTAAAAACTAAGATCAGGCCAAAAACAGAGCATGTAGAGAATAGGTTTGTTCCTTTTTAGAAATACGTCCTTTGACTCCCAGTATCTTGATTCTCAAGTCCTAATCTGACCAATCTCATTTTAGGTGATCACTATGGCCCCAAAACATCGTCCCACTACTCTAGTTGGGCCTGAGGGATAGCAGGTCGATCAGGCTAATCTTGCAGAAGCGATTAGGGAGTTGGTAGCTCATAATCACCAAAGGGATGGGCAGCAGCAGGCTGCAAGGCCGGGTAATGTGTCTGATTTTCGAAAGCTCAATACACAACACTTCGCTGGGACTGAAGGCGAATATGAGGCCGAGATATGGTTGCAGACCATGGACCGCCTGTTGAGAGCATCAAAAATACCTGACGAAGATAGACTTGGTATTGTACAGCTGCACTTCATAAATGTAGCTAGTACCTGGTGGGACGCAGAGGAGGAGAAGCTTCCTAAGCCGATAATGGGAGGCATTTTTGGGAGAGCTTGTTAGAGGCATTTTTCCCTAAGGCAACTCGCATTGAGATGCAAAGGCAGTTTGTTATTCTGAGATAGAGAGGCAGTACCATAAATGAATTTGCAGCTGAATTTGCCAAGCTCAGCAGGTTTGCCCCAGGCATGGTGTCTAATGAGGTGGATAAGGGACAAAGGTTCATGCAAGCTCTTAATTTTGAGATCTAGACTCAGATGTACAGTCAGAAGGGTGTTGAGACTTATGCTAATGTCCTAGAGGTAGCTCGAAAAGCAGAACAGTTGATTGGGATCATGAACTCGGTGAAGAGAGGGGCCAACAAGCGCCCTATAGGACAATCATCAGGGGGTAATCAGCACAAGACTCAGACGGGAGGAACACCAGCCAAGCGCCAGCAGACAAGGACTCCGAGACTAGCTCCACAGCCAACCAACATGATTTATCATTTTTGCAGCAAGCCGGGGCACTTGATGAAGGATTGTAGGAGAGCTAATGGGTTGTGCCTAGCATGTGTGGCGACAGATCATCAGCTTACCACTTGCCCTAGTAGAGGAGTTTCAGAAGAAGCTTCGGGTGGAGCAATAGGACCACCAAGCCAAGCTAGACAGGGTGGACAACAGTGGAGGGCATCACTTCCTACTCAGCAGCAGATGTTCTGAGGACATCAGAGAGGGCAACAATTTCGAGGCCAAAGATAGTGGAGAGGTCCTCAGTTTCAGCACCCGTACCTGCCGTAGTATCAGCAGAGGCACCCAGGGCAGTATGGTCAACAAGATCAGCGGCAGCAGAGATAGGGTCATGTTCTGATGCTTACCGCTGAGCAGGCAGACGCATTTGGTGATGTGGTCACAGGTACCATTTTGGTTTATTCAGTCCCTGCATTTACCCTATTTGATTCTGGGGCATCGCACTATTTTATATCCACTCAATTCATAGCACGACACACCATACCATGCGATAGTTTAGATGCATGCTAGAATATCTATACATGTAATGGAGTGTTAACTTCTAGTAGGGAGTTTAAGAGATGCCTAGTTGTAGTCTGCAGTAGGGAGCTTTATGCAAACTTGTTGGTGATTGACACTAACGGGTTCGATGTTATTTTGGGGATGGATTGGCTCTACAATTTCCATGCGATTATCAACTGCCGATTCAAAAACATGGTGTTCAAGATACCAGATCACCCAGAGTTTAAGTTTATGAGCGGTAGCAAAGTAATGGAGCAGCTAGAGTATCGAGCAGGCATGGATGGAGTATTAACTTGGATAGAGGTAGAGGAGAAGCCCGTACCAGAAATTATCGAGGATTTCCTTGATGTTTTCCCAGATGAGTTGTTGGGTCTGCCACCAGATAGAGACATAGAGTTTGTCATCGATCTAATTCCAGGAGCTGCACCTATCTCTAAACCACCTTACTGGATGCCGATAACATATTTAGAGGAGTTGCGGAAGCAGGTCCAGGAGTATCTCGACAATAAATTAATCAGGTTTAGTACTTCACCTTGGGGAGCACCGGTGGTGTTAGTGCCAAAGCCAGATGGTAGCCAAAGGATGTGTCTTGACTACAGGGAGTTTAATCGGGTTACCATAAAAAATAAGTACCCAATTCCCAGGGTTGATGACCTTTTCTATCAGCTCGGAGAAGCTAAGGTATTTTCTAAGCTAGATCTCAGGTCAGGTTATCATCAGCTGAAGGTGAGGAAGGAAGACATACCCAAGACTGCATTTCATACACGGTACGGGCAATATGAGTTCCTAGCGATGCAGTTCAGAGTGACAAATGCTCCATCTACATTTATGAGCTTGATGAACAAGGTGTTTTCTCAGTGTCTCGACCAGTTTGTGGTGGTGTTCATCGATGACATTCTTGTATACTCAATGACTAAGGAAGATCATGCAGAGCATCTATGGACTGTGTTGGAAATCCTACGAAAGGTGAAGCTCTATGTGAAGTTGAGCAAGTGTGAGTTCTACCTGGAGAAAGTGTCCTTCTTGGGGCATGTGATTTTCGGAGAAGGTATCTCGGTGGACCCAAAGAAGGTTGATGCGGTGTTGAAGTTAAATCTGCCTACATCTATGGTAGAAGTGCAAAGTTTCTTAGGGATGGCTGGGTACTACAGGAAATTCATAAAGGACTTCACAAAGATTGCAGGACCACTTACCAAGTTGACTCGGAAGGAGGTCAAGTTTGTGTGGACTCAGGAGTGTCAAGCAGCATTTAATGGGTTGAAGAAGAAGTTGACGACAGCACTAGTTTTGACAATTCCGAATGAGTCAGGGGGATTTGTAGTGCACTCTGATGCCTCCAATTTGAGTTTAGGTTGTGTTCTGATGCAACATGGGAAGGTAGTAGCTTATGCATTTCGACAACTAAAGACGCACGAGACGAACTACCGGGTCCATGATTCGGAGTTGGCGCCGATCATTTTTGCATTGAAGTTGTGGTGACACTATCTTTTAGGGCAGAGAGTGGAGGTGTACACAGATCATAAAAGTTTGAAATATATCTTCACTCAGAAGGACTTCAACATGAGGCAGCGTGGGTGGTTAGAGCTTATGGCGGATTACGATCTTGATTTGTGGTATCACCCATGGCATGTTAATGTGGTGCCAGATCATTTGAGCAGGAAGCCTATGGCGATGAGACTTACTAGACAGCGGGAGTTGTTAGCTGAGTTATGGAGGATGAATATGGAGATTATTTTACCTAGAGCGAGGAGACAGTTGATGAGTCTGCAGGTACAGTCAACTCTGGTAGACCGGATCAAAGCTACCCAGTTAGAGGATGCTCGGTACCAAAAATTTAAGAAACAAGTAGAGTCTGGGGAGAGAACTAATCTACAGATACATGAGGATGGATCCTTGCAATTCTGTGGTAGATTGTGTGTGCCTAAGGGCAATATTAGGAGAGAGTTACTGGAGGAGGTGCATAGTTCAATGCTTTCTATTCATCCGGGGGGCACAAAGATGTATCGGGACTTGAGAGAGCTTTACTGGTGGCCAGGAATGAAGATGGAGATAGCCCGGTTTGTGTCAAAATGCCTAGTATGTCAGCAGGTGAAGGCTGAGCATCAGAGAACTGCAGGATTATTACAGCCTCTTCCCATTCCCGAGTGGAAGTGGGAACACATGACGATGGACTTTGTCACCGCCTTACTAAGGAACTAGAAGGGGAACAACGCAGTATGGGTAGTAGTAGATTGACTCACAAAGTCAGCTCACTTCATACCATTTCAAGTTGGACAGAGGATGGAGAGTTTAGCGGAGCTATACATGAGGGAGATAGTACGCTTGGATGGGGTACTGGTTAGCATTGTGTCTGATAGAGACATATGATTTTTATCACACTTTTGGAGGAGCTTACAGCAATGTCTTGGGACTAGACTGAGATACAACATGGCTTACTAGCCTCAGACGGATGGACAATCAAAGAGGACTATATAGATTCCGGAGGACATGTTATGCATGCATGCAAGATTTCAAGGGCTCTTGGAAAGACCACTTACACTTGGTGGAGTTCTCTTATAATAACAGTTGCCAGCCAAAGATCCAAATAGCACCTTCTGAGGCGTTATATGGGAAAAAAATGTAGATCTCCTACCTATTGGGATGACTTGGGAGAGCGGCATCTGCTAGGGCCTGAGATGATTGTGCAGACAGTAGAGAAGATTAAGGCGATACGGGATCACCTTAAGTCGGCTCAGGATAGGAAGAAGAGTTGGGCTGATGCTAAGCGGAGACCTCTACAGTTCCAGGTTGGAGAGAATGTCTTCTTGAGAATATCTCCTACCATAGGAGTTATTAGATTTGGCAATCGCGGGAAGCTCAGTCCCCGTTTCATTGGTCCATTCGAGATATTGGAGAGAGTAGAAGAGGTGGCATACAGATTAGCTTTGCCTCCATCATTAGAGGGGGGCATGATGTGTTTCATGTATCTCAGCTTCGACGATATGTGCCAGATGAGACCCACGTCCTAGATATCACAAAGCTTCAGGTTGGGACAAACCTGTCGTATGAAGAGTAGCCTATGGCTATTTTGGACAGACAAGAGAAGTTTCTCAAGAATAGGACTATCCCTCTAGTCTTGGTATCTTGGGGGCATCGTGGACTGGTCAGCAACGGGAGCAAGAGGATGATATTCGCTGCTATCCACATCTCTTTATTACATGTAACATCTAGTTCCTCGTGTACTTAGATTTAATTTCGAGGAAGAAATTTCTTTTTCTCAGGTGGGTAGGATGTAATACCCAATTTTTCCACAGATGCTAATTATGTATTCATGTATGAGGGGTTATCTTAAGGCCCACTTTGTTTCTTGTTTTTTTCTTGGAAAGGTCCATTTAGCCTTTGCAGCCCACACCTATCAAAATTTGAACCATCCTTATCTAATTTTTCACTCAAACCAATATATCTACAGCTGCTTCCCACTTCTTCCGTGAAATCCTCTCCCAGTTGTGCATCGTGGGACTCTTTCCCGGATATCCCCACAACTAACCCAAGCCCACCAAATGAAAATCCCTTAAACTTAGGGATTATATTTACCAACCCGTTCTCTTAAAAACAACTACCATCTCCTCTGCCTTAGTTCACGAGAGGAAAAAAACACAGAGAACAAGAGAAGGAGAAAGACGAGGTGTGGGATTTTGCTTGGTTTTGTGGTTCGGAGTTTTTACTCGGCAAATCGGCAAGCATATTCTTTTTTTTTTCTTTGTTTAAAGTTTCAGTTTTTCTCTTTTTCCATATGAGGTTTTATTGTTAGGACTGGTGCCTATTTTCCTTTGGGTCATTTTTTTTTGAGGTACTTTTATGCCTTTATGTTGATCCAGTGATAGATAATAAACTGCCGCCTATTAAGTATATGATAAGTTCTCTTCAAAATGTTAGGCAATAGATTTCACATGGTTAAGCTATATATTGTTTTATTCATAGATAATGTTGACATGAACATGGTCTCAGCACGTGGGTTGTTATGTATATATACATTGATGCTGAAATAATGTTTACAAGTTCAAATCCTTTGACACATGTTTTACCTTTGATATGGGAATATAGTCATTTGCTTGGTTAAGGTTTCAAGTCATACACTGATGGGTTGGTTCTTGTGATTAGTGCTTCATATTCATGTAGGTAAGCCATGAGTTTGGTATGACCAAGTGAATATTTTTCATAGCATGATAAACCAATATATTCATGTAGTTCCTATAATGTTTTCATGAAATATGAGGGATGACTGTCAAGTAAATCGTTTCATATTAAAACATATGTTATATACATGTAAATAGCTTTTAGTATTGTCTTAATTAACGGTTTTCAGTAATATCTTTTAGACATGAACAGAGCCTTCGTTCCATTATCTATATATATATATATATATATATATATATATATATATATATATATATATATATATATATATATATATATATATATATATATATATATATATATATATATATACACACACACACACACACACGTTTTATGTATATAATATGCAATAGAAGATGTTTTAAACTACCTTAGTTATTTTCATCATTTACTAAGTAAATACTTTTATATGCGAAACTTATCTTATAGAAATTTGAGGTAGATATTCTAATTTTGCTGTTAAAGTTAGCCTATAAATCTCTTAGCATATAAGTATTTGTACATGATAGTGTCCTCTTTGTTTTAGTTGTTTTAGTAAATTCTTAAAGCTACAAAATATCCTTTAGTTAGGTTTCAATTAGTGTTTTCTAACTAAAGTGAGTGATAAATGAACTATTATTTTTCTTTTGTCATAAATGATGATAATAGCTATTAGTTCTATAAGTTTTTTTTTCAACATACAACTGAATAAAAATGTTGGGTATAGTGGGTAACAGACTTGGTTGCTATCACAAGGGTCAATTGTTCAAATCCTTAAACTTTTTGCCATGTGTTTGATCACCTAGTGACATCCAATAGGCTGACTGTGCATGAAGACGACTTTCATCAAGATATGATTCATAAGCGTCCTTTCATAGCATGGCTACACCCTCGACATCGATATCCCGATGTGAGGATTTTTCTCTTGTTTATTATTATTATAGCATCGACTAGACGATGCACCCATCTTGGTTGGACATGTTCTGGATCACGATTATTTTTCATAGTTTTACTGAAGCCATTCCACAGTATTTCTGTGGTTAGTGCACAACATTTCATGCACAGTCTCTTAAAATATACAGATAAATATGGGGTTTAATAAAGGGGAGCTGGACGGAGAATATAAAGTGTATATAAATGGGCCCATGCGCATTCTTGATATCCTGAGTTATATATAAGGGCCAAGGGCCAATATTTGACTTGAAGCCGTGTTTCCGGGATGGTTTATGGGGATCCGATTTATATACATGAAAATATTCTCCTTTAATTCAAATAACATCTAAAATAATAATAATAATGTGCTTGTGTGCCTTGTGATAGAATTTATGTTAATACCTACAAGTAGCATTTCTTTTAGTCACCTTTAATTCAGATTTCATCTTTTTTTATACCTGCCACATACACTTATACGCACACAATTTTTCATTTTACATGCTTGTTGGGAGTTTTTTGACTCCCCTGGAGTTTGCGCACCCCAGACTCGGAGACTGTTCTTTCTTCATAGGATCAAGAGTACTTTGAGGAGCAGGCCCAGCGGCAGTGATCACCTTCTATCTTATCAATTTCTCAGTTTCAAATGTTTAGGTACTTATTTATTTTGGACTTTTCTTTGAGCCACATGTGGCTTTTCTAGACTATGATGTCTTTTCGTATTCTTTTTCCATTGTGGATAGATGTAGTTGAACTTTGTCTTTCTGGAGATTTTTTTATATATTTCTTTTGTTATCTTAGTTACATGCTCTGTGGGGGTAGTTTTTGGTTACATATTTTTGGACACGATGATCTAGAGACGGAATGTGACCGTGATAGTTGCATTGTCTACCGAGTCACGCTCCAATTTATATGCATTTAGAACCGGGTGTGACGATTCCTTTTTGTTGCTACTTTTAGATTGATCAGTTTATAAAAATAGAAAATATGCCTTTCTAGCCACCGGCATCGTCGTCAATGACGCCAGGCAACCTCTGGCCATCCCTTCACCGTCGCTTTTGTCGGCGATGGACACTCAGACTACCAAGCCCATTAAACCCATTTGGGTTTAAGTGCAAACATTGAATAGAAGAAAGAACAAGATGAGATAGAAGTTTTGCTCTAGCCTAGAAGAAAGAAGAAGATGAGATGGAAGTTTTGCTCTAGCCCATAGTGCTAGAATAGTTTAGTATTAGGTCCTATAGTTGTTTAGAATAAAGAATATAAATAAATTTTAGAAAAGTCCCTAGAAACTAGAAACATAAGTTTCATACTTTAATAGTTTATATTTAGAATCTTTAGTATTTATACATATTGAATGCTTATAACTTTGATCGAGGAGTAGGTTTTGGAGTACGGTTCTCCAAAGTGTTGTCGATTTCTTGAGATGAATAGATTTCTTCTCATTAGTTATTTTAAATATCGATATAAAAGTAATATATTTGTTATATGATATCACAAATAGTGGCCTTATTTCAGTGAAAAGAAAGCTTTAGATCAGATATGTTATTTATGTTTCACTTATAGAGAAATTGATAAAAGAATTTGACACAGTGTGGTTATTTATCTTTAACTAGATAAGTATTATTCAAGAATACAAATTATTAAAATAATATGTTTTCAAACATATTTTTAAAAATTATTTTCAAATGTCCTTTATTATACGTTCATTCTATTGGCAAATATTTTTATATGTGTAGTTTTAATATTTCGTTTGTAAATATAAGAAAAATGTGAATATTGGAAGTGATGTTTTTGAGTGAAAAGAATGTATTTTAAATTATAAAAAAATTCTCAAAAGTCCACTATGAAGTGAAGCAATTTGTTTAAGCCTACCACATGGTATCGAATGTACCGAGAGGTGTTTACGTGGCCTTTTTAGCAAAAGTGAAGTGGCCTTCGGGCAATTTATAATAGTGCTAACTACATTTTGTCTCTGGCTTGACCTATAGTGATCAATGCACATTCTCATGCTACTGGGCTATAGTTTTCATAGACTTAGTGCGACGACTGAGGAAGTTTTACAAGTGAATTAGATCAACATAACAGTTGAAAAGGATTTAGTATTCAGTTTGGTTTGTTTTCTTAAACCGTGTAATTTTCTTATAATATTGTCTCATGCAATACTTGCAAAATTTCTTCTGTTTAATATCTTGTATGCTTCTTAAATCACCCTTTATAGTAGCTTATTTAAATTAGTACTAATATATTTCCTAAACTTGTTTGATCTGCTAATGATAAGTTATCTGCTCATTAAGTGTAATCTCACCCCAATATTTTTAATCTTTTTCAGTTGAGAATTAGGGGCTTTATCTATGGCTTAGAGTTTTGGAGATATGAGAAGGATCAATATAGATTGTTGACGTTGAGAGTTTATAGTTATTTTAAGAGAGTATTTGGGTTTATGTAATAAGAGTTTTTCACTCATTAGAGTGATCTTGTTATGATGTAGTTTTACTCGAGACTTCTATATGTCAATAAATTTCCTTTTAGGTGAACTTTTATTTGAAATATATAAGTGAACCTCAAAGCTAGACACGTGTTATTCCATGTTTATCGCTATCATGTATCTCAAAATTTTGCTATGCAATTTGGGGGCGTGACAACATCTTTATCTACTTTTATGTTTCAACATTGCAAGAGTAGTACCAAGTTTCACGAGGAATTGAGAAAGAAAACCAAGACAAGAGTTTTGATTTTTTTTATTATCTAAAATGAATAGTGGAGGCTCAATTTATAGAGGTTTTGATGAGCTGGGTGGTTAGACAAGGCTTTGAATATCAGTAATGAGTATTAACCAGTACTAACCTGCATTTATTGTTATTCAAGCCTTGTAACGTTCGTAACATTTGGGCCAGCCCAATTCAGCACAAAGCACATGCAAAAAGAGCACGCACCGGCGCACGTACATGGCCCACATGCCCACTCACTGCGTCCGCCTCACTATCATGATAGCAAATGTGTGCATTCTAACAAATTTGTTATACCTAATATAATACTTATGTTATTATAAACTGAGTAAAATATACTCAATTAGTCAATATGGGACTAACACTCACATACTACTAATTAAGCATAATTTTTATCTATGAAATCCAACCATATAAATAGTATCTTTCCAAAAAATATTTATCAATAAATCCTCCATTTATTCAATTATATCAACATCCACAATTCCATAGTTGAAAGTAAGAAAAAGTATACATATCATGCTTTTAGAGAGGGTGTCTTCTGATTTGAACATTTCCTATAGTTGTCCAATTTTATCACCACAGCCACGCAATGAAACTAAGTATTGAACTTGAACCTTTGATGTGGTGATGTTCATTGGTAACAACATGATATAGGCTATAGTAGTGATCTTTAGGTGTGACGTATTATGGCCATGCATCCTTATCCTTTTCATAAACATTTTTTTAGGAATAACCCTCGTCCTCTAATTGCAGCTACTCAATTATGTTTATATAGTTGGACATCTCTGGGGATGGACTGCTTACATTTTGTCTTAAGACTTGATCCCATTCAGAGTCAAACACTCTTATTGTCATAGCAATAAACTACACCTTCCAAGTATACTTGTGGATAGACTTAGAGACTAAGCATCAATCTATGATTAGGTGCTCAATTCACCCAACAGCTTATTGTTACTATATTGAACCTACTCTTTGGGATCTCCACTTAGTTTGGGTTGCTACTGACACTAGGTAAGGGTTCACCCCATCCCCAACCCGATTTAAGAAATAGTGACAACTCAAGTCCTTTAGTAAAGGGATGCATTTGTGTTGTTCGTGGACTTGACAAAGTCCACAACTATCACCCTTCAGTCCCCAAACTTTTCCATTGTCTTTATCTCAGACTTGGATATGACCTCAAATCTTATGGTTGTACTTTAAACTCTTAATCCTTGTAATTGTGGTTATATTGTCACAATGTACAGAGATTATAGGAATAGGCTTCCTAATCATGAGCAATTCAGACATAAGTCCCTTAAACCATTCGGGTTCTTAACCAGTAGCACAAAGCTCAGTCTCAAAAGTATATTAAGACAAAATGGTTTGTTTGGTAGATCTCTCCATGCATCGCTGGCCACCCAAGGTAAGTACATACCTGTACAATCATTGCTACCAAAGCCCATAGCAATCCAAATTAGCATCACTGCATTCTCCAAAATAGGAGGGAATCTACCATAATGTAGCACAAGAGTAACTATTCCCTTTAGATATCGAAGTATCCTATCCATGGCCTCCTAATGAGTCCTACTTGGACAGCTAGTGTATCTACTCAATTTTAACACCGAGTATGAAATATCTAGTCTCGTGTAATTTTTAAGATACATTAAGCTTCCAATATTTGATAATTTGTCAATTGAGATAGAGAGACCCCACTTACATTCTTGTAGACAATCACTGAAGGATTATAGGGGTTTTGACGGGTTTACAATTCTTATAGCCAAATTTCTCAATAGTCTTCATAACGTAGTGAGATTGAGAAACTATTATGCCCTCGACTGATTAGATAAATTTAAGGCCAAGAATTTTGTCAATAGCACCCATATCCTTCATATCAAACTTACTAATCAAGAATAATTTAGTCTCATTGATTATCCCAATGTTAGATCCAAACAAGAGAGTATCATCAATTTAAATACACGGAAGAATACATGGATCACCTCTTACTTTACTATAAACACACTTATCATCAAACTCAATCATATTCAAACTAAAGTTAGTGATAGTTGTATCAAACAATTTTACAGACTTTTCTTTCATTGCCAAGTGCTACAAATCTCTCGAGCTGATCCATATAAATCTCTTCTTCAAGGAAACTATTAAGAAAAGCAGTTTTCACATCCATCTGGTAGATAGTGAAATCATTATTGAAACCAATGCAATAAGCATTATGATTGTAGTCATACATGCAACTGGAGAATATGTGACAAAGAAATCAATTCCTTCTACTTGTTTGAACCCCTTGACAATAAGTCTGGTCTTAAACTTTTCTACTATTCCATCTGATTTTAGTTTTCTTTTAAAGATCCACTTACAGCCAATTGTCTTGCACCCAGAAGAAAGATTAACTAATTCTCATGTCTCATTATAGACAATAGAATACATCTCGCTTTTGATAGTATTCTTCCACTGCTTTACCTCTTTTCAGGCATAACACTTGGTAGGTAGTAGGATCCTCCAGGATATTGTCAGTGATAAAATTGCTTCCAAAATTCTTGACAATTCTTGCTCTCTTACTCCTTTTAGGTTCATCTAAATTCTTAGATCCATTAGATCCGGATTTAGAACTTTCTGTCCCCAACATTTGTCATTATTTCTACATAATCAGGAATGAAAGTAGAGATAGTGACAAGATCTTCATTAGAAATATTTTGGGACATTTCAGTTTTCATTGGGGAAACATCCTCAATAAATATTGCATCACAAAATTCTATAATTGTGTTAACATCCACACCTAAGATTTCAGATTAATAACTAAAAATCTCAATGCATAGATGTTTTCAACATATCCTATCAAGATAGCGTGTATAGTCTTATGTCCTAGCTTTTTCCTCTCGTGTTGTAGGATTAGTACTTTTGCAAGACAACCCCACACTTTGAGGTATTTCAACTTAGTCTTTCGACCTCTCCAAAGTTCTAATGGACTACTATCCTTATGTTTTTGTGGGACGCTATTCTGAATATGGCAAGCTATATTCAAGGCCTCTCCCCACATATATTTAGGAAGTTTAAAACTTTCAAGTAAACTATTTATCATATCTTTTAAGGTTCTATTCTTTCGTTCTGCAACACATTTTACTGAAGAGAATAAGGAGCAGTTTTCTCTCACACTATGCCAAAAGATTGACATAGACGAGTAAACTAGTTTGAGGTATATTCTCCTTCTCTATATTAGATCTTAACCTTCTAAGTTTCTTACCGGTTTAAGTTTCACTTCATAGTTAAAAGTCATAAACTTTTCTTGAGCCTCATCTTTCATTTTAAGCGAGTAAACATAACAATATTCGCTACAGTCATCTATAAAAGGTGATGAAGTATGTCTTCATGTCTTTGGTCAAAACATTATTGAATTCACAAATATTAGTATGAACTAAAAATCAAGCAAGTTGGATTTCTATCAACATAATAAAACATATTTTTAACGTTTTCATGTGATTTATAGAGTGTTTAGAAATCAAGTTTAAATACATCATTTTTTTATAGAATTGACGTTAACATGACCAAGATGTTTATGCCAAATTTCATATGATTCAATTGAATTACCGATAAGACAATCGAAACTAAAACTTTATTCAATTCAACTAGAAATGTGTTCTACTCGACCTTATACATTCCATAAGAATCATAACATTTGAAAATAAAAGATTCAAGATGTAGCATAACTTCAGATCACATTTAAAAGAAAACTCATAACCTTCCCTAACTAAACATGAACCACTAATGATATTACGTAACGTAAGAAATATGGTGCACCTCGTGGAATGATAGGACTCACCCCAAACTAAACTTTAGGTCCACTCATTCATATCCTAACACCTTGATTGTAGATGAGTTTCTCATCCTCACAAGATTTCCATTTGCGTGCTAGTAGGACACAAACAAGAATTTATCAACACAATGTGTACATTCGTACTAGTCTCTACTAAGTACTCATTTGGTTCATAAATAAATAGTAATTCAGGTTAACAAAATATATTTTTCCACGAAATCAATAAGTTCGGTCATAAACATGTTATCCTGTTATCCCGAGATTAACGGTGAACTCAATTGACTTTAGTTTTCTTGTTAAGATAAAATTTACCTCAATGTCAAACCTGTCCACAATTTTAACATGATTTGTTTGCTTTTGGTTTCTTTTAGATCTTAGTTGTACCCTTTATTTTATCATCGTTTTCCATTAAGTTTGTTCTAATGTCGCTCTCGGTTATAACATTTGCTTTGGGTTGGTGTTCAACAGGCACAACACATTTCTGATTATTATACTCTTCTTCTATAGCTATGTCAATCATCAAGTCATTAAGATTTATCTTTTCCTTTTGATGCTTGAGAGACATACCAAAGCTCTCCCAAGAATGAGGAAACTTCTCGATGATTGCCATAACTTGAGCTTTTTAGAAGCTCTAGTTTATCTTCTTGAAGGGCATGCAGAATAAACAGAAGCTCATTGCTTGTTTTGTCACGGACTTCCCCTCAACCATCTGAAATTTCAAGAACTTGGACACCAAATACTTTTCAAGACCAAGATCTTCAATATTATATTTTCTATCTAGTTCATCCCATAGTGACTTTGTAGTGGCCGAAGAAGAACAATAGATATTGAAGAGCACATTATAGATAGCTAGCAAAAATGCATCTTCTGGCTATTGGATCTTCTTTCGTCCACTGTGTAATTTTCTCTGCACTATAAGAATCCCTTTCATCAGGTTTTGGACATTTCGATAGTATCATTGCTAGTAGTCCCTTTGTCATTAACCAAATCTTCATCCGTTATTGCCAATGTTTCAAGAACTAAACTGTGAACTTCTCTGGCATACCAGACATGTCCATTTGAGTGGCAAAAGCACCAAAACGAACTCCTGAAATAAAAGATGAAACTTTAGATAGCAGTTTCTTCAAGATTGTTAGATAAAAGTAAGTAAGAAATGTTAGGTTCGTTATAGATCCACCAAAGCAAAACAAACTACAAATGCGGGAAAATAACGAACAACAGAAAAACCATAAGAAGAGAAACCAAGATAGATAATTCTGTAAAAAATACTTTATAGAAAACCAAATTGCCCTCTGCAATGAGGACTAGCCTTGAAGAAACTATGCCCTACCTATGGTTATATTAGGTCTGCATGGTACTTCCGAAGATGAGATGGCTATTGTTCTCAGAATCACACTCTTCTATCGAGCACTACGAACGCAACTTGAGTTCACCGGACTCTCCAAAACCGGCAACTAGAAAACTAGTGTAGATGGTTAATATATACTCAAGCTCAGCCCAAGTACAAAAAGTGAACGTCCATGAGCTAAACACTTCATGTAGGCCCAAGCACAAGCCCACGTTAGAGCCCACCCAAACAATAGCAAAATTTGCCCAAGCTTCACGCGAACTGTGGCCCAAAGACCTAAGTGGACCACGTCATCTGCATCTCAAGGAACATGGGTTGTCCACGTTCTGGTGAAGTTTGCTGGGATGAACTTTGCCCATAGCTACTTAGCAAGCTTCACCCAAAATTGCTTAGCAAGCCTCGTCCAAAGTTTCTCAGCGAGCTTCGCCTTTGATAGTTATAGGTGAACCTCGCCATTGACCATTTTAAGAGCTATTTTTATGAAAATAGTTCTCCCCATTATCTCCTAAGTTAATAGCCCACTTAATCCATATATAATGAACACTAACTCTCTCTCTCTTAGCCTTTAAAAGGAGGGGAGATTACTCATTTGAGGACACTAGGAATTGGTGCTGATTGAGATCAAGACTCGGCATCTTTAACCAAGCAACTCCTTCGGATTATAGCTTCCTCAGTAGTTTCTAATCAGCAAGAGACTCATCGACTTCGTCGGACTGTCAATGGAGTACAAGACCGAAGATCCATCGACACACAGAAATGAACCCCAGATCTCTATAAATTTTCTTGTTTCGTTGTAGTTTCTCTTGAATTGTAATCTGAGTTAATTGAAATTTAAAAGACCAAAAATAGGATGGTGGCTTCACTGGGAACTTCCTTCTCAACCGAAGAGAACATCGTGTCGTAGTCCGACACTAAGCCCTTAGGGTCTTTTGCCGAAATCTTGGTCATCAAGTTTAACCAAGCGAAGTTTGAGGAATTCATTTCCTCAAATAAATCATCCATGACCACCACTAGAAGCTATCATAAGATTCACCGCAGTGCAAAAATAGGGTTAAATTTGACCCTCACTCCAGAGAAGGCGACATTCACCAAAGATAGTCTGAGCTTCGTTGGAAGCCAAACAAACTTCACATAGAGTGAAGAAGCATTGACTCTCACCTTAGCTGAGAGCCAAGGTGTTCACACACCTTTTAATTTTGGACTTCAATCCACAACCTCCTTGGCGGTTCGCTTGAAAGCTTCCCGCGATCCTCGCCATGCTTCTTCAAAAGGAGCAAAGAAAGGGGGTAATCCTCCATTTAAAATTATCACTAATGGTGATTCTTTATCCAAATCACAAGTTTTGACTAATGATAAGGACTTGGATGGCCATGTCAGTCATAACTTGAAGCATAATCGTCATAGGTGAAGTTCGTTTGTTAAAATCTAAGCATGCGAAGTTGTGACTAATCTAAGGGAGTTCTTTATTCTTAAGAGGGCACACCAATATCATCATTGTGCAACCCTAAGAGAAATTATCACGGTAGTTTAAATGAGTTGTCGGTGCAAGTCTATTCCTGTAAAGGAATCAGTGTTTAATCATCTCAGTCAAATTCCTAAGCCTTCAGAGGCCAGGACTAAAAGACGACGATGCACTTGAAGGAGTAAAACTAATCTCCAAGAATCACGGTCAATATGACCAGTGTGACTAATGGAGATGATGATGAAAACGCTGATAGTCCTTCGGATTCCAGATATTCTCCTAGTATTAGAAGTATACTTTCAAAAATTGATGGTGTCTATCATCACACGAGGTCTAGGCAAGGGGCAGAAATCCCCTTTGATTACTCTCTTCTTTGGATGCATGCCCCCATGAACTTCCTCTCAAGTCGACGAACCCTCTACTAGCGACGCTAATTCTACTATAGTGTCAAATGCAACCCCTAGTTCAAGCCAAGAGTGGGGGTGGGTGACAGATATGGCGGATAGAGAAGCTCATGATGACCATCTTTGGTAAATGGAAACCCAAAACAAAGCATCTGACGAGCATTTTGAGAATCTCGAGGTAATGCTTCAATAGCATATGATTGTTTCCTAACAACAGCATGCAAGCTCCTCGAAAGGGAAATGACGGCTTGTGGAGACCTCTCTGGAAAAAAGCAGTCGCATCATGAGGACACGAACTCTGTCCACTCAAAATCTGAGACGTCAGTTCCACCTAAATAGAGCCATGATGCATAGGCTATTGAAGATCTCCAAAACTAGCTCAATGCTCTCACACAGCGGACAGAGTTAAATAAGATTAGAATTACCCGACCTTATCCCATTAAGGGGGATTCCGTTCCCTACCCAATAAAGTTCAAGCCGCCAACACTGCATACATTTGATGGCAAAGGCTCCCCTAACCAACACATTTATTATTTTCACCAACATACGGGGAATGTGGTAGGGCATGATACCATCAAGGCAAGATTGTTCATTGGCACCCTTAAGGGGGTAGCCTTTGACTAGTCTTAAATTTTGGCAGAAGGATCGATCAAATCCTGGGCTGAATTAGATTCCCAGTTCCTTTCCTAGTTCTATGAGGAATAGTCGGATGTCACCATGGCCAAGCTTCTCTCAAAAAAGCAAAGGATTGATGATTCAGTCTGAGATTACATTGAACGATTTCATAACATGTCATTACGATGTCGAGACATGTCACTGCCGATGTTGCTCCAAACATTTTGGCATAATTTCTTAAGCCGCATAATGTTCGCGGTAAAAGTAGACTTGTTATTCATTGCTCGTTTGAACTTGTTTACAGCTTCGTTGGCCTACAACAAAATTCAAAACAAAAGAAATGCCTTTTTATTTCAGCGCATAATGAAAACAAAATTACAACTTCTTCCTTTTGTGAACAAACACGAGGATCTCTATTTTACGGGATCCTCGCTATGGGTTCTTTGCCCGTGTCGGGACTTTTATTCGTCCGTGGACCACCGCGCAATTCGATCCAGTGGAAACCGGGTTCGGAACTACAGACGCTGCAGGGCTCGCTTCACGAGGGAAACGGTTACCGAGGGGATCGCGACTCACGAAGGAGAGGATCGCCGGGGATCACCTCCGAAGGAGAGGATCGCCGAGCGGGTGAGATCTACTAGGAGAAATCCAGTAGCTATTAAGGCAGAGGTTAAACACCTCGCGGTTTATAGATCGGACGTGCTCGTCGGTACTCGGGATTGTGCGTCGACGGCTCGTGGATCTCGCGAGGGCTCTCTCAAGAATATCAGAAAATCCAACTCTCCAAAATCCAGCCCAAAATCCAACCCTAATCCAAAGCCTCTCAAATGAGCACCCCCCCTCACTATTTATAGGAAAACAAGAGGGAGGGGCTTTCGCGTGGGACACCATTGGTGTCGGGCCTAACCGACACCAATGGTGTCGACCCGCCGAACACCAAAGGTGTCCGATCGGACAGTGTCCGGGTTTGGGCGGACGCCGTTTTGGCTTCGGTTTGGTTTTCGGACTTTTCCGTGGCGTTTATTCCGATCTTGTCGCCGCCGCTCTAAGTCCGTGCTTGGTTCACTTGATTGGTTTCATCCCGCCAACGATTTAGGTGACGATCGGTCGATGTTCAAATCGATCGTTGATGTTTGGACCCGATCAATCTCGTTGAAGCTTTGCTTGTTGGATTCATTCCATAACACGTAGCCTCGTTGATTAAATGCGCCTTATTGACCCATTTTGTGTGTTGCGGCTTTTCTGGCGTTTGCGGCATAGTCAATCGGCGTCGGTTTGTCGAATGGGTTGTTGGTTGTTAACCCACCGCCACGAAGTTTCGCTCGCACCGATAAGCAATTTTAACGCCACAGATACCCTCCAAAGCGCCTCGCCTCGATTCTTGCCGAAGTCCGATGCTTTGACATGATGAGCCCTTCACCCTTCGACGGCGTGATGGGACTTGTGAATGACCTTGGCTTTTGATCTCTCCACTCCTTTCAGCCTTTCCGGTGCCTTGTAGGATTCTTTGAAGGTATTGCGATCTTGCATTTTTGTCCGACCGTTGTTGAGATCTTGACCAAGTCGGTAGATAAATTTCTTTTGAGATTGGCTCCAGATTTGATTCCTCCAATTCTCTCGTGTTCTCCGGTGCTTTGTAGGATACCGGGGTGTTGCGTCTTTGCATTTATTGCTTGACCGTTGTTGGAATTTCGAATCAGAGCTAATTGAGTTTATTTATTGTTGACTTCGTGTCGGTGGATTGTAATCCAATTGACCATCGAGATTACTCCGTTGATCGGGAATTCTTCACTACGACGCGCTAATTGTCTTCAAGCCATATGGGTTTTGGCCTTCAATCGTGAGTGCAGCGTTAGGCGTCGCGATCTTCGTGGATCGAACCGTTGATCGGTGAATCCTTTGTCGACGGCCAGCGTCGGTTGGCGTCGCTTGTGTATATACTCCTCGTTGGAGTGTATTCATCCACGGTGGGAGGTATTCTTCCCGGATTTGTTCGGTCCTCAATTCTTAGGCCCTCGGTGACGACCTAATCGGCGCCGATATGGTGGGGTCTCGATTCTTTCAAGGTAGAGCGTTGTTCGGTAGCATATAAGTCTCGGCAAAATTAACTTTTTCCATAGCGGGAGGAAATTGAAGATTATCGAGTTATCCTTAAGAACATGGTAATATTCTCCAGGAACTTCTCGTTAAATTGGGGCATAGTTTATACTCATAATCCTAGTTGGAGTAGGATTATATGACGCGTTGATTGGCGTCGATGCAATCCGTATGATCGAGTTATCCCTAAGAATATTTTTTATGAAAATATTCTTAGGAACTTCTCGATAAATTAGGAAACAGCTTTATACTCGTAATCCTAGTTGGAGTAGGATTAGGCGTTGATTGGCGTCGAAGCAATTCGATCGAGTTATCCTAAGAATATTTTTTATGAAAATATTCTTAGGAACTTCTCGATAAATTAGGAAGCGGTTTATACTCGTAATCCTAGTTGGAGTAGGATTAGCGACGCTGATTGGCGTCGATGCAATCCGTATGATCGAGTTATCCCTAAGAATATTTTTTGTGAAAATATTCTTCCGGGAACTTCTCGACAAATTAGGAAACAGTTTATACTCGTAATCCTAGTTGGAGTAGGATTAGGCGACGCGTTGATTGGCGTCGATGCAATCCGTACGATCGAGTTATCCCTAAGAATATTTTTTTTATGAAAATATTCTTCCGGGAACTTCTCGATAAATTAGGAAACAGTTTATACTCGTAATCCTAGTTGGAGTAGGATTATACAACGCGTTGATTGGCGTCGATGCAATCCGTATGATCGAGTTATCCCTAAGAATATTTTTTATGAAAATATTCTTCCGGGAACTTCTCGATAAATTAGGAAACAGTTTATACTCGTAATCCTAGTTGGAGTAGGATTGGGCGACGCGTTGATTGGCGTCGACGCTATCCGCGGGGTGTTATTCTGCCGAATAAATCTTCAGAATCTTTCCAAATATAGCGGAGATGGTAGGAGCCAATCAACGAACTAATTTGGCACTTATTTTGACATCCGGATAAGGTTCCAATTAGGACTCCTAATTAGGGGCTGATTAGAGTCCTAATTAGAATTGGTTTGGGCCCATTAGGAGTTGTTATAAATACCCATACCCCTCCTATTCTTCTGACCTAGGCCGGCCCCTCCCCTGTGCTCTATCTCTCTTGTTTTCGCCTCGCCTCGCCTCATCTCCTTCGATCAACGAGGTATGTGTACGAGTGTCCCGCGACGTCTTTTTCTTGTTTTCTTCTTTCTTTCTCTTCTCTCTTTGTTTTGTTTTGTGCATGAACAGTGTGCAACCAAGGCGGAGAGCGATGTCAACGGCGACGGATGGCGGCGATCGGACGGCCGTGGCGGCGGCGATGCTGACTTTGGCGCACGATTAACGCTGGGCGAACTGGTAGCGGCTGAAGCGCCTGGCTGCGCTGGCCGGCTGGCGTGACACAGAACTCACCGAACTCTGCTGGGCTGGCTTTAAGCCGTACTGGTAGCCAATGCTGTAGAGAACTGCCTGACCCGGCGGTTTAGCCGTCGGTGCATGTTTTGCCGGTACGTGGTGGTGGTCTTCTTCGATTTTTTTGTTGATTTTTGATCGCATATTTGACCCTATTTGTTTTCTTTGCGGTTTTCGATGTCGTCGGAAGATCACGCGCCCGAGGAGCAGCCTCGCCTACTCCGCCTCGCGGACGACGCATCACCATCGCTTGCCGGAGATCTTCGTGTTAAACTGCTCATTCACAACCCGCATTTATAAATTGCATGGCCTTGATTCCTCCCTCGTGGGGAACGACGCCCGTATAGCCTCGATTTCTCCTTCGTGAGAATCGACGCTCGCACGGCCTTGATTCCTCCTTCGTGAGGATCGACGCTTATATTTCGACGGATGATGGGGGCGATTTGACGCACTACGCTCGAGATGGATAGAATACGTCGTCATTTTATGTGATGGGGTGCATTACTGAATCCATCCGTAGTGTGTTCGGGGATCGGTCCTATATAAGGTCAGGACTCTATCTCACAATTTCGTGAGATGAATTCAACGTCTTATATATATATCTGCTGGAGTTGACTCGTTCGATTTCATTTTTCGGTTGAGTATCCCTGCAGTGCGCTTCCTTCCATGCGATTGGCGGACGTCGTGGTGACCAATTCTCCTCCTCGATGACCCCACTATTCTTATTTCGCGGTTTAGGGCCGGATAAGCGGAAGTGACCCGCTTGGTACTTGGGGAAGTCCTCGTGTTGAGGTCGCTGATGATCGACGCACCACTCGAGAAGATTACCGGTTCTTCTCAACCTTTGGGCAAGGCGGACTATTTATTTGGTGACTCGCCGAGGACCCGATACGACTTTCATTGAGAGTGAGCAATGGTCGCACAAGGATGATGGTGGATTCTTATATCTCCCTTGGATTCCTCGGCATCGTTGTTTGACCGAGCTCGTCATCGAGGCGTCGCGAAAAATGTCGTGGCACGGCGAGGGCGTGGCGGCATTCATTGTGGGTTTATCACCCATCGATCGGTTCTGGTTCACTCGAGGTCGAGTTATCGGTTGCACCACAGTATATTGGGGCTGGATTCTCCGCCGTGACGAGCATTTCGTCATTGGTCAGACTTTGAAGAACCGCCTTGCTCTATTGGGACGGGAGATGCCGGCATCTGGTCATAGATTCTTCGGCTGGGTTCATTCCGCAGATAAGCTTTGGTGGACTCGTCTGACTAGTCACGTTCTTGGCCGATGGGGTGAGGACCTTCGTGCTCGTGGTTTATATGCCGCTCGTGCCACCATGTATGGGCTCCGTCGGTACCAACCACTTCTTCGCTTTATCGGAGCTCTATGATCCTGATTCGAATACATTCTCAACCAGGCATGGCGAACTTGGATTGGCTTTGCACGAGATGCATCGGGTCTCGGGTTTGCCTATGGGAAGAATGCTCTATCAGGAATATTTCCCTTCTGGCCGAGAATTGGATCGATCAAGGCTACTCGCTCGACCGCTATGACACTCGTGGGATCTCCGTGCCATTATCACATTGCTCTAGCGCAGATAGAGCCGTCGGCAAAAAGGAAGTCAATTATAAGTCTGAAGCAATTTGCCAATTATTTGTTCAAGCATCTGGAGGATGATTCTGATGAGCAGATTTGTGAATTGGCTCCTTCTACCCCCTCGGAGATTAATGAGCTGATTGAAAAGTCTGGCGCTAAGTCTTATACCCCGAGTGGTATGGAGTATGGTTTTCCAGCAGGGACCAAGTTCTCGACCTTCTTATGGCATGCAGTAAAACGCATCCGGCCGATGACTCTCTTAGCCGGCTTCATCGCCATCTGGTTGAAGAAATGTGTGATGCCGTGGTCACTTAGCGACGCTTTGCCATTAGAGGTGCTCTATCCCGCAGCTCAGCCTAGCTCATAAGAAGGAGTTGTCTCTTCTTCCGGTGATGGTGGCTAACATTCATCGGGACTTCACAAATAGCCACGCTTTACTCGAGGAAAACAAACCGCCGATGAGATTCCTCATGTCAAGGTGGAACCGCCAGACACCTATTTGATGGCCCGGTTTGTCCTTCATCGACTGATATGATGGCAGTAGGAAGCTTGCGGTCAAATGCATCCCTTTTATCAATCTTTAGAGAAATGTAAATGGCAAGGGCGCGGATTTTTAGCGATGGAAGCGGTGCAAATCCACAAGGGTTGGATCTTTTCCGTGTGTTTTCCTGCTCGGGTCAAGACGGGAGTCCTTGATCGATGAGGAGAGGCATAAAATGAACCGGACTTTACTTGGCGTTGGTTGTTTTAATTGGTGACCAACATCGACGGCTATCTTATCTCGAGTAAGAAACGAGTGCTACATTGAGCCTTACTTCCCTTCGTTTCGTCCCGGTTCGATTTCACGACTTCGTTGGGAACCCGAACCGAACTCCTGACTCGCAGCCGGTTTGATCGATGGTGTCTATGGAGTATAGCGGGTTGTACCGATGCTAAATTTAGCCTTCCGTGCACCGATCGCAAGTTGGAGTCGACATATCTATCTGCGGTTGGCTTTTGGCGCCCGGTGAACTTCGTTCTGTGAAGTCCCTTGATGGCGAAGGTTGAGAGCTTCAGTGACACTTCGGTACTCAGAGGCGCTGAGCAAGCGTCGTCGTACGCGGAATCGAGCGAATGCGATGGGGAGGTTCATAGTTACTGGTGATACTTGAGGAGATGACGAGGAAGAGATTGCAACTCATGAAGAGGACTCGTACTCTCTCCTTTACTCTCATTATTCCCTCCTATGATATCCTAGTCGACTCTGGGTCTATCTTTCGTGCATACCAGTGGAAAGAGGCGGTCCGCCTTGCAAAGGGGACAAACTCCGCAATGGAGTTCCTCTTGCTTAAAGAGACTTGTCCATAGATCTCGCCTGCCTCTCAGACCATTAACTTGGATTCGACAAGCGAGGACTCACGGTGATGGGGTAATGTTTGGCTAACCCATAACCTCATGATTATTCGGCTCTTTTGTGAATCTCACGATTTCCTCTGTCTGAGGAGAATTTGGTGGGGATGCCAATTCGGATTTTCCTTCACGACTTTCGTCGGCTTCGTGGAGCAAGTACTCGGAGCCATGGACAGAGAGCCCGGGAATACCAACATAGGACCAGGATTGGAAGATCCGGGTTCGTCTAACATTGGTATTTTTTCTACCCGGACAGCACTTTGCAAAGACATGAAATTTGTTTCCCTGCAGTTCTCATCTATACTTTACACTCTTATGCCAGCTTTTTCGATGGAGGAGTTCGAGGATTTGATGCGCGATTTACCCCGAGACGTTCCTCCTCCTGGCGATACTGAGCTTGAGTTAGGAATCCCTAGGGATATCGAAGCAGATTCCTTTGAAGGTAAACCTCCCCTCCCTGATAATCATAGGACTATTCAATTTTAAATAGTACGTCTATGATTGAAAATGTCTCCCGTTTGATAGGGACTTCGTCACGGTGATATTGAGTGCTATCCCTCGAGTCGACCATGGCCGAGTCGATATATCGGACGCGGTGTTGAGATACCGATTGAGGATGTCGATGCATACTTTGTTTTGCCGGTTTCATTAGGGCAAGGCTCTCTCAGTATGATCTCTTCCGCTGCCAATACTCATGTTGATTTTGTTTTGGGGGGTTTTAACCCTTTTCTTCCTTTTCGGCACATCCGCGACTCTTCATGACTTAGTGAGAGCTTTGATGTCTGACGACGATCCATCTCGGCTTATTATCCGGGTGGAAATTCGTTCGTTCTTTTCCTATTTGGCCATAGTGGTAGACACACTTCTCGGTACCAGGCTTTCTCTTCGTCAGTTCCGACCATTCCTCGATCCTAGGGTAACTACGATACGAGAGGCGGGTTATTCAGAGTTGGCCCAGGCCATTGCTGATGATCTCGATCATCTGGAGGTTAAGCTCAAAAGTCTGCAAGACTTTGAGGCAGCCGGGCTCTCCTCATATATAGAGACAGAGACGGAGGCTCGCCTGAAAGCTTGGCGTGATGCTCGCGTTATTACTGGACTCGAAGTTCAGATGCAGCAAGACCGGGTGCGTCTTTTGGAGACTGCTGTCACCGAAGCTTCGTCTTCCGTGGAACATTTTCAATCTTGTGTTGCTGCTGGAGAAGCGAGAATAGTAGAGCTCGAACAGGAACTTCAGGCGGCGAGGGAGAGTCTGATCATCTTGAAGGCGTGAAGGCCAACAAGGAAGAGACTCTTGCGCTATGTCCGAGAAGCTTGAGTTTTCAAAGCGAAGCCGGTCAAGTCGAGGAGGAAACCGCAAAGACCCTTAATAGCAGGAGACTTTCGGGGCGAGCCGGGAGGAACCAGCAAGCTTTCCTCAATAAAGCATCGAGTTAAAGCGACAAATTCTTTGTCACAAATTTGACGCTTAGAAAACTTGTGTAACCAGTCTTTTATCAATAAAACATATTTCTGTCCTCTTTTATGCTTTATTATGATTCTTTTATTTCGACAGAAATAATTAACCATAATATCTACAGGATTTTTGGCAAACCCTCAGCCATCAACGGATTTGATTAGCCTTTACCAACTACCGTTTGAATTGGGCTAGCGTGCGGATTGTCCAAATCCGTTCCGCACGTGACGTTATGCTAAAAGAATGAAACTCTTCTAGTCTTGTTGCTATGATATTGAATACATAGACTTGGTACTCTTTTACGGGCAAGAAACCACCCGGCAACGCGTGTAAGGCGTTGACTTTAGGGTTATTGGCCAACCCCCAGCCTTCAACGGGTTTGATGAGCCTTTACCAACTACCGTTTGAGTTGGGCTAGCGTGCGGATTGTCCAAATCCGTTCCGCACGCAACGTTGTGCTAAAAGAATGAAACTCTTCTAGACTTAATGCTACGATGTTGAATACGTAGGCTTTGTCTTTTATCAGGGAATAGACTACGACCCAGCGTGTGGCGTTGGCTTTATCCCTTCTTAGGCTTCGGATAAAATACCCCAAGATGAATCTTGGCCTTCTTTGACCGGAGAAGGATTGAACGGTTTAAGATTGATTGAGGTGGGAAAGGAAGAATGTATTCTATTTCCGTATGTGGAGAGGAAGGAGGATCTTGTCTCCTCACGATGGAGAGGAAGGAGGATCTTGTCTCCTATCTCAGGGTGAGGATGAACAAGAGAGGAAGGTTTTGTATCCTATCTCTTGATTACGGAGAGGAAGAATGTATTCTATCTCAGAGTGAAATGTGGGAAAGGAAGAATGTATTCTATTTCGAAAGTGGAGAGGAAGGTTTTGTGTCCTATCTCCGTGTGCTCACTAATAAGAGAGGAAGGTTTTGTATCCTATCTCATCGATGGAGAGGAAGGAGGATCTTGTCTCCTATCTCAGGATCTTTGGAAAGGAAGGATTTTTGTCCCTGCTTCCAAAGAGACTAAAAATGGAATTTCCATTTTGAGAATCTTGAAGGATGAAACTAAGAGTGATATCTCCACTCCGAGAATCTAAGACAAGAGAGGAAGAATGTATTCTATCTCTTGCTTCTGAAGAGGAAGGATGTGTCCTATCTCCAGGTGAATGTGGGAAAGGAAGAATGTATTCTATTTCCCGATGAGAAACTAAGAGTGGGGTCTCCACTCTGAGAATCTTTGGAAGGGTACGGATAGCTTCCGCTTTTATAGGATTGCTAACCAAAATTTGAAAGTGGACCTCTCGTTCATGGAAGGAATCGAGAGGGGACTTTGCTGGTGGTTGGACCAGGGAGATTTTTAGTGGGCCCACCGTCAATGAGTTTGATCGGTGAGAGAGTTTTGGGGGAAAACACAATAATTTAGGGTTATCCTCATTTATCCTCATGAAAATGAGTGAGATATTCTCTGAGGAACTTCCCATTAAAATGGGTTATCCTGAATGTATTAAGGATAATACTTTTCTAAACTTCCCATTTATCTAAGATTAATTGCCGGTCGCCATTCTGTGTGATAAGGCGATATGCACCGTTTGAATAGACTGTGTCTATTATGAACGGTCCTTCCCATTTGGGTTCGAATTTACCTTTCTTCTTGGAGGTGAGGATTATCGGCCGTCGAGCAGCGAGGACGAGATCTCCCTCCTTAAAGGTTCTCTGTCGAACTTTCTTGTTGAAAGCCCTTGACATTCTAGCTTGATAGAACTCAATGCATTGTTGAGCCTCCAAGCGCTTCTCATCTAACATCTCAAGCTCTTCGAGACGTTTTTGATATTGTTCTTCGGTCGTCATCTCTGTTGCAAGGGCGACGCGAAGTGACGGAATCTGGATTTCTAACGGGAGAATTGCTTCACACCGTAAACCGAAGATGCGAGTCGCTCGGTTGGCGTGCGTCACGGTTGTGCGATATGCGGAAGTGCTTCTCGAGTTTATCATTCGGTCGCTTGTTATTCTTCACAAGCTTTGACAAAATCTTGATAATCGTCTTGTTGCCTCGGCTAATCCATTTCTTTGCTGGATTATAAATGTCGAAGCGTCTTGTATCTTGAACTTTTCACAAAACGATGAAGGAATTGCTAATGAATTGGGGACCGTTGTCATGCGATCCGTCTTGGAACACCGTGTGGTAGATGACATGGTGTTTGATAAATTTGACGAGCGGTACTCGCCTTGACCTCTTTTAGTGGGATTGCTTGCCCACTTGGAGAAGTAGTCGCGATTGCCGAATAAACCGATCTCCTTTAACCGACGGAGGAAAAATGGGACCTACAACGCCCATTCCCCATGTCTCGAATGGCGGGGATGTGGCGAAGGATCGCGGCTGCTCGGGTGATGCATATAATTCGTGAATTTGACACGCATGGCATTTCGGCGTGCTTTCATTGCGTCATTAATCATTGTGGGCCAAAAGTAGCCCATTCTCCCGATTCGATCGATAGTTTGGGACCGGTAGTGCGCCACATTCACCTTCGTGTGCTTCCCGAAGGACCTCTTACGCCTCTTTGTTTGAAAGGCATCGAGTAAAGACCATCGTACCCTCGGCGATATAGCATCGGGTCTCGTGTCGTAAAGAATCTTGGAGCTCTTAGCGGATTGACTCTCTCTCCTTCCGTCTTACGGCGAATCACAGTGTAAGGCGTGTCGATGATAGGAAAGCCAATCTCGGGCTCCAACTTGGTTTGGGTTGCATTTGCCTCTTTGGTAACTATCCCTTTGTCTTCTTGTACCCCATCATATATTGGTACGAAGAGTTGATGAGTCCTGACCGTAACTAGTTGCTCGGTCTCGGAAGGTTGTGCTAACGACGACTATTCGCCGCCCGATGCATCGCGCAAAGCGTTTTGGAAGCGGGATATATTCAATGAAGAACTCTTCGAACGAGCTCGCCATTTCAACAGCTATCTGATGATAGGGGATCAGATCAGTTCACGACCGTGAGTCACCACGAACACCTTAACTATCGATTCGCGAATCAGATGCGCGCCGAGATATTTCGACCCCAGCTCTTTGGCAAAGCTAAGTCCGATAAGTAGCGCGTTGTATTCGGCTACGTTATTGGAACAGGGTTCGGTGAGTGAATAAGCACGGGGCATGACATGATTCCCCGGGGAAATCAAGACAACTCCGACTCCGGCGGAGATTTTAGAACGTCCGGGGGTACTTGCTACATTAGTGGCCCGAGAAGCTCCATCAAAATACAATCGCCATATTTGTTGGTGCGACGTAGTGTTGACTTCTGGACTTCATCCGGAAGATCATCATATACCTCCAACTGCGTCCGTTGTCGGGTTGGCAGCCAAGAGATCGCAAATCGCTTGCCCTTTGAGTGACTTCTGTTGTTTGAAGTGCAGGTCGATTGGGACAAGAGCAAGGCCCATTTGCCAAACGCCAACTCATTGAAGCCGGCTGGGTCATAAAGATTCGGACCGGATTTACGTTAGAGATAACATAAATCGTCTGTCCGACTAAATAGTGTCGCATTTTCTGAATCGCGAACACTAATGCAAGGCACTGCTTCTCGACCATTGGGTATCGAGACTCGGCAGCCGACAATGTTACTCGGGTAATACTGCTTGCTGTTGCGTGGCGTTGTCGTCGTCTGCGAGTAAAACATTAACGAGTGATCCGTTGCCTTGGCGTAGATCGAGCGGTTTTCCCGTCGCGGTGCAACAAGGCAGAGGTTTAGCGAGATCGACTTGATCTCTTCAGCGGCTTTTCGGCGACGTCGTCGTAGCGAGGCCTTCTTGTTTAACTTAGAAAATGGTTGGCACTTCCCGGATAGGTTCGATATGAACCGTCGGATGTGTATCGCCCTTGTAACCCCGAGTTCTCTCGATTTCGGAGGTTGCAACTCTTGAATGCCTTCACTTTGTCGGGATCGGCGTGGATTCCTTTGTCGGTGGCGACAAATCGAGAACTGCCGCTGGACATCCCAAGGAAGGATTTGGCAGGGTTCATCTTTAATTGATGAGTCCGCATGAGTTCGAATACCGTTCTAAGATCTTTAATGTGATCTCCTTTGTCACGGCTTTTCACCACCAAGTCGTCGACGTAGCATTCGACCGTTTTCCGTAGATGATCCTGGAAAATTTTAGTCATTGCTCGCTGATATGTGGCGCCGGCATTTTTGAGGCCGAACGGCATGACCGTGTAGCAATATATACCGATGGGCGTTCTGAACGCTGTGTGTTTGGCGTCATCGGGGTGCATCTTGATTTGGTTGTACCCCGAAAAACCATCCATAAAGGACATCCTCTCGAATCCACATGTATTGTCAACTATGGCGTCGATGATTGGCGGAAATCATCCTTCGGACAGCGGCGTTTAGGTCTCTGTAGTCATTACAGTCCTAATCGAACCATTCTTCTTCATGACCGGGACTATATTCGCCACCCAATCCGGATGTTGAATTTCCTCGATGAATCCCGATTCTATGAGTTTCTTTACTTCATCAACGATCGCCTGTAAGATTTGTGGTCGAAACCGTCTTTGCGATTGCTTGACAGGTTTGACATCCGTTGATGTTGAAGTGTGTACATTAGGGTCGAGTCTGGCATATCCTCGTAGCTCCAGCGAATACATCGATATACTTCACGATCAAGGCAATTAACTCTTCCTTCTCTTGAGGAAGAGTATTGTGATGTTTATGAGCTTAGGATGCTCTTCATCACCCATATTAACACGGACTACCTGCGTCCTTAGTGGGGGTTCTCTTTGCTCGAATCTATCCCCAAAGCTGCTCTTTGAGTTGATGGATCCATGGGTCTTCCCATGTTGGCATATCTTCATCATCCTCAATAGTAGCGGGATCGGCCATTAACCATATTAGACATCAAAGCCTTGAAAGCTTCTCAGAACGGTGTAGAATCCCAATGAAGAATCGGGCGAATGTCCGTCCCTCTCATCGGGTGGATTATTATCAATCATCCATGAGCATTCATCTTAGAGGAGGATTAGTACCCCAATCCCCTTCTAAATGCATAGTAGTTATCAGGCTTCCCCTTGGGACATATGCCGCTTTAGGAGGGACTCGAGGACCTGCTTAGAAACATAGGCCTTCTCCTTGTGTCAAGTTGTACCCCACTTCTTCATGATACCCGGTGTTTACGGACTATATCTGAATGTGTTGAGGATAGGCTCATTGCCATCTTCATCTTCTTCTAAGAAATGATTCAGGGTTGGAACTGCATCTCCTTTTCAGTAAACCAAGTCTTTTTCAATACTCGATCTTTGCGGGATGACGAGTGTTGTCCCAAAGGAATCTCGAATTGTTTTGTATAAAGCAAGATGGCCAGAGTTGGTAGGTGCAACTCAGTTGTTATATAAACCTGTCATCGCATCATTCAAAGACAAAGGATACTTTAAATCGTCATTTATTGATTCATCGGCAATTTGCCAATTACAATGTTCATCTGACGATTCTTCCTCGTCAAGATTGATTACAAGGGGTACAATGTTATTTAAAACAAAACCTCCACTATAACCAAGCCCGGCCGGTATCGGCTTCTTCACGGTGTCCGTGCCTTGGGCGATGATTGATTTAGGACTCATTCCGTAGAGGAGAATCGGTGAAATAATTCTCCATCCCCTTAAGCGGTACGTTTGTCGCGACCACCGTCTTGACCTCATTATTTGTGTCTACATACTTGAGACACCGATGAAGAGTGGATGGGACTATAACGTTATTGTGAATCGAGTCGACTGACAATAAGTTATAGGAAGTCTCGTCAATAACATAGCGGTGACTTGGACTTCAAGTCCCCATTTGACACTGTCCAATTTTACCAAGTGGGGCGGGACCCGGTGTTAAATCAAGTAAATCATTGTGCCGATTGGCCCGGCTTCTTGGCGGGGATTCAAAGATGATACATGAGGCTAAGGGCATGATGCTCCGGCAGAACCGGATCGACTTGGATCAGGTTGACTTCGCTAGAACCAATATACCGGTGAAGTATAGCGGCCTATCGTGCTTGGAATTCTTGGTGCGCATATCCTCCTTTGTAAAGGTGATGCGGGGCAAGTCTTTATAAAGTTGCATTCGTGCGATTCTTAGAATCGGTTTGATCTGAGTGAAAACACCTCGAGTCGGCCGAGCTTCTTGTAGAGCTTCGGGTTTCCTTTGACAATCGAACCTTCGTAGAGAGTTATTGGCGGGATGTTTGCCAAGCGGGCCATGACATCAAAGCGGTATGGAGAGCTCGATGTTCGGTCTATCCCTCACAATGCGATTGAATGGGTTTGGGGAAGAGCTTCTGGACCAGGAGTTTCTCCTCCTTTGGTGCTTTTCTTGGCGGTCGGCATTTGTTGCCTCTGCGGTGAGAGGATTAAGTGGCCACCCGGTTCGGCGTCTTGGCGTTTGGATCAGGGGTCTCCGGATATTTGCCGTGATTCGTGTCCACTCCTTGTGGCAAAGACTTCATCATCCTTCTGGAATTCTTTGAAGCAACATGGCATAGTTTGCCTTTTCCTTAGACTTCTTTTGGCGAGGATGTAGTCCAGCGATCGTCTTCGAGCAAGTCGGGGTGGACCCAAAGGATTTCTCCGTTTGCAGTGGTGTGTGCAGAGTCCCTTCTCCGTCGCCGGTGAGGATCCTCATTCACCATTTTCATTCCTACTTTTACGGTGGCGTCGGTGAAACCAATCAAAGGCCCGATCCGAAATTTATAGAGGCGCATTAGCCCCACCTTCTTCTCTTTAGAAGGTTTTGGAGTGATGACTCCAACATCGATCAAGGCTTGAATCTTGTCCACGAGATGGTAGCGTAACTTCAGGATGATGTACCGCCATGATGCGATGCCAGGATCTGAAATTTTGTTTGCCTCCTCTTGGTTTACAATTGGAGGCAAGCTGGATTATTGTTCTCGAAGGTACTTGAAGATGCGGAACTTCCTCATCTTTGAATGAGTAAGTTTTGGGAAATCTCGAACGAAGGTTTTGATTACGAGCTTCGAAATTTTGGCATGATTGCGTGGGGCGCTTACGCATTCTTCTTGTTGTTGTTGATTCGGACTTTGCTTTTTGGCGCTTTAGCCTGCCCGTGGCACAAAATTGTTTGTTAGTGTTTGTGGCGGTGACCTCTTTGCTTTCTTCCTTTTAAGGAATCTTTCGGCTTGCTCTCCACGAACTTTCAAGTCCTTCCATATTCTGGATGGTCTTTGTCCCCATTGCTTCAAGCACATCTATCGACAAATTACTATGGCAGTGCGGAGGATGAACTCCTCTGTTATTGGATCTCGGCGGTTCATCGGCTTTGTTGCGAATCGTTTGACAAAGGTATCCACCGTTTCTCCATTCTTACGCTTCGTCGGTAATGTTCCAATAGATACCTCGGTATCGTCATCAAAAGTTGGAAGAAACAAGGACTCCATATCATCGGTATTTGATGCTCCCTGTTTAAGGCGGTACCAATCGAAAGCGGCTCCACGAAGGGTGCCAGCGAATGACCGAACCATCGGGGGCTCATTGCGAGAAATAACCCCGAGGTGTGACTTGAACTAAATCAAGTGTTGCGTCGGGGAACCCTTACCAGATCAAGCGGTGTAAAGTTTATTAAGTTAAACTTTGAAGGATATGGGATTGATTCCCACCCCTCGGTATGGGCAAGGGATACCCGTCTTCTTCACCTCTTGGTAGGAAATCAGCGAGTTGATTTTGCTTCGAGTCTTTAATCTTCTCGTTCTCATGAGCAACGGCGTCGGCGTGGTTGGGAGGGTTGTCATCTTCGGTGCTTCCTCGATGCAGTGTTGTCATCTTGATCAACATCGATGTGTTGACTTGATTCCCCTCGATGCTTTGTTAGAGCTTGGATCTGTTGGTCATGCATTTCTCTCATTATGCATGGCCAACTCCATCTCTAATTTGAAGTTTTCCGTTGTTTATTTAGCGCTTCATCCGGCATCTTGGCCACGATGCATGCGATCATAAAAGCTTTTAGGTGCATCCATCACTAGAAGGCTGTATTGGGATGCCATTGCCGATCCGGCGTCGATACTTCATCATCACGAAGGTAGCCCTCTCAAGAGTTTGTCGTAATTGGACCGTCGAATAGTCTGGACATAAGCGAGTTAGCAGTTGCGATCTTGTAGGAATAGCTCTTGGCGATGGTTCTTTGCGATCATATTATTAGTGACCTCAGAGCAACTCATCCTCTCGGGATGCCATCCTTACGTGGAATCGCCTTGACCTTAGAACTCCGGTGTGTTGGTGCTAAGTCTCGAAGACCGAGACTCTTTCGGAGTTCCTCGACAACAATTACACTCAGAAACCTTGTCTTGATGAGCTTAGAGCACAAACATGGTTTGTGGATTAGGATTTGGAGATCCTTCAGGTTTTCTACCCTTACTGGGTAATCTGACTGTCGATGGGTGAGCAGGACAATCGCCCGTGTGTTGGTGCGATTTCGGGTATAGCGTCGTCATCGTCGGGCGAGGCGTCTCCTTAGAGAATGACCAAAACTACGAAAGTAACTCTCCTTGACTTCCGCTTATGTGGCGTGAAGTTTGAGGACTCTCGGACTTCGACTTTCAATCCGGTATGCAAAGCCGCAGAATCTTCTTGTCTTTGTGGAGTGCGACCCTGTATCGGGAGTGACCAGCGATTCCTTTAAGCGGACCAGGCGATCCTTAACGGTGCCCTGCTTTGAGTGCGTGGCGAGTTGGCTTCAGCGAAGTTTAGATCACAGGCATGGAGGTAACCGGCGTCACTTTGTTGAAGTGCTCACAATTTTGATTTGACACCGGGAAGGAAGGACTCTTTGCGGAAATGGAGCTTGGATCAGGGTTAAAACCGGTTGAGGTGTCGGCAGACTTGGGCTTCAAACTAGCCGGCTTCGTTGGCGACTTCTTAGCCGTCTCCTTTTAACTTCAGCGGGCTTGTTGCACCAAAGCCCTTGCTTGTCGCGAGTGTCGGCGCTTCGGATCGCTCTGAAGCGTAGAAGCGGTTCCGTTTGACTTCGGACCCATTCGTTTGTCGCCCGGCTGTAGGAGTCGGCTACAATCTCAATTTCAACCTCTGAGTTAACCTGGATCTTAGATCCGCTTCATAGCGAATCCCATCCATTGATTCTTTTGCACAGGCTAATTGTTTTAGCCAGTGCGTCGCCTCTGGCGGGCTCTCTTAGAGAGAGTCACGACGCATTATGGGAACCACCTCTGAGGAGATAGAGTTGGAAATTTGGCGCTTGTAGGCGAGGAACCACAGTTATGCAGTCTCGGCGGTGGTGGTGGATTTTCTTGCCTCCCATCGAGGGCGATTGGGTCTTCCTTGCGGCGGAGACCATCTTGGACTTCGCGGGGGCTGGATACGGGCGAGGAAGAGGTACTCCTCGTACTTCTTTTGGTCGAACTTCGAACTTCGACCTCTTCTATCCGGGGATGCGGATCGCGGATTGCGACTGGCGGCTTCTTTGTTGAAGCCGTTGGCTCTACTTGTGATCGCCCGGCTTGTTGCGGTAAAAGTAGACTTGTTATTCATTGCTTTCGTTTGAACTTGTTTCACGGCCGTTGGCCTACAACAAAATTCAAAACAAAAGAAATGCCTTTTTATTTCGGTACAATGAAAACAAAATTACAACTTCTTCCTTTTGTGAACAAACACGAGGATCTCTATTTTACGGGATCACCAAACTGCGTGGAGTTCTTTGCACATGGGGGACTTTTTATTCGTCGGTGGACCCCGGCATAATTCGATCGGTGAAGCAGGGTTGCGGAACTGAGCGAGGGCTCGTTTCCGCGAGGCTTGGCGCTGAGGATCGCACTCCGCGAAGGAGAGGATAGCCGGGGATCCTCACGAAGGAGAGGATCGCCGAGCGGTGAGATCTACTAGGAGAAATCCTGGCTATTACGTAGCCGACCGAGTTAAGCACCTCGCGGTTTATAGATCGGGCGTGCTCGTCGGTACTCCGGGATTGTCGCGTCGGCGGCTCGTGGATCTCGCGAGGGCTCTCTCAAGAATATCGAAAATCCAACTCTCCAAAATCCAACCCTAATCCAAAGCCTCTCAAATGAGCACCCCCTCACTATTTATAGGAAAACAAGAGGGAGGGCTTCGGACACACCATTGGTGTGGGCTGTAACCGACACCAAATGGTGTCCGGCCAGTGGCGAACCCAAGCGGTGTCGGAACGTTTGAGGGACGCCGTTTTGGCTTCTCGGTTTGGTTTTCGGACTTTTAGTGGCGTTTATTCCGATCTTGTCGTCGTCGTTCTAAGTCCGTGCTTGGTTCACTTGATTGGTTTCATCCGTCAGCGATTTAGGTGGCGATCGGTCGATGTTCAAATCCGATCTCGTTGATGTTTGGACCCGATCAATCTCGTTGAAGCTTTGCTTGTTGGATTCATTCCATAACCGTAGCCTCGTTGATTAAATGCGCCTTATTGACCCATTTTGTGTGTTCGCGGACCGGCTTTGGCGTTTGCGGCATAGTCAATCGGCGTCGGTTTGTCGAATGGGTTGTTGGTTGTTAACCCACCGTCACGAGTTTCGTTCGGGCACTGATAAGCAATTTTTAACGCCTACACATAAAAGCTCACATGGGTGTCATTAAAGCAAACTCATGGAAAGACCTAATGGAGCAACCAAAAATCGTAGAGAAATCTGTAGAGCAGCTTCAACAAGTTTGATCCTCCTGCGATAATAAAGGAGGTAAGAACAAGCAAGGACAATCGTCCCAATCAAAAGATAAGGAGACATTTGCTATCGAGGTCAAGAAACCTGATAATCAAAAGAAGGAGTCACGAAAAAACAATCAACAAAGCTACTCTTTCAAAGATGAGCATACCGTTGTCAACTTTCATGTCCTCAATTAGGACAATCAATTGAATTCACGAGGCTCATTGCCACGAAGAAGTTGGGGCCGATGATCCCAACTACTTTCTCTACCACGAGGATGTTGGGACATTAGATAAGAAGCTGTTATATCCTCAAGGATAAAATATAGATTTTCTTTAATTCGGGGATTCTCAAGCTTAGATCACGAGCAAAGTAGGTCCTTTGCTAACATGGTGACTCTTCTATTCAGATCCATGCCGGCAACTCAAGCCCAAAATGGAGTGATACTCATTCCCACGGCAAGAATGGAAGTAGTCAATCATGACCAACAAGATCGGCGAGTTAAGGCTTTGTCCCTTTCACTATGCCAAAATGAGAAATAATGTGGGTCCATCCAACCTCCTCTAAGACAAACATTGGGCATCTCCAAAGCCAATGGGTTATGCATAGGCTAAACACAAGATGAGATGTTGTAATGTCATCTCCGCGATCATAGGTGAAGAGCCTTTGCAAGTACCCTCATTTACATATTGAGGAAGAGAAACTTGCCTTGGCGGTTCGGCGATTAGAACCCTCTTATAGAAAGAAGATCCGTAAGGGTTATCGAAGAACTATGATCAATGGGATCTTCCCAAAGAACCCCAACCTGCTAAGGAAATGAGATTCAACAAAGTATGTCCATTATACCAAGTTCAATTCTACTATGGTATATTGGCTCAATCACCAATATCCTAGCTTGTATAACCTTACACTAACTTCTATGTTTGTCTAGGATATGAGAGAGGCTTTGTGGGAGTTCTTAGATGAACGAAGCATTCCTTACCCAAATGCCAGAGTCTCTACACATCGATGGTCAAAGGCAATCTTACTAATGCCATCAGTAGGGGCCTTGCATCACCTTCACTCTAGATGACATGCTCATCAAAGATAACCATCATAACCGACCCCTTTATTACGTCGGTTCCACGAAGGTCGAGTGAATTCACATCAAACTGGGGTCCGCTTTGAGAATCATCCTGCGAAGACTCCTTAGCTTCTTAGATATTCCCCTTTATAAACTCTCAAAGATGACTACTACTATCTTTGGGTTCAATACTAGTAGTAGCCGGTAGCTTGGAAAGATCATATTTAAATGTCAGATCAGTGATCTGAAGACAGAGGTGACATGCTATGTCATTGATTTGGAGATGCCTTATAACCTGCTCCTTGGACAACCTTAGATCCACTCCAATATGATTGTCCCATCAACATTGCATCAGTGCTTCAAATATTTCAATGAGCAGGGGGTTCTACAAAAGGTCAATGCTAAAAAGCACCCCTTCAAGGGAGTTGAGAATTACTTCACTGACACTCTCTTGTATGATGAAAAACATAAGATCGAGATCACATCACTGAAGGAGATCGACAATGCCAACGAAGTAGATGGCGAGCCCGACATGAATGAGGATCCTATCTAGATGATGGAACCTCTTGTAATTACTCTGGAGGATCCATGTATAGACCAATTAGCAAAATATTAGGGCCACTGGTTTTTAATAATAACGAAGAGTTTGTTTATGAATGTTCTTTAGGATCTGAGCATGAAAACTCAAAAGCCAATGCTTTGTTATCTAGGATAGCTCTAGGGTCAACTCTACACTTACCCGTATTGAGTCCTATTTGACTCATCATCAGCTAGGCAACTCAGAAGACTCCACATTCATGGTTCCCATTAAAAAGGATATCCATGACCCAATCGTCTTCAGGAAAGTTGAACCACAACCATATCTGCTAGCTTCAGATGACGAAGTTGAAGAAGCACCTGAGTTCTCACAATATAGCCAACAATCCCGTCACATGATGACAAAGATGGGTTATGACTTTAGCTTGAAACCAGGCTTGAACTTTGGTCGAGGACCACGTGTTCTAATAATTCCCTTTGCACTAAAAAGAGAGATCATTGATTATTTAGACCGAACCAAGCATGGACTCTGATACATTTCCCCAGAAGCTGAATCATAAAATATATCGGCATTTGAGAATACCCCGAGTTGGGATTTTGATGTTAGCCTTGGTGTCATATTTGAAGAATTGACTATCAACATGGTTTCATATAGTCTAACCATGGTGCTCAATGAGTCAGAGGTATTTGATGACCCTGAGAATGACATTAGGCGAAACACCTTAGGGCACTGTGGGAATCAAGCTTCGAATCCAGTGAGCCGCCCACTAAGGATAAGGTGTTCCAGGTCAATATAGATGATTAAACCAACCCCAACCCATCTTCATCAATGAAAGCAATATAGATGATGAAACCAACCCCAACCCATCTTCATCAATGAAAACTTGTGGCCGTTGAAAAGAAATATATCTCTCATTCGAGTATATTAATGTCTTAAGCCTAGAGTTATGAACACATGCACGAGTTGGATCGGATATGGTTATGCATTGCCTCAATATTGATCAAGCATCAAGTCGGTCAAACAACGGTAAAGATGATTCCATCCTGAGTAGATGGAATAGATCGAAAAAAAATTTGTAAACTCATTGAATCTTTATTTAGTAGAGAATAGCATCTGAATTGGTTGGCCAACATCGTTGTAGTGACGAAGAAGAATAGTAAAATTTGGATCTCTATTGACTTTTAAGACCTCAACCTCGCTTGTTCAAAAGATGAGTTCCCTCTCCGTATCACGGATATTTGGTTGACAATACATGTGGATTTGAGAGGATGTCATTTATAGATGGTCTTTTTTGATACAACCAAATCAAAATGCATCTGGATGATCAGAAACATACAGCTTTCAGGACACCTTTAGGAGTATACTGTTATATAGTAATGCCCTTTAGTTTGAAGAATGCCGGAGCCAGCTACCAACGTGTGATGAACACAATCTTTCATGAGCATTTATGTAAAATAGTAGAATGCTACATTGACGATCTTGTGATTAAATGTAAATCATGGAAGATCACCTCAATGACTTGAGAATGGTGTTTGAAATTATGCAAAAATATCAACTCAAGATGAACCCAACTAGGTCTTTCCTAGGGGTATCATCAGACAAATTTCTTGGATTTATTATTATGTCTAAAGGAATACACGTCGACCCAAAGAAATTCAAAGTCATCCAAAAGATGCTGCCTCCAAGAAACCTCAAAGAACTTCGAGGATTACAAGGGCGTCTAGCCTACATCCGCAGGTTTATAGATAATCTATCTGGAAAGTGTCAACCATTCCAGACACTAATGAAGAAAGGTGTTTTGTTCATCTAGGATGAAGCCTGTCAAAAACCTTTTGATGAGATCAAAGAATATCTCACCAAACCACCCGTACTAGCCGCGCCAGCATCGAGTAAAGCATTCTTAATCTCGTCAAGACTATGGATCAATCTCTTGGAGCACTTCTTGCCCAAAAAATAATGGCGGGCATGAACAAGCTATTTACTACCTCTTGGGACTATGATTGGTGAGCATCGCTACAATCTAGTTGAAAAAGAATACCTAGCTCTAGTTTTTGAGTCTAGAAAATGTAGCATTATTTGAATGGTCAATCCATCCATATCATCTCGAGTCAACCCTCTCGGATACTCATGACAAAATCACAGTTCTTAAATTTTAGGCTCACGAAATGGATAATTTTGCTTTCTCGATTACACAATGGCGTTAAGTATCTCAAAAGCGATCAATGGGCAAGTAATAGCCGATTTAGATCATCAATCCTTGAGTCCTCTAAACTCCATGAAGACATCCGGTGAAATATTTGAATCAAACATTGCCTCGGATCATCAAGTATGGTAATTTTACTTTGGCCGGTAGCATCCGTAATCACAAAGTGGCGATACGGTCATGTTCTTCCTCGAGCTTATTAAGCTAAGCGAACCATGTTCTAGCAGTGGTGAGTATAATGTCCTCATAATCGACACAATTCACCCAAGACTTGGGTGCCAAGTATCTCGAAGCACATGGTGATTCTAAACTAATCGTCAATCAAATAAAGGAGAGTATGAAGTCCGACACAACGATCTCTTGCCCTACCAAGAAGCAGCATTGAAGCTTGCTCACTCTTTTGAAGGCTTCTACATAGATTATGTAGCTCAGCTTAGGAATACTTACGCTGATGTCCTAGCATCACTCGCATCCACTTTAGCCTTGACCTCCAAGTCTACTAAGCAGATTACAGTAGCTAGTCACCAGCTATGTTGTCCCAAACAGATCCTAAAAGCCAGCGGGTGCACGCGCGCACGGGGATTTTGAGCATAATGATTGGCATTATCTAATCATTGACTATATCTTGCATGGCATATTGTCGGATGATCAGAACAAGCAATCTCAATTCAAAGAAGGGCTTTTAATTTTTTATACGATTCTGCTGCACAAACATTGTATCGCAGATCATTCAACGGCATATTGCTTAGGTGCTTGTTATCGAATAAAGCCCAATAGGCGCTTAAAGAAACTCACGACGGTACATGTGGAGCTCATCAACCTGGACCTAGACTCCAAGACCAACTTCATCATTTAGGCTATTATTGGCCAATAATAATTGCGGTCGATGGTTGACACCAGCGATGCCGCACATGTCAATTCCATGCGAACTTTTTACATCAACCCCTCCACTAATCACATCCAACAGTAGCCTCGTGGCCATTCGAGATGTGGGGAATGGATGTCATCGGGCCAATTAGACCACCAATTGCTAAAGGCCATAGATTCATATTGGCCATCACCGATTATTTCTTCAAGTTGGCCGAAGTCAACCCACTCAAAGAGGTTAAGACTTCTAACATGGTTATGTTCTTAAAACACCACATCGTCTATCGATTTGGAGTCCCTTGAAGGATAGTCCATGACAATGATCCACAATTCATCAGTCGATCATTCTTCAAGTTTTGTGATAAGTTTTGAGTTCAAGATGTGGCTTTTACACCATAGAATCCAGCTACTAATGTTCTGGCCGAAGCCTTTAACAAGACCATTATTAAGCTTCTAAAGAAGTTCATCTCTACCAACAAGCGTGACTGGGATGAGAAACTTGGAGAGTGTCTTTAGGCCTACCGAACAACAGTCTGCACTCCCACAGGTGCTACGCCTTTTTTCCTGGTATATGGATGTGAAGTTGTAATACCACTAAAAATCCAAATTCTATCATTGGAAACTGCTATCACAGAAAAGATGACAACAGAAAACATCATCAAAGATGTCTACAAAAATTAGAAGCACTAGATGAGTTGAGACTTAAAGCTCAATAATGGATTGAGATATACCAATCTCGAATCTCAAGAGCCTTCAACAGGAGAGTCAAAAGAACGATCCTTTAAGGAAGGAGAGTTGGTCTTAGCCATTCGTCATCCTATGGTCATGACACACAAGGCCAAATGTCATTTTAACCCAAATGGGAAGGCACATTAAGTAGTAGAGGATCTACTCAAATAGAGCATACTGCTTTGATTGATCCAAATGGCAGGGCTTATGGTGGCGATTAATGAGAAATTTCTTAAGAAATATTACCATTGAATTGATCCTTATTCATCTCCTCATAGAGATATCATCGCGTTCAAATTTTCATCTCGCCATGAGAATCATTTCTCAACCAAAATTATCAACAATCCAATTCTAATGAAATTCCCTAATAAGTTATCAAGTTAACACCACACCTCTATAACCACATGAATCTCTTGCTTGTCATGTTAATATCACCCTTTTGAACGGTTCACATTTCTTTGGATCTAACTGGTTAACATTACACCTCTGTCAGTCCCTTGTTTAAAAATCAGATAGTAATGTTGTTGTGAAGATAGTGTCAAGATTGCAAGTGCACAATCAAGTTATGTATAGATACAATGTCGATCCCTCGAGGAAGGTGTGTAGGAAAAATTCTAATTTGAATCCTAGAGTTGCGTGTGTACAAAGAGGAGTGAAAGCGAAGAGATATAGAGAGTGTGTGATTATTTACACATAAAAGAAAATAAAACAAGAGGGGAGAAAGAGAATGAACAAATAAAAGAAAATAAAAGAATAAACAAGGAGGAGAAATCAACAAAATAGAAAAGAACAAAATCAAAAGTAGAAAACATAATCAAAAGAAGAAAATCAAAACAAGTAAAATATGGAGGAAATCAAGTAGAGAAGATAGGAATCTAGAATTGAATCCACTACTTAATTTCATTTAGCATTTATGAACTACTCTATTTTTATCACATTTTACTTTATATTTACAAAGTATAGATTATATCAAACCACTTAAGGAAAGCATAACCTATCAAATTATCATCCAAGTAAAAATTTTATTCATGAAAAAATAACAACTAGATAGTAATTCTAGAATTCATAAGCGTACCCTATCAAATACTTAAGATAAGCATAGATTACTAAACTTTTCTTCTACTAATCAGTTCTCTAGTTGATTAACCTACATATGATCATCTTAAGCACAAAGAGAGCAATCCATAATCATAAAAGAAATCAAACTAGTTTTATACAATTCTAGAATTTCTAGAAGATTTAGTTACTCATTTTATAAAATAAAAATAATAAAATAAAATCTAAATTAGAAAATATAAAAAGAAAGATATCTAAATTATAAGAAAAATAAAAGTAACTACAAAAATAAGAACAAGAACAAGAAAATAAAGGTCTAAATTATGAGCATAAAAGAAATCTAACTAACAAAAATAAAAGAGCATAAAAGTAAATCTACACCATAAAATAAAAATGCCAAAAATAAAATCTATAAGGCAATGAAAATAAAATCTATAAGGCAATAAAAATAAAAGAAAAGTAAAGTAAATCTAAACTATAAAATATAAAAAAATCTAAGGCTAAATATCATAAAACCCTTAACTTTGGATGATTATCAAAAAAACCCTTAACTTTAAAAATATTAGAAAACCCCCAAGTTTAGGGGTTATCATAAAACCATGTAACTTTGAGATTTTATCGAGAAAACCTTTTACGATAAAATCTAAAGATAAAGAGGACACAATGATAAAATCTAAAAGTTAAAGGGGTTTTGTGATAATCAACTCTTAAGGGGGTTCTCGATATTTTTAAAGTTAAGGGGGTTTTAGATAATTGTGCCAAGTTAAGGGGGTTTTACGATATTTAGCCTACTAATCTACCAACATAAAAATAAGAAGAAAATAAAATCCTAAAATATAAATTTTAAAATAAGAAAAATAAAAGAAAAAAACTTACATTGTAAGGGGTTGGCCCCTTGAAAGTAAATCTTCATCTTCATCTTTATCAACAAAGACGAAGGAGAAAAAAGTTAAAAGGAGGAAAAAAAATTTAGTTATTACAAACTTTAAAAGTTTACAAATTGGAAGGCCTAATTAAAGGTCCTCCTTTTCAAAAAGGAGTTTATAAAATTTTTCACACTCTCCAACCCTCACTCTACCCCTCTATTTATAGATAATAAGAATCTCTCACTACCCTTATATTTGTCTCGGCCCCCAAGTAATCCTCACAATTATAGGATTTGGCTTAGGCCCTAAGCAACCCTCACAATCATAAAATCTCTCAAAATAATGTACATCATTGATTCAATAGTTGAGAGATGGGCTTGGGCTTCATTTCTCTTGTATTTAATTCATTTAAGACTCTTGGGCTTCTCTTGAATGCTTTTGGACTTCTTAGGATTGAGCTTGGCCTTCATATATATATATATATATATATATATATATATATATATATATATATATATATATATATATATATATATATATAGGGTGGCTCATTTTTATAAAATGAGCTACCACAACTTATGAGAGCCCTACCCATCACATGCGATGTGAGTGAAACTCACATCTAAAGATGAATGTGTTTCATAAAAAATGAACGCCCCTCATATCCCTACTCTCATATATATAGAGATTAATGGGTATCATTAACATATGAGGGATTTTCCTCATATATGCTTAGGTGGCACCATCTCCACCAAGTGTAGGAGAGAGAATAAAGTAGGAGAGAATGCCTCTTATTTTATTAAAATCATGCTTGGTGGAGATTGTGCCCGCTTATATGAGGGAATCCCCATCCAATATTCCATTAATCTCTATATATATATATATATATATATATATATATATATATATATATATATATATATATATATATATATATATATAAATAAATTGATTTCTATCATAACCACTACTCTTGATGAAATTTCAAGAATTTGCCAATCAATGGTTTTGTCTCATCGAGATAGGTAATTTTTATATATAATATGTTAAATTCTATTTTAGGATTGGGAGATATAAGCCTTTTCTTTGATTGACCATCCTAATCTGGAATGACTTTGTTTTTTTGATTTGATTTGATTCTCAATTGCGAGGCCAAGTTTTTAATAATTCTGGACCAAGAAAGTGACCGTCTTTGAGATTTTACTTCTAAACTTAGTTATTCAAATAAATTAGATAATGAGGGTATAAAAGTGCAATAACATGTGATGATCAATTAGTTAACATCACACTTCCATCGATTTTCACTACTGTTAAGTTAACACTACACTTTTAAATGGCGGTATCCCTTGGACTCCCTGAAACCCGACCAATTAATATTACACCTTTGTCGATTATTTTATTTGACACGTTAACATTACACCTCTATCAAATTTTTCCATAACTGACAAGTTAACATTACACCTCTAAATAGTACCAGCTCTTCAAACCTGATATGTTAACACTACACCTCTATCAGTAAACCTTTATTGAGTGGTTAACATTACACCTCACATCCTCTCTCTTTGTATAAGCGTCGGATGAGTTAGTTCCAATAACTTAATTGTTTTCCTGAGTCATTCATGGTTCTAAAATTCATACGATACATTAACATTATATCTCTATCGTTTGAATCCAAAAGTTCTTTATTACCAAAAGAAGAACTAAAATTATTACAAAAGTGAGTGATAAGAATAAGCCAAAATCAGCGTCTGGCGATACAGAGATTTGATGTGCTCAATGCATTCAATTATTCTAGATTCACATGCCTCAAGAGCAACTTTCAAAGCTCACTCCTTCGGAGCCTCGGGTTCAACTAGAATTACTCAGGCTTCTATAGCTTCTAATCTTGACACTATCTTCCTTTGGTAAGCCAAAGCAACTTTCAATGCATTCAACCCGATTATTCTACCTTCAAGTACTCGTCCTATGGATTAATTTCGGAACTAACTTCGGAGATCTATCCTCAAGCTCCTCCTTCTGCTGCTGAGCTGCCTCCAATTTAGCTTGAGCTTCGGCTATAATAGCTTTAGCTCCATTATGGTGGCCTCATTCTCAAAGATAGCACTGGTAAATTTAGTGCTTTTGCCATCAATCTCCGCGAGATGGGTGGTTAACTCTTGGAGTAGTTGGTTAACCTCTTCTACCTCCTTGTAGGTGGCCTCTTCAAGTTTACGGTATTCCATCGTAAGACGATGAAACTCAAGCTTTGCAATTGCAAGAACATCAGTCTCATGAAGATGTTGCAATTCCAGAAAATAAAGTTTAGCTTCATCAATCACTTCTTATACGGCTCGATGTGTTTGGTCCCAGCAACCGAAGCAAGGATGTCAAGCTCATTTTGCAATAGATGTTTGGTGTGGGAAAATAAGCTCTTTCAAATGGCCAAGGCACTCTCCACACTCTGGTTAAATAGCTTCATCAAGCTTTCGGTAAGGATTTGAATCTCTGATTTTGTGGAGTCATCAGAATCTGGAGATAAAGGAACCTCCATCAATTTCGATAGGCATGCTTCATCTACCGCTTTGGTAACTGTGACTAGAGTCTCCATCATCACAGGTACTTCAGAAGATGTCACTGGCAGTTGATCCCTGCCCTGCATAAAATATAGAGCGAGTGAAGCTAGAATACTAGAGATATCAATTGGAGCTAAAGAAACTAAAGTTGTCATGACCAAAGACTTAGAGTGCGGTGTGTCTAGCACCACTGTGGTGGTTGTAACTAAAGTCTTAGAGTGTGGTATGTCCAACAACGTTGTGATAATAGCTAGCGGCTTAGAGTGCGGTGTGTCCAATGTTGCCATCATGGATATGGCGAAGGTTGAATCTTTGTGTGACCAGCGCTATCGTTGTAGGTGCAATATGTACGATCGTGGGCTTCGACATGCATGGGCTTTATGTCAATATTAGCAACTTCGACCCAGGATCTGACAGGTCTCACTATCGTTGTCATAGGCCTATCCACTCTGCCTCCTTGAGGAATTAGAGAGATTGGCACATCATCTTTAAACTTGGATGACTCCATGGCGAAACTAGGCACCTAGCAAGCGAAGATGCATTCCACACAGAGAAGGTATGGTAGTCGTGGCACCAACTTAACGTTCAGGTTTGACATCTACAAGGATGATGAGATGTTAGTTATCAAATTGAAAATAACTACATCATCGCGAATAGAAGCATACCTGAGATGTGGAAGGGTCCCCCAACATCATCTCCTTGTGCGAACTCATCAGGTTTAGTGAAGTAAGCGTCGGTGTCATAATCGATTTGTTCTTCCTCTTCTTCCCCCGAATCTATCCAATCATCGTGCATGGAGTCTTTATATGTAAATAAGAGATGGACGCCGTCAGGATGCAGATAAACTGAATCAGTATAAAGATTAAAATGAACCTTACTTGAGATAGCTGTAGGTTCAACTAGCGGCTCATTCGTTGAAGCTGCAGATGAATTTTCTTTTGCCTTTGAAGGCTTCTCTACCACAAAGGCTTTTTCCTTTGGGGGTAACTCTAAGTTTTGTCATTTGGTCGGCTATTGCAAGCGTCGGCCCTATCATGGTCTCTTCCCACGAGTCCCTCTGCCTACCGTCAACTCCCTAATACTGATGCCAATAGGCCTACGTGGTAGTGACTTGTCAGCAGAAGCACCGATCAAGCCCAACGAGGGCTATTTTAGTGAACAAGAAGTCCCACCAATGATGACTAGACTAAAGAAAGAGATGGGTTTAGAAGCCTACCCGATGCCATCTCCAATTGTGGGGATGCTACGTGGTTAGTCAGCGAGCTGGCAGGCGGTTTGCCTTCCCTTGACTATTTGATGATGGGGAGCCATTGAAGTCAAAGATGTCTAGAGGCTAGAAGTTTTGAAGATTTTGAAGAGTATAAGGTTTGGAGGCAAAGTGAAAATAGAAGAGGATGAATAGTCTATTTATAGACTCTCGTGACTTCACCAAAAATTTCAACCTCACCCAAATATCTTGCCCCAAAGCTGTGCAAGAGTTAAGCCTTAATGATAGGCACAAAAATTGGAATTTGAAATATCAGATCTTCTAAGTGAAATTAAGCTAAAGCTTCATGCGAACTTTGCCCAAACAGAATGAACTTTGCCAGCCCGACTTAGTGAACCTAGCCTACGTCGAAAATTGAGTGAACTTCACCAAGGCTTTACTTGGCGAATCTCATTCAGCGACTCTCACCAACACATGAAACCTAAGCTTCATTTGAATACAAAGAGTATATCATGCACAAATCAAATATATGGAAGATTCTGAAATCATAATTCTTTCATTGATCATAAAGGCTACATACAAGCAAGTTTAGGACTTTTAAAACTATAATGGTAGTGAGCATTCATTTCTCCAACCTCAATAATAGTCAAGGAGAAATACAAAGCAAGAATAACTCCTATTCTTCTAAATGGAGTGTGAAGTCTAAGGAACATAAAGGAGCTATACTAAGCGAGATGAGCTCATGTTCCCCAATCTAAACAAAACTGCGAACAAAGCCTAGCCGCACAATAAAAATTAGATGTTGAGGTCAAGAAAAACAAACAATGTCTAATTACATTCTAGGTCCACTGCGAGACCTAATCACTTTCGAGTCTTTGATTATGGAACTCCATGGGTCTTTCTTCAAATGCCATTTTAGCCTCAGAATGGCATTTGAAGCTCTATCGTTCTATCATGAATCACTTCAAGGCAGCTTGACTTGTTCTCAAGAGTTTGCTTTCGAGCATAGGTGGGATTTGAATCTCGATTTTGTGGAGTCATCGAATCACGGAGATAAAGGAACCTCCATCAATTTCGATAGGCATGCTTCATCTACAGCTTTGTAGCTGTGACTAGAGTCTCCATCATCACAGTACTTGAGAAGATGTCAGCGGCGGTTGATCCACTGCATAAAATATAGAAGCGAGTGAAGCTAGAATACTAGAGATATCAATTGGAGCTAAAGAAACTAAAGTTGTCATGACCAAAGACTTAGAGTGCGGTGTGTCTAGCACCTTGTGGTGGTTGTAACTAAAGTCTTAGAGTGTGGTATGTCCAACAACGTTGTGATAATAGCTAGCGGCTTAGAGTCGCGGTGTGTCCAATGTTGCCATCATGGATATGGCGAAGGTTGAATCTTTGTGTGACCAGCGCTATCTGTTGTAGGTGCAATATGTAGTCGTGGGCTTCGACATGCATGGGCTTTATGTCAATATTAGCAACCGACCCGAGGATCGGCGAGGTCTCACTATCGTTGTCATAGGCCTATCCACTCTGCCTCCTTGAGGAATTAGAGATTGGCACATCATCTTTAAACTTGGATGACTCCATGGCGAAACTAGGCACCTAGCAAGGAAGATGCATTCCACACAGAGAAGGTATGGTAGTCGTGGCACCAACTTAGCGTTCAGAGACATCTACAAGGATGATGAGATGTTAGTTATCAAATTGAAAATAACTACATCATCGCGAATAGAAGCATACGAGATGTGGAAGGGTCCCCAACATCATCTCCTTGTCGCGAACTCATCGGGTTTAGTGAAGTAAGCGTCGGTGTCATAATCGATTTGTTCTTCCTCTTCTTCCCAGAATCTATCCAATCATCGTGCATGGAGTCTTTATATGTAAATAAGAGATGGGCCGTCGGAATGCGAGATAAAGCGAATCGATATAAAGATTAAAATGAACCTTACTTGAGATAGGCATGTAGGTTCAACTAGCGGCTCATTAGTTGAAGGCTGCGGATGAATTTTCTTTTGCCTTTGAAGGCTTCTCTACCACAAAGGCTTTTTCCTTTGGGGTAACTCTAAGTTTTGTCATTTGGTCGGCTATTGCAGCGTCGGCCTATCATGAGTCTCTTCCCACGAGTCCCTCGCCTACCGTCAACTCCCTATCTGCGATGCCAATAGGCTACGTGGTAGTGACTTGTCGTGAGACCGATCAAGCCCAGGGCTATTTTAGTGAACAAGAAGTCCCACCAATGATGACTAGACTAAAGAAAGAGATGGGTTTAGAAGCCTACCGATGCCATCTCAATTGTGGGGATGCTACGTGGTTAGTCAGCGAGCTGGCAGGCGGTTTGCCTTCCCTTGACTATTTGATGATGGGGAGCCATTGAAGTCAAAGATGTCTAGGGCTAGAAGTTTTGAAGATTTTGAAGAGTATAAGGTTTGGAGGCAAAGTGAAAATAGAAGAGGATGAATAGTCTATTTATAGACTCTCGTGACTTCACCAAAAATTTCACGCCAACCTCACCCAAATATCTTGCCCCAAAGCTGTGCAAGAGTTAAGCCTTAATGATAGGCACAAAAATTGGAATTTGAAATATCAGATCTTCTAAGTGAAATTAAGCTAAAGCTTCATGCGAACTTTGCCCAAACAGAATGAACTTTGCCAGCCCGACTTAGTGAACCTAGCCCTCGTCGAAAATGAGTGAACTTCACCCGAAGGCTTTACTTGGCGAATCTCATTCAGCGACTCTCACCAACACATGAAACCTAAGCTTCATTTGAATACAAAGAGTATATCATGCACAAATCAAATATATGGAAGATTACAGAAATCATAATTCTTTCATTGATCATAAAGGCTACATACAAGCAAGTTTCAGACTTTTAAAACTATAATGGTAGTGAGCATTCATTTCTCCAACCTCAATAATAGTCAAGGAGAAATACAAAGCAAGAATAACTCCTATTCTTCTAAATCGTGTGAAGTCTAAGGAACATAAAGGAGCTATACTAAACAGATGAGCTCATGTTCCCCAATCTAAACAAAGACTGCGGAACAAAGCCTAGCCGCACAATAAAAATTCGATGTTGAGGTCAAGAAAAACAAACAATGTCTAATTACATTCTAGGTCCACACTGAGACCTAATCACTTTCGGAGTCTTTGATTATGGAACTCCATGGGTCTTTCTTCAAATGCCATTTTAGCCTCCGAATGGCATTTGAAGCTCTATGCGTTCTATCATGAATCACTTCAAGGCACGCTTCTGACTTGTTCTCAAGAGTTTGCTCGAGCATAGGTTTTTCAGCTAGAAGCAAATCCACCAATATGTGGAGAACACAAACTTCTTTCGTAGAACGACCCTTCACTTGGGCTAACACCTGTTGGAGCCAATTAATCTCAACTCTTCCATCAAAGAACTTCTCCGCTTGGGTTGGAAAAGACTTAGACATAGAGAAGATGAGATGGGAAGGGATGAGAATGGAAGGAGCAATTTATATTCTCTCTGAATCCAACTTGCCATAACAAGAAACTATTTTTTTCAGAAGTGATTGGACCAAACAAAGAGGCTAAAAGATAGCCTAAATCTTAGGGTCTCCGGTGAATCTCACCAAATATTTGACCGCTGTTCGCGGGAAAAGTTGGTATGATTGTCATTGATTTCGAATCTGTTACACCTTTATGGGTTTACAAACGAGATTCAGAAAAAAAAAGATCGCCTTTTTATAAGGCTTACAACGAACAATCAAATAAAAATTACAACTTTTATCCCTAAATAAACGCGGGATCCGTTTATCGGGTCCTCACTTGCGTGGGTGTCTTTGCCTGTGCCGGGGACTTCTTTTCCGTCCGTGAACCACCGCGTAATCCGGATCCGGTATGAGATCTACACGATCAAAAGGGGTTGTTTCACGAAGGAAACAAGAGCCCGAAGCGAATGAGATCGACCAAGCGAAACCAAAGCTCTTCTCGAGATCAAAACAAGGTTTAATCTCGAGGAACTGACGTGGATCTGATGTCGAAGTTGATCGCCTCCCCAAAAAGCTAGATCTTGATCTTCAAAGCCGTCGCCTTTATCGCCAAAACTTAGATCTTGATCCGGCAGAGCTTCCTCGTCTCTCCAAAATTTTCGGATCTGTGCAAATGAGCCTTGCACCTCATATTTATAGCCTCCAAAAGTGGGTACTGTGTCGAATCTGGCCCAAGACCGCCTAGCCACTCTGCAAGTGGCCGTGCTTGGTCGGGCCACTTGGAGGCGGCGGCCACTTGGAAGCGGCGGCCACTTGGAAGCGGCAACCACTTAGGCGGCGACCACTTGGAGGTGGCGACCACTTGGAGGTGATAGCCACTTGGAAGGTGGCTGACCACTTGGAAGCGGCGACCACTTGGAGGTGACACCATTTGGAGAAGACGGTGACGACCACTTGGAGGCTTAATGCCACTTGGGGCTTAATGGCCACTTGGGGCTTAATGGCCACTTGGAGGTGATAGCCACTTGGAAGGTGGCTGACCACTTGGAAGCGGCGACCACTTGGAGGTGATAGCCACTTGGAAGGTGGCTGACCACTTGGAAGCGGCGGCCACTTGGAAGCGGCGGCCACTTGGGCGGCGGCCACTTGGAAGCGGCAACCACTTAGGCGGCAGCCACTTGGAGGTGATAGCCACTTGGAAGGTGACAGCCACTTGGAGGCGACGGCCACTTGGGGGCGACAGCCACTTGGAGGTGACAGCCATTTGGAGAAGACAGGCGACAGCCACTTGGAGGCGACGGCCACTTGGGGGCGACAGCCACTTGGAGGTGACAGCCACTTGGAGGCTTTGTCAACTTGCTCTATGCACCTCGTCGACTCGGTTTATTAACCTGGACGCTTCGCCGACTCGCTTTATGCATTGGTGCCGACTTGCTTTATGCGTTGGCGTCACGGTAACTTATTGTTGGATTATCGACGGTTCGCCATTATGTCATCGGACGGCTCGCCGATCGTCAACTCTTTATCACAAGCTGTGTTCGGGAGCTTATAGGTAATTTTCAACGCCTACAGATACCCCCTCCAAAGTGTTTCGGCGTTGCTCTTTTATAGAAGAAGCCGGAATACTTTGGATATGATAGGCCCAAACCTTCAGTCGGTATAATAGGACCTAAAAATGGCTTCGAATCTTGACTTCCCCAATTCTTTCGGACTATCCAGTGCTTTGTAGGATGACTGAAAGTGTGTGATCTTTGCATTTATTGTCGACCCATTGTTGAAGTCTTGAATCGAAGCTGATGAATGAACTATTTGCTTTAGCTCGTGCTAGTGAGTTGTCGTCGATCTGACCATCCAATTCCGTGAGGCTTAACCTTGAATTGGCGAATTCTCCATTGCGTGGCTCGGCGTAGGACTAACCACAGTGGGAGGAGATTGGGGGTTCGCCCTTTAATAGGTGAACTCTCCGTTGTGACGCTCATTGCAGGATTGACCACAGCGGGAGGAATTTTCTTGAGGCGTTGGCCGTCGGCAATTTTCCTTGACATTCAACCTTCAATGTGATTTTTCATTACGGCGTTGATGGCGTCAACCGGTTTATACTCATCGTTCCTTTGGAGTTTCGGGAATTAGTTTATTCGCATATACCCATTTGGAGGTGGTCGAGTTATCCTTAAGATATTTTCCAGGAACTTCTCGCCAAAATAGGAAATAGTTTATACTCGTATACCTAATTGGAGCATCCTGGTGAGAGAAAATTGGGGGTTGTCGAGTTATCCTTAAGAATATGAAACTATTCTCCAGGAACTTCTTGACAAAAATTAGGAAATAGTTTATACTCGTATACCTGGTTGGAGTATCCTGGTGGGAGAAAATTGGGGGTTATCGAGTTATCCTTAAGAATATGAAACTATTCTCCAGGAACTTCTCGACAAAAATTAGGAAACAGTTTATACTCGTATACCTGGTTGGAGTATCCTGGTGGGAGAAAATTGGGGGTTGTCGAGTTATCCTTAAGAATATGAAACTATTCTCCAGGAACTTCTCGACAAAAATTAGGAAACAGTTTATACTCGTATACCTGGTTGGAGTATTTTTAGGGTTCGCACAACTCGAACCATGTGAGAATTGACCCTCGATGGGTGAAGACCTCGTGTGGGAGAGAGGAATCCGGTGGGGATTCAAGTTTGACCGAATCCTACTTTGACTAGGATTGGCTGAATCCTGCTAAAATCCTGCTGGGGCTAGGATAAGTGAAATCCTGTTGCGACCGGGATAACCGAAATCCTGCTGGGACTGGGATTACTGAAATCCTGTTGGGACTGGGATTACCAAAATCTTGTTGAGACTGAAATTCCCGAAATCCTGTTGCGACTGGGATTCCAAATCCTGTTGTGACTGGGATTCCAAATCCTGTTAGGACTGGAATTACCGAAATCCTGTTGGGACTGGGATTACCAAAATCTTGTTGAGACTGAAATTCCCAAAATCCTGTTGCGACTGGGATTCCAAATCCTGCTGGGACTGGGATTCCAAATCCTATTAGGACTGGGATTTCAAACCCCCTTTGATTAGGTTTCCAAGTCTTCTTTGATTAGGTTTAGAATTCCACACTTACCGCAACTTGGTTTGGTCAAATCTGCCTTCAACTAGGTTTCCCTCTTTCTTTTTCTTCTTTCCTTCTTCTATTGGGTTTGGGCCCTTTCTTCCATTAATTGTAGGACTAGCCATTTATAACTAATACAGCTACAATTCGTTCTGTCATTAACAGGCATTCCTTGTTCCGATGCTCCTTCAGAATTGGGTACCATCGCGTGGTGTGCTGACGAGCGTGCCCGCGAGACCAACTGCAACAGTTGATGCGTCAATAGCAGTTCATATTCTGATGGATCCGTCAAACCATGAAACGGTGCCGATTGAGCCAGGTACTAGTTATCCAGCTAAGGACGTCTGTACCGGTCTATGATTTAAGGTTCTGATGTGCTCATTGTCTTATTTTGCAGGGCATATATCTCATCTTCACGATTTGGCTAAGGCGCTGATCTTGGACGATGACCCTGATCGGCTCATCATTTGCATTGAAGTCCGGTCATTCTTCTCTCTCATGAACATGGTGATTGACCAGCTTCTTCATAAAGGGCTCTCCCTCCATCAGTTTAGGCCGATCCTTGATCCGCGGACTGTTTTGATAAGGGATGCCGGTTTTCCAGAGTTAGCCCAGGCCATTGTCGATGATCTTGATCGCCTGGAACTCGATCTTCAGAAGCTACGGGAGCTGCAAGCGACAAGTGCTTCATCATATGTGGCTGATCGAATGGGTCCTCGTCTGGATTTGTGGCACAGCGCTCGAGTTCTTAATGAATTTGAGGTCGAGTCTGCCGGGCCGGTAAATCGAGGTTAAAGGCTGTCCTCGTAGAAATCGGCATCCTTGAGCCACATGGATTCTCTCATTGCTTGAGTGAGGCGAGATAAGCGCAACTCAAGCAAGAGCTCAAGTAAAGGAAGAGAACCTAGGCACTGCGGTGACCGGGGCCAATGGCGAGGAAGCTCGGACCATCCTATCCAAGAAGCTGGAGCTCTTAGAACAAAAATTGGTTGAAGTTAAGGAGAACGCTGCATAGACGTTGAATGCGAATGAGGAATCTTTCAAGGCTGAGTTGCAGGCGGAGCTCCATCAAGCTTACAACGATGAGTTGTCCCAGCTAGAACAACAAATCTCGTGTCGTAAACTTAATATTTGAATGCCTGTAGTGTGAAAGACTTGATTCTTCATTAGTTGAATAAAACTCTATCCTCCTTTTGTCAATATTCATTATGGTTTCATCTGCAGTAATTAGCCATCATGCTTATAGAATTTTTGGCAAACCCTCAGCCATCAACGGATTTGATTAGCCTTTACCAATTACCGTTTGAATCGGGCTAGCGTGCGGATTGTTCAACCCGTTCCACACGTGACGTTGTGCTAAAAGAATGAAACTCTTTTAGGCTTAATGCTACGATGTTAAATACGTAGACTTTATCATCTTTTATGGAAAAGAGACTAACCGGCAGCGCGTGGTAGGCGTTGAATTATCCCTTCTTAGGCTTCGAGATAAAATTCCCCAAGATGATACTTGGTGTCTTCTTCAATCGGAGAAAAGACTAAACCAGCGACGCGTGGTAGGCGTTGACTTTAGGATTATTGGCCAACCCCCAGCCATCAACGGATTTGACTGGCCTTTACCGATTACCGTTTGAATCGGGCTAGCGTGCGGATTATCTAAACCCGTTCCACACATAACGTTGTGCTAAGAGAATGAAACTCTCTTAGACTTATTGCTATGATGTTGAATACATAGACTTTGTCTTTTATCACGGGAATAGACCACCCGGCCGCATGTGTTACATGCAGACTTATCCCTACTTAGGCTTCGGGATAAAATGCCCCAAGATGAACTTGGTGTCTTCTTCAATCGGAGAAAAGACTAAACCGGCAACGCGTGGTAGGCGTTGGCTTATCCCTTCTTAGGTTTCGGGATACAATGCCCCAGAATCGAACTCTGGTATCTTCTTCAATCGGATAAAAGACTAAACCGTAAACGAAAGATCAAATTGATGTGGGAAAGGAAGAATTTTATATTACGTTTCCCAGCGATGGAAGGAAGAATTTTATATTCTATCTCCATGTCTTCTTTTAGGGTAAAGACGAACCCAAAATAAGAGAGGAAGGATTTTATATCCTATCTCTTACCCCTGGAGAGGAAGAATTTTATATTCTATCTCTGGGGAGGAAGAAACTAAAAGTGGGATCTCCACTTCGAGAATCGGAAGGGGTGAAACTAAGAGTGGGATCTCCACTCTGAGAATCGAAAAGAGATTCAGATAACTTTCACTTTTATAGGATTCATTATCTGATCTGAAAATGAAATTCTCATTTATCGAGATGAAATTCCAACTTCGGTCCTAGCCATGGTAAGGCGTGAGTGAAGTGGGGAAGAAGATTCAGATAGCTCTCGCTTTTATAGGATTCGCTACCTGATCTTGAAATAACTTTCTCGTTTATCGAGAGGAAATTCTAACTTCGGCTCTAACCATGGGAAGGCGTGAGCAAAGCGGGGAAGATTTAATCCTTCTGTTTATCAGAAGGGGATCTCAATTTTGAAAGTAGGCCTCTTGTTCATTGAAAGGAATCAAGAGGGGATTCTGCTGGTGGGTTGAACCAGAAAAAATTTTTGTATAGTAGACTCACCGCCAATGAGTTTGATCGGTGAGGGAATTTGGTGGAGGACAGATTTAGGGTTATCCCCAAGGACAATGGAGAATTATTTCCTGAGGAACTTTCCTTCAATATGGGTTATCCCGAATGTACTAAGGGTAGCATTTTTTCAGGAACTTCCCATTTATTGGCATTAATTGCCTGTCGCCATTCTGAGTGATTAAGCGGTACGCACCGTTTGAATAGACCTTGTCTATCACAAACGGTCCTTCCCATTTAGGTTCGAATTTACCTTTCTTCTTGGAGTCGAGAATTATCGGTCGACGAGCAGCGAGGACCAGGTCTCCTTCCTTGAAGCTTCTCTGTCGGACTCTCTTGTTGAAAGCTCTCAATATTCTGGATTGATAAAATTCAATGTGTTGTTGAGCCTCCAGGCGCTTCTCATCCAACATCTCGAGCTCTTCAAGGCATCTTTGATGTTGTTCCTCCGTCGTCATCTCAGTTGCGAGGGCGATCCGAAGTGATGGAATTTGGATTTCCAATGGGAGCACCGCTTCACATCCGTATACCAGAGAATATGGGGTAGCTCCAGTTGGCGTGCGAATCGTGGTGCGATATGCCCAGAGTGCTTCTCCGAGTTTATCATCCCAATCACGTTTATTGGTCTTCACAAGTTTCGACAAGATCTTAATGATTGTCTTGTTGAACGCTTCAGCTAACCCGTTAGCAGCGGGATAATAGGCGTCGAGGCGTCCTTTGCGGTCATGTTGATGGTTGCTCACGGCAATTCATCGCTGCGAAGTACCGGTCTTCTCTTGCGTAAACGCCTTGGCTTGGGTTCAGGCATCTTCGCACCCAGCCTGTCAAAAACTGACAATTTGCTCGGAGTCGTCTTGTTGCAATCGCACTCGGACAACACCGCCTTGATCAATGCGGGCATGGGCAATGCATGTTTTCTCGGGGATCTCTTTTTGAGATCTACCCGTACCCCAGTATAATAGTACAACTCATCGGCATGAATGCCGGAGCAACCTATCGTGTATTGACACGACTTCTCAGGTCTAACGTCCTCGTCATCAGACGAGAAAGTCTCCTTCTGAGGATGAGCTGCCCTTATAGGGCTATCAAAGGTCACTCGCCGCGATGTACGCCTTTGCGAGTGTGAAACTCCAATGGGCTCTTGGACTTCAATCCGCAGCCCGGCGCGGGTAGCTGCATGAACTTTCTTCTTGTTGTGGTTGAGGTGGGTACGACCCCCTGGATCGGGAGTGACCCGGGATTTCCTCAATGAGCCCAAGCGCTCTTTGATTGGAACTTTGCCCCGATCATCCGGAACGGGACCGAGGCGTTCTAACACCGTCTTCCTGCTTTGGGATGAACCGGCGGGATCTCCTGAAGGAGGAACTGAGGTGGATGGTGACTTGGGCGGAGTCATGTTGGTGGAGTAGTTGGTGGTGGAGCGGACTTCCTTTGATGGAGATCAACTCGGGGTGGTTGATCCTTGTTCGACCCTTCGGCCTTGGCCTTAACCGTTGATCCGGGTTTTGGCCTCCATACTTGGCGCGTCTTCGGGGAGTTGGCCACTTCCTCCTTCAACTTCCGGGCCTCTTGGACCAGAATCCGAGCATGTGCAAGGAGTGCACGGCGCTTGCGGATGCGTTCCTCAAGTGTTGATCGGTTCCGTTTGACGCGGATCCAATCATCTGTCGACGGCTTGGAGGAGTTGCTGCGGTGCCGGGTTTTGCCTCTCGGGATTTGAGATCCGCTTCATAGCGGATCCGTCCACGATTCAATGCCTTGGCAAATCGGCGAGCCAAACTCTGGCGTCGACGTTGGCGAGCTCTCTTCGAAAGATTCGGAGCGCCATCAGTCAGATCTCGGACTAAGGAGTTGAGATCTTCATCTCCTATTGCCTTGGGTGCCGGAGGGATGCTGCTTGCTGCGGCTTTGGCAGCGGTGGGATCGGAATCCTCACCTTGAGAATCAATGTCCGAAGACCATCGAATTCTCTTTGCAGCGGCGATCTTCTTGGATCTGCGGGGGGAGGACGATCGGGATGAGGACGAGAGGTACTCCTCAAACTTCTTCTGGTCGAACTCGTACTCGACCTCTTCTTCGATCGGGATCTGGATCCGCGGCTGCGACACGACGATCTCTGACTTAGGACCGTTGGCTCCCACTGTGGTCGCCAGCTTGTTCGCGGGAAAAGTTGGTATGATTGTCATTGATTTCGAATCTGTTACACCTTTATGGGTTTACAAACGAGATTCAGAAAAAAAAAAGATCGCCTTTTTATAAGGCTTACAACGAACAATCAAATAAAAATTACAACTTTTATCCCTAAACAAGCGGGATCCGTTTATCGGTCCTCGCTTGCGTGGGTGTCTTTACTGTGCGGGGACTTCTTTTCGTCCGTGGACCACCGTAATCCGGATCGATGCGAGATCTACGATCAAAGGGTTGTTTCCGCGAAGGAAACAAGAGCGGCGAATGAGATCGACCAAGCGAAATCAAAGCTCTTCGAGATCAAAACAAGGTTTAATCTCGAGGCGTATGGATCGATGTCGAAGTTGATCGCCTCCCAAAAGCTAGATCTTGATCTTCAAAGCCGTCGCCTTTATCGCCAAAACTTAGATCTTGATCCGTGAGCTTCCTCGTCTCTCAAAATTTTCGGATCTGTGCAAATGAGCCTTGCACCTCATATTTATAGCCTCAAAAGCGGTGCGGGTCGAGCGGGCCCAAAGCACGCTGGCCACTTGCAAGTGGCGGGGCTTTGCGAACCACTTGGAGGCGGCGGCCACTTAGGCGGCGACCACTTGGAGGCGGCGGCCACTTAGAGGCGGCAACCACTTGGAGGCGGCGGCCACTTAGAGGCGGCGGCCACTTGGAAGCGGCGGCCACTTGGAGGCGGCAACCACTTGGAGGCGGCGGCCACTTAGAGGCGGCGGCCACTTGGAAGCGGCAACCACTTGGAGGCGGCGGCCACTTGGAAGCGGCGGCCACTTAGAGGCGGCGGCCACTTAGAGGCGGCAACCACTTGGAGGCGGCGGCCACTTGGAGGCGGCAACCACTTGGAGGCGGCGGCCACTTAGAGGCGGCAACCACTTGGAGGCGGCGGCCACTTAGAGGCGGCAACCACTTGGAGGCAACGACCACTTGGAAGCGGCAACCACTTGGAGGCGGCGGCCACTTAGGCGGCGACCACTTGGAGGCGACGGCCACTTGGAGGCGACAGCCACTTGGAGGCGACGGCCACTTGGGGGCGACAGCCACTTGGAGGCGACAGCCACTTGGATGCTTTGTCAACTTGCTCTATGCACCTCGTCGACTCGGTTTATTGACCTGGACGCTTCGCCGACTCGCTTTATGCATTGGTGCCGACTCGCTTTATGCGTTGGCGTCGCGGTAACTTATTGTTGGATTATCGACGGTTCGCCATTATGTCATCGGACGGCTCGCCGATCGTCAACTCTTTATCACAAGCTGTGTTCGGGAGCTTATAGGTAATTTTCAACGCCTACAACCGCCAAGAGAAATGTTAACCGCAAATTAGGGCCCATATCTAGAGACAACAGTCTTGGTGACCCTCACCAGTCAGTGAACTTCGCCCGCACACTAGAAATTGGGCAAGCCTCACCAAACTCACAATTAAGTGAGCATCACTTACTAGGAGCTGTTCTCTCAAGCTTTGACTCAAGCTAAGAGCAAGAAGCTTCATTCCAAACATAGAATTATATGAATGCAAATGCTATTGAGCATCCAATCAAGATGAATCTATGATGAAGGAAGCTACGTTTAACAGTACACCTCAGGTGACCAAAGTAGTCAAATGAAGACAAACCTCAACCCAAGCAAGACGACTCCAGCTACATTCAACAGTACACCTTTGACTATTATCCAAAATATTTTGATCCCTGCAAGCTAAGAGCAGGATCTCAAAAACTTTGGGGGGGGAGGGTCTTGTAGATAGTTAAAGTATACTCAAGCTCAACCCAAGTCCAAGAAGTGAACGCCCATGAGCTAAATATTTCATGTAGGCCAAAGCACAAGCCCACGATAGAGTCCACCCAAACAATAGCGAAGTTCGCCCAAGCTTCACGCAAACTTCTCCCCAAAGACCTATGTGGACCACGTCATCCACATCTCAAGGAACGTGGGTTGTCGACATTCTAGCGAAGTTTGCTGGGATGAACTTTGCCCAAAGCTACTTAGCAAGCTTCACCCAAAATTTCTTAGCGAGCCTCGTCCAAAGTTGCTCGGTGAGCTTCGCCTCTGACTGTTATAGGCGAACCTCGCCATTGACCATTTCAAGAGCTATTTTTATGAAAATGGTTCTCCCCATTATCTTCTAAGTTAATGGCCCTCTCTCTCTCTCTCTCTCTCTCTCTCTCTCTCTCTCTCTCTGCCTATTAAGAGGAGGAGAAATTACTCATTTGAGGACACTGGGAATCGGTGTTGATTGAGATCAAGACTCGGCATCTTCAACCAAGCAACTTCTTCGGTTTTAGCTTTCGCGGTAGTTTCTAATCAGCAATAGCCTCATCGACTTCATCAGACCATCGACGAAGTTCAAAACCGAAGCTCCATAACCACACAGAAAAGAACCCCAGATCTCAATAAATTTTCTTATTTCATTGTAGTTTCTCTTAAATTGTAATTTGGGTTAATTATAATTCAAAAGGCTAGAAACAAGTAGTATGAGGAATTGAGGAAGAAAACCAAGAGAGGAATTCTGATTTTCGATTATCTAAAATGAACAGAGGAGGCTCAATTTATAGAGGTACTGGTGAGCTAAGTGGTCAGACAAGGCTATGAATGTCAATAGTGTGCATTAACCAACATTAACCAGTATTGAGTGTCATTCAAGCCTTGTAACGTTCATAATGTTGAGCGGCAATTGATTACATGGAAAAAGAGCCGTGTTTGACCACCGTGCGGCCCATCCACTGACACGCACGGATCCGCCTTTCGAACCTTCACATGCATTCGAACCCGTGCACTTAAGCCCACTCATTCGAGCCTGCTTGCTCGCCTATCATGATAGCAAATGTGTGTATTCTAACGACTTTGTTATACCTAACATAACCCTTATGTTATTACGAACCGAGTAAAATGTATTCAATTAGTCCATGTGAGACTAACTCTCACATACTACTAATTAAGCATAATATTCCATCTATGGAATCCAATCATATAAATGGTGTCTTTTCAAAGAATATTTGTCAATAAATCCTCCATTTATTCATTTATATCAACAGAACTTGGTAAAGTTGAGTATTGCACATGCCATCCTTATCAATGGCTTATCCCATTTTGTGGGAATTCAGTGTTAGGATGCTAACTTGGTTCCAATATTATTTGGAGAATGCTCTCCCAGTTTTATGGTTCTGTTAGCATCTAAACTCGGTGGTAGCTTTTCTTGCCAACGTAAAAAAAAGCAAGAGATTACAAATGACATCCTTTGTGCATACCATTTCGTCTTGTTTTCTGAAAATTTATCAATTTCAGATCAATTTTATAATTGTAATTAAGAACTCTCCAGTTTCCTGCTTCCATACTTTAACTTACTTTTCTACATCAACACATTGCACTTATTACGTTCTATAGTTATAATTTCAGATAATTGTGCTTACAACGGTGAAGGTGACTTCTTCATTGTAGTTTCAAATGATTAAATTATGTATCCATGGAGAACCTGTAACTGGAATTTTTCAGATTTTGCATATCCTAATATCCTTATTATTGTATCTGATCATACTTCACCCTGTGTCAACCTAGCTTTGGTTCAATGTTTCAATGATATGCGATTTAGAGATTTGAGTTAGCTGATATGCCTCTTTTACATTCTAGAGATTGAGTATTACATGAGTAACTGAGAGACAGAGTGAAAATGCATTCATTTTGTCTAACCATTCACAGATATGACTGTATATGATTTATTTAAATTGTAACAAACTTCTACCATTTAGCTAAGGAGTTGAGAACTTTTCTCTTTAGCATTCAATAATAATAATAATATTGTGTATAATTGATTCTCACTTGTAGGCTAAATATACAGAGGACTACTTTCAGTTGCTTTTTCTACTAAGTATTTTCAGCGGAAACCTGAATGAATATGGGTTTTACTTTTACATCCTTCGTGTTGTTCTGGATAACGTTTTCTTTATGCTTTGCATCATGCTACATTTCATTCGAAGTTTATAATTATGCAAGCAAAATGGCAGAAAAATGTCCAATTTTTGTTTATTCTAGATTGTAAAGATGATAACAGTTTGCTAGAGTTCTTAGTTCAAGGTAACACATGGTTGGCAAATTAAGTCGTGTATTGCTTATTTCTCCCATTAAATTTCTTTCCAATCACCTTTATGACTCATGGTCTCAAAGTGCAATATTGTTGAAGAGATTGCTAGACGAAGGTTGTACCAGTTCACTGCCAATTCGCATCTATTTGTCAATTGCCAACAAAAAAATTCCCACTTTATATGAGTACTTTTTGTCTCTGTCCTAGTGCCTCACTGCTCAACCTTGAATATCTACTTTGACCATAGTTTTGACTTATATAACCAGCTTATTACAAAGATGAGCGAATTACTACAATGACAACCATATAATAAATATATGCAGGAATTTATACAATACTACTAGCAGACTGCAAAATATACAAATTAAAGCAACTGATGCGTAAAAATTCGCATTGACTCCTTAAAAGAGTATGGCAGTTGGTTAATTTGTTGTTGAATTTAAAATTTTACTGATATATAACATGCTTAGCCTATAAGAAACAATCACTAGTGGAAAACTAAGCATTCTTGACGGGGTTTCCCATCAGGAATGCCACAAATGCCGTCAGCGATGACTATCATTGACGGCATGCCGTCAGTGATAACCCGTCGGTAAAGGTCCGTCGGTAACATCCACGGCGGGCGGCCGTCGATAATAGCTATCGCGGCGGCAATTCGTTGACGGCAAGTGCCGTCACAGATGTTTGATCATCACTGACGGCAACCCCGTCAGGGATGTTTTCATATCGGTGACGGCCAAACCGTCAGCAATGAATATCACCCGTCAATGATGTGTTTTACATCGCCGGCGGCAGGTCGTGATATATATCAGCGGCGGGTACCCGTCGGCGATGATTAAACATCACCGGCGGCGTTACCGTCGAGATATATATCGGCGGCGGTCAAGCCGTCGGCGATGTTTAATCATCGGCCAGCGGTATTGCCGTCGGCGATGCGTATCAGCGGCGGAGTCCGTCGGCGATGCGTATCAGCGGCGGGAGTCCGTCGGCGATGATTCGGTGGTAAAAAATATTTCCAGATTTGGTCGATTCCTGTTCATACAAACTAAATTCGTTTTCTGCACATTCCAAAGAAACATTCCAAATATACACAATCCATATTGCACAACAATCCAAAGAAACATTCAAAATATACCGTTCCGTAAGAAATTTCACAAAAATGGTGCACAAACAACTCCCAATCCATATTTCACAAATATATGCAACCACCAATTAATTTTGCGCACATTCCATTACAAATTATAAATTTCCAATCCAAATTTCACAAACAACAAATAACAAACCACAACATTCCATAACTTATCACGATAAGTTGCGACACAAATAAGTTATATATCCACATATATCATACGCACAAACAAGCTAAAATCCATATATATATCATACGCACAAACAAGCTAAAATCCATATATATAACATCGTGCTCACATGCATGCCCACACATCTACAATTCCAAGAAACACGAGTTTATCATAATCTCCAATATAAAGAGTTCCAATATACAAACACGAGTCTAGGATATAACTCACTAAGGCAGTCGTCCGCCCTATCCATGTCATCATCCGCATTGCCACCGTGGCTCCATCCCTACAACTCGTGCTCCCATTGATATCATCCTCATGCTAACACAAAAATAAATGAAATTTAGAATATCATATTGTGAGAAAGTGTAATCATGCATGTTTTATGTTTGGAATCACGTATACACATCTACTACTCTCTCCACTACCACCAAATGCTGCGAGAGCCCAAAAGTTCATAATCGACTTTGCGGGCAGTAGGAACCCGCCGTGCATGATTTCAATATTTGCACGGAAACCATTGCAAAAGTAGCGGTAGGGTGGATCACTGCATAAGCTCCTCTTGAATATCCTCCCACATCTCCTGGGAATATGACCATCCAAAATATTCATCACCGATGAAACAAGGCTGCATCGCTGCGGAGTGCAATCCTCTGCGGCATGTAAGAGGGTCTTGAGGGCATTGTCGATGGCGTTGAACTTCGGCGGAGGCTGGAATGGTGTAGACACCCTCGAGCTCCAACTCCCATCCACGGTCCTTCCTTTTTGGGAAGTCCACAAACCAAATGGCTCCGTTATAATTCTCCTCTATAGTTAGGGGCCTCGGCTCACGTGCAACTACCTCGGCATATGTGTTTTCGAGGCGCCTAAAAACCAAAAATAAATTTAAGAAATGGAATAAATAAATAAATTTATGAATTGGCATTTCAAAAATAAAGAAAATATAATTACAATATCAAAAATCAAGCATTCTTGTTTGCAAATGGTGAGATACTTATATTTAGTATTTACTACACCTGAATGAGAAATTCAAAATTGGTAGGAATGTGTATATATATATGTATTGAATAAAGAAAATTATGCCAAATGCGTATAAATAGATATGTTTACTGCGTTTTCTTAGCCAATTCTAGCTTTTCTTTCCTATCCTTGTCGGCATCGTACCCCTTCTTAAAGTGAACCATCGTCCTCTTATGCGGTTAAGGCGGGATATAGGGGCGTTCTATCATTTACAAAACATATTTATTAGTTTTATTTATCAAATATTTTAGGAAGCGGAGAGAATATATATAGAATATTAAAATACTTTATACCGTTGTCACGCAAAATTGATCCATAATCTGGGCAAATGAAGTAGTCCCGTATGATGATCATAATCTTTCTTCCACCGGTTCGGTTTATTTCTCAGACATTTTTCTTCAACATGAACAAAGAGGATTTTAGTACAATCTTAAATATACAACATTTAGATAAATAACTTGAATTTAATTTCTATTATACATATTTACACGGTGCTCCTCCACGGCCCCACAATACTATAAGTGCAGCTAAATGATGCGGCTCAACCCTCTTATCTCGCTTGTAGATCCTCTCCAGTTCTCTTTGCAACTTTCATAGCATTTCTTCTTTATCTCATGTCTCCACTCAGAGAATGCTTAAACTTTCCCATGTAACCAAATAAAATCCCACCCTACGGGATTATCTTCGATGTTGAAATATCTCTAAATATTAACATATAGTTAAGCATGGCCAATTGTGAGAAAGGTAAAATAATTATAAATAATAGTGAATTTTACCCAAAGATCGCGATAGATAGACTTCGAGGACATCAAAGGCTGCTCCTCGACCTCATAGTAAGGATTGATTATCACTTCTCAGTATCAAGCATCCAAGATATGAGCTAAAATTGTTAGCCCATTGCCGATTGGAATCCCATTATGTTCCCACCTTACAAGTGCAGAAAGCCATCCGGTGGTAACTTTTTTAAAGTCACTTCCATGTGGCCTTTTTTCTTGAATATTTTTTCTCCTACAATAAAGAAAAATATTTGTCGAAAGTTATAAATATGTACCACTTTTATTTATTCAACCTTAAGCTCTCGAATTCAATTTAAATATCAAAACTTCGAAAATAAAAGCAAAAGTGAAAATTGTTTACATTCTTCTTTTTGTCCACATGTGCTCATAATTGTGTTATCCTTGTGTGTATGAAAGCATGTTTAGAACTCATAATTGTGATAGTATTGGATCAAACAAAATCAAAGTATTATAGTGAATTCTTGTTTCTATTAAAATTATTACTATTATTTATTATTAATTTTCCAATACTCGAAAACAATTGATTAAACTCACCAAATCTTTGTCTAATTTCATTTTTTGCATCAGCTAATATCTCATCAATCTGTGGCGTCCATTCATCCAATCGTTTTTGGCCAATTTGTACCTCTCATGCGGCGAGTGCGTACCCCTCGCACATGTTGGTAAAGGCCAGCTCAATCCAGGAATATATGCATCAAGTATTCTTGGAGGATGCATATAATGGTGCAGGAGATGGCTCATCCTCGCCCTCACCTAAAGAAATAAAAAATAAATTATTATTGTGCATATATCATGAATAATTAATCGTAACTTATGTGAAGTTATACCTCCGATCTGTTGAAGTCGGTGGCTCTTCCTCGGTAGATTGGTCTTGATGCGGATTGGCTTCTTGAATGATAGCCTCCTGCTAATGTTTTTGACATGCAAGTTGAATTAATATACAAAAATAATATATTATAGATGCAATTTATATTGGCCAAAATAAAAACAAGATGTATTATTACATTAATAAAATTTTCATTTCATATCTCGCTTGTAGGCATCTACAAGTGAATATCAAAAGAAGATATTACATATTTATATGCAATTTATATTGTCCAAAAGGTAATTGAGATACATCGTAGTGATATTAAAGTTTTCATTTTACAATATGTAAACTAAAAAAGTTACACAGGCTAGATTACATATTTAGCTCCTATAAATATGCGTGATAATATTTGGAATGTCAGGAGTTGTTGGAGCATCCGTATCAAACACTACATTTTGAGGTGCGAGAATTCATCGATCGCTGCATTTGGCTCATTGAAGTTGTCTATATAGCTCTCATCACCATCTTCCTTGGTAGAAGGTTGAATATAAGCCCTAGAATCCTTGTATAGGACAACCCACTCGTCTTTAACCATAGGATCTTTCACATAGAAACATTGTCCCACGAGATGCAAACATGAATTTTTCATCACTATCAATTTCTTTATCGAGGTTGACAATTGTAAATCCAAAGGGATCCTTTTGAGTCTTTGCAAAGCACCAGCGAATCATGAACATCGTGTATTTATGTTCATTTGGTCCACCATAGCCGTAGAATATCTCCACCACATCTTCCAACCGTCCATAATATGTTATATTATTTTCAAGCGGATTGATCTCTTCTATTTGAGAAACATTCACGTGAGAAGGTAGCCATGACACCACTATTACGGGTGACCTTCGTATCATCAACCTCCATTGTATGAAATTTATACCGTTTACACGATACCCACCATATTGATTTCTGACATAGTAAGGCGGCAGCGTGAACCTTTACTTCTTCGATATTTGGTTATTAAGGACAAGTTGTTCACGGATCTAAATATAAAAATAAGAAAACTATTAAATCAATGTCTTTGTTTTTAGTGAAAATATTATTATTGCTAAATTTAACAATACTTACTTCATTCTTCAACCAAGCAGGGAATTCCTTCATATGTCTTTCTTTAATGTCGTATGCGGTGTACTCTGGTAACTTCATTCTTTAGTTTTTCTGATGTTGCCTATTAATGCCATTAACAAAATATGTCATTGTCAAATTTAAAATTACTAGTTAAATGATATTCAAAACTCTTATGTGATATTTTACCTCGGTATTCGAGAAGATCTCAAGATTATTTACTACGTATGCATCGCTTGATCTAACAACGAGGTTAGAATAATTTTTGTTCATCGAGGATATAGAAATGTGTTATCCTTGTTATCAACAGGTGCTTGAAGTCTTGTTTGTTCCCCTCTCATATAGCGAGAGGCAAATAAGAGACACTTTCGGTTCTCCGTAACTTTCGGCTATTGAACCTTACGGTGAGCTCATTCATAATTGACACTTCATTGAACCCAAATATCTAAAAATGATAATTAATTAGATATAGAAGTAAAGACATTGATAGTTGACATATGTAATGATTGATAGCTAAAGATTAATGTTTTCTAAATACTAACCTTTCTATTGGATATATCCAGCGATAATGGACCGGTCCTGCTATTGCGACCTCCTCTGCGAGATGTTGTGTGAGATGAACCATTATTGTGAAAAAGATGGAGGAAAGAGCATCTCCATTTCACACATAGTTTAAAATAATTTCTCCAAGTTTCTTAAACTCACGGACGTCTATAACTTTAGAACAAAGCTTTACGAAAAATCCACAAAAATCAATAATAACCTTCAACGCCTTTTCATTACGCATATGCTGCGTAGTGCCACAGGTAGCAATTGATGAAGAAGCACGTGATAATCATGAGTTTTAAGGCCCAATATTTTCCTTTCACGCACGGACATTGTTCGATATGTTTGCGGAGTAACCCTCACGTAACTTCATTGATTTGAGGACTTGACAAAATATTTGCATCTCAATCTTCGACATAGTAATACGAGGCGGGCAACACATATCTGTCATTTCAGACATTTTTGGTGCGGTTAGTCTCGATGTTCAATGCAATTAGATCTTGGCGGCGTAGATCATCCTTTGATTTATTAGCACATTGCAGCGGTGTGGATAAAAGATTATCACAAATATTTTTTCAATGTGCATAACGTCCAAGTTGTGTCGTATTTTTAGCTCTTTCGGTAAGGGAGTTGAAAAAATCTTTGAATTTTGTCCATCGAGGGCAATTTTACGATTTCAGCCCCATCCCTCACCACTTGTGCTTTTCTCTTTCGTTTTAGTATCCTTTTGTTAATACGCAAGATCCCTCCTCCAAGTAAATCTTCTTTCGAATAGCTTCTTTCCAAACGGCGGTGAGGAAGCTCAAACAAGCGTACAATCGATCTCCACCTAATGGGCCGGAGCATCTCGCTTCTCAACGGTACCATCAAAATACTTGCTCCATTTTTTGTTACGTATCGTGTTTTAGGTTCAACCACCTTCTATTAAACCAATAACAAAATTCTGGTGTCTTTGCGGATAAAGACCTTTGAATTACGGACCACACCGGACGCATATGTTCCCTTAGTAGACCAACCCGACAGATTCGCATAGGTGGAAAATCATTAATTGTCCATAGTAAAATACCCGCGAGTCTAAAAGTACGCTGCGTGAGTATCATATGTCATAACCCCTTCAGTCGAGTTGTTTTAACTCATCAATTAGCGGTTCCAAAACACATCTATGTCATTACACGGTGCATGCTTGCGGTATCAATAATGAAAGTATCATATCACGGTTGTTTCATGAAAAGCCAAGGCGGTAAGTTGTATGGCGTTAATACAACGGGCCATGTAGACCAACCGAACTCATAAGCCCAAATGGATTGAATCCGTCGCTAGACAAACCAAGTCTAACATTCACGCACTCATTCGCAAACCAAGGATAAGTTCGATCCACATGCTTCCATGCCTCTGTCGGTAGGATGTCGACTTTACCATCATCTATCGTTCTTCCATGTGCCACTTCATTTGCTTAGCGGTATCTTTATTCATATACAACCGTTTTAGCCTAGGTAGTAAGGGAAAATGACGAAGGACCTTTCTTTGGAATCTTTCTTTGCTTAAGCATAGACCTTCTTTGTCCCATGTGTCGAATAATTTTTGCGTTGTACCCACCGTGATACTCCACAAATGGACACTCCGAAGATCTTTGTTATCCTTATAGTAGAGGATACAATCATTAGGGCATGCGTCGATTTTTTTGTAGTCAAGTCCTATAACAGAAACAATCTTCTTTGCGTTATCATAATTTCTTGGAATGCTCTCTTTTCCATTTGGAATCACTTTTCTCAACAACACAAGCAACATATTAAAATATTTATCGCCATTCCGCTAAGAGACTTTATCATAAAGGCGGCATAAATGATAACACGGTGAACTTCGGTGCAACCCTCATACAGATCATTTTCATTGTCATCTATTAATTTCATTATCTGCGCCAGCTCCTCGTGATCATTCACACCTCTAGCATTTTCTGTAACATCAGCATCCTCGGCACCTTCAATTTCATCTATATTAGGGCTGTTAACATATTAGCAAGCATTGTATGTGTATCATCTATCCTCCCATCGGCGTCTGGGTCTCGCCATCAATTTCATTTCTTCAAGACATCCTTCCCCATGAAGCGTCCAATATTTGTACTCCTCATGAAATCGATATTAAGTGTTTATGTAAATCACTTTTATCCACCAATGCCATATTTTTACACCAGGCGGGGACAATACCGACATTACTATTTAACTTTGGTAGATTACGCTAAAATCTTGTATGAATTGATTTATTCCATCTTTATATCATTGTCCCTCCATCTATCAATACGAGGAATATCGATCCATGATTTGTCGGAACTATCCTCATCGTATGATATATATATAATATTATTCATAAATGAAATTAAGCATAATTAGGTAATGTGAAATTTTATTATTAAAGCATCAAATACCGGTTGGGTGATATTAACTTTTCCACGACATCAAGGAAATACAAATTATAATAATCTCGAGGGGAATTGTCAAAACATAAATTATGTGGTAAAATCTAGCGCTCATATTTTCAATAAGACACTTTACTTGGTGTCATAGGAAATGGACCTATCCCATTAGGAATATAGTAGTGTCTACAACTACCTTTACATACTTTATCGTTTTATTTCTTAAAAATTTGTGACACCTACCGTGTTCTCGAGTACAACGTGCGGATGTTATAATGCGTATCAATGATCGATAATAGATCGATAATAGATCGATCATAAAACAACATAAGCTTATTGTACACGGAGAACAATGCGATCGTGTTATCGAAATTTTTAATGAATAAAATGCATAATGTATCAAAGATAGATGATACACTCTTGTATTCCTAACATCTGAAGGGAATCCTCCGGACAGATCTAATAATTATTGTATGTAGATCATGCTTCTAACATAAATCACGTTATTCTCTTTAGATATAAAAGTATTCTCACATCCAACTAGAATTACGATGCGTTTATATTAGAAGAGATTCACATCAACATTATTAGGCGAAACTAGGGGTAACGACTTCGATTCATATAATCATGATATATAACACAATACAATATCATATATCTAACTAAATTGAATGCATCGGTAACAATAGAATGGGTTTATCATAACTATCCTTTGTTTAATTAGAGTATTAGACTTATAGTAATATAATCTGATTGTATTATTGTTAAAGTTAGTATAAAGTTAGTTTAATTATGGTTAGGGACTTAGGGTAATGTAATTAGATTTAGTATTAGGATTATTTTCGATAGTTACTTCATAGAGTTAGGATTAGCGTTATATATATTTAAATTAGTTATTAATATTTAGGATTAAGATAAAATTTGAGTGAGAGTTAGTTTAATTATCGGGTCATTGTCTTGGGAAATGAATTTAAGGTAATAATTAGGATTTCTAATTGATTAGATTTGTTCAATTAGGATTAGGCTAACTAAAGTTTAATTAATACCATTATTAGCGGATTAGGTTCTGAAAGATCATTAAACATAGGATTAGGATTATAAAAAGTTAAGATTTAAGTATATTATTATAAATCATTAAAGTTAGGATTAGGGTTATAAAAGGATAACTAGGATTACTCTTAGGCTCATATTTCTTTATTGAGATTAATTTAATTGAGTTATGCAAGTTAGGATTAAAGTAGATTATTGAGTTATTAAAGTTAGGATTAAATTTATTAAAGTTAAATTAATTAATTAGAGTTAGAAAAATGCTAAATTATTTATTAAAGTTAGTTGAATTAGGATTATATACTTGGGTATATAAGTTTAATTGGCTAGATTTAATAAAAATTAAAGTTAGGGTTAGGGTTAACAAACTTTAAGTTATCTTAATTAGGGTTATGTGATCAATTTGGGTTATGATAAATATCAATTAGGGTAGATCATTATAATTAAAGGTTAGGGATTAGGTTTTAATTTCAATTCTTAAAATAAGAGTAATAAAATTGTATATAACCCTAATTCAATTGTATATAATCCATATAATTGTAATAAAATTAGAAATCATTAAAGATTATACCTTGAGTAGATCGGTGGTGGGCTGACCCTCGGCGAAGGAAGGCTGACGGAGAAGCGAGAGCAGCGTTAGCGGCCGGAGAAGATGAAGCGGCCAGGCGTTCAGCGAAACGATATTAAGCCAGCGGCGTTCGAAAGATCTGGAGAGATCAGCGGATGGCCTTCAGCGAAAACCGATGTAACAGCGGAGAACAGCAGCTAAGCAGCGATGTGAAGAAATGTGGCCAGTAAAAATAAAGATTCTGATAAAATGGCGGGAGTCGCGCTTATATAGATTATCGCCGATGACGGGTAACCGTCAGCGATATATCCGTCGATGATGTTAAGATCGCTGGGAATTTGGGATGCCGACGGCTACATCCAGCGGTATTTGCCGTCGGGAATGTAAACATCGGCGGCATTTTCCGTCGGCGATGTTCCGTCGGCAAAGCCCAAAATCCACTAGTGAATAAAACTTGGATTCTTGCTGTTGCATTGGCTCTTTTAATGATTTAGCTGCATAACGTAGGAGTTAATTATCCGGGTTAAATACATACAACCTTACAATTGTATGCAATAATTTAACATATAATGCACTTCTTGGCAGCTACATTAAAATTCTGATCACCATTTTCTCACTATAACTTTTTGATTATATAACAAAATATGAAAACAGGTATTGCCTCTAACATCTGCTTGTGGTACTATGAAAAATTATAATTCCACACTGTAAAAATCTTTCTTTTGCATTTGATTCACATAATTTGATCACCAGAGGTTCAAATGATGTTAAAATAAAAGTTCATGAGCTTTTTGGTTGTTACAATTGCAGAATGAATGCCAACTTTTGCTGAGATAAGGTGGTATTGTCTCCACAGTATTTTTAGTAATTGAAACAAAGGAGTCTACTTCATTCTTTTAATTGATCCAAAGAAATGCCTAGTTACTATGACATAGGTGACATTCTATCGGAGGAGGAGGTGACCACTAATTTCTGCCAAAGGATTATTATTATTTATTTATCACTGGAGTTGCCTAAGTATAATTATTTGAATTAAGTTTGTGTGTACAGCCCCTTTCAATAATTTTCCAAGTGGGAGCAAATGGAATTGGCCTCCTCGATCCCAGTCCTGAAACAAACAATGTAAGTCATGAGATCAGCATGAATAAAAGGATAGATGTGCTTCTTTAGCAACACTTTTCTTATTCTATTCATTTCAGGTTAAAAAAAGGTGCTAAAATATACCTTTCTTTCTAGCTTGCTCATGAACTATATTTGAGACAAGCAGTATCACTCACTGAAGAGAATATGAGTGTGCTTGTGATTTAGCATTAGTTAGCATTAGAGCTCCACTGTTACACATATGAAAGCTTTCTGTATTGGATATTCCTTTTACATGACTTTAAATATGGACTAGAATCTGTGTGTGCCATCTTTTGATCTGATGCTTCTATACCAAATCAACAAACCTAAGCTATTATCTAGCCAATGCTGACATTTATAGATCAATGGTATTGTGATAATAACTAACAGTTGATGTTGAGGAGCAACCAGGAAAATACTGAAATATCGATAATAGCTACATAACTGCAACATAATTCTTATATCAACTGAATAACGGCATATATATGTTGGGCGCTTTATGAAAATAAATATATGCAGGATATAATCTGTCGATTGATTTTGACGTAAATAGGTACATGAACTGCTTCATCTGCTATTAATTGCATCATAATGTTTAACAATTAGAAAATAGCCGTTACTCACTCTGATTTTATTAATCAACAGTGTTGGGGACAAGACTATTGGTTCCTTCTTTCGTTATGCATTCAACAGTCGGCATAAGGAGATTCTGAGCAAGTCACACAGCACTCATGCTGCAACCGTTCCCAAATTTCTCAACCATCTTACAAAAGAAGAGACACAATGTAAGTTCTTTCTTTGTTCATTTTACATTTACCAATCACTGGATCCTTTGAGTTGTGTTTTTGGTTCTTGGTTTCTCTTGTACGCAATCATTTATGTTTAACGGAGATATAAATCTATTTGTGATTCTTAAACTGTTTGAAGCTGCTCGGTCATTAATGGCAGCTTTCAAGAAATGGAGGGCAGGTGGGTCGAGGCTGGAGAGAGCATCAGTTCTTGTGTGGGAGGAAGAGGAAGACAATCTTACCATTTCCCACATCGCCAACTCCTTAAGCGTTCCAATCATCAAATATTTTCCTTTACAACTACAACTCCTGATGAATGTTGTTGTGGTGTTTCCAAGCATTAAGGGCTTGTTTGGATTGAGGGAATAACGGAGAAGGTAAGTTAGGGGAACCATTCACCTTATTTGGAAACATTTAGGAGGTAAAATTATTCACCCTAGTTCCCCTCGGTTCACCCCCCAAATTAGGGTGTAACCAAGGGGAAGGGAAGGGATCCCTTCCATTATCTCTCCTAGTTTCCATTAACTTCGCTTAACCCTATTGAAATCCAACATGCCCTAAAAGTCCATATCTGCTTTTAGAAAGTGAATGGTCTTTTATGCTCATGGGAGAATGAAGGTTTTTTTTCCCCTGAAGGTGCTTTATGTCAGGCTTGCATGAGATCTCTGTGAGGTGTGAATGAGATCAATAATTTGTCAAAAAAATAAAAAAATAAAAAAATAAATTATTAACAGAAGTGTTGGAGCATGTGAAAAAGTTGTTATTGAGTTTGCATATGCGTTTTCTCTAGTTGTGTCCTCTTTGTTAGAGCTCTCAGTTACTATTAATCAAAATTTAGGTGTTGTTCCTTTGTTTAATGACGCTTTTAATCTTTTCTAAACAATGTGTGCAGATGTTTATATGGTTGAATAGAAATATTTCAGGCTTATTGCTCTTAAATATGTTCCTACGACACGTGCTTGATTCATTCCAATGTTTACGGCTTGAAACTTTAACAGGATTATTATGCTCTGATTCTTGGACTGAGCTTTGGAGGGGTAATTTGACTTTGGTTTAAACTAGGCTAAAATACCAGATTGTCATTTTAAATCGACCCTAAATGACAATAGAGCATTTTAAATAGCTCCGACTACAATAAGGCCTCATAATTGTTCAAAAGTGACAATAAGACCCATATTTTCGCCGGACTCCGGCCAACTCCTCTCTCTCCTCCCTTCAAGCTCCCAACACCTCCATGGCTGACCTCCCCTCTCCCTCTCCCCCCCTGAATCCAAACTGATCAAACCCAACAACCAAAAACATCTCGCCTTCACCCTCAACCTCTTTAACTCCGCCCTCGTCGCCACTCTCTCCTTCTTTCTCCTGAACACCATTCTCTCCTCCACCCTCGCCCACGGCACATTCACACTCTCCTCTTCTCTGAACTCTAAGACTTGTTGAACTAATTCTCGTTGGGGTTCGGGTTCGGCTTCTTGAGGTTTTGATGTTGTGGACTATCTTTCTCATGGCTTAGCGGCGGAGTTGGAGCTCGAGGGAGGAGTTGAAGAGGTTGAGGGTGAAGGCGAGAGGTTTTGGTTGTTGGGTTTGATAGGTTTGGGTTAAGGAGGGAGAGGAGAGGAGGTCACCATGGAGGTGTGGGGAGCTTGAAGGAAGGAGAGAGGGGAGTTGGCCGGAGTCCGGCGAAAATATGGGTCTTATTGTCACTTTTGAACAATTATGAGGCCTTATTGTAGTCGGAGCTATTTAAAATGCTCTATTGTCATTTAGGGTCGATTTAAAATGCCAATCTAGTATTTTAGCCGTTTAAACTATCACAGAAATTGATAATAAAAAAAAAGTTTTAAAAAAATTAAAGGATATCATCTGGGCTTTACATGACCATGTAGAAGTTTCTGAACCATCAAACTTGTGCAGACCTTTGCTTAAAAATCAGTATAAAGACATGCTTGAGAAGCACAGAGATGCAGGTAATAATTATAATTAGATGGGGAGAATTAGCAGCGCTAAGGAGCTGGCAGTTTAGTCCCACATCGACGAGCTAGCAAAGTCGAAGGGGCTCATAATGCTATGAAACAGGTTAGCAGGCTGACCTTGATCCATACTTACCTGGACGGGGTCCTTGGGTGATCATGGAGGCCCAGGCCTAGTCCAGTGGCTCGCATTGCACTCTGTGGGTGCGCTGGGCTACCATCTCCCCAAGTGGGAGAGTGGACGTCATAATTTGTTGCTGAGGGGGTACGCGCTCGCGCGGCCCCCGCCCAACTCTAATTTATTAAAATTTTCACCTCTCTTATGGGTCTTAAGGCTAAAGACGGTTTAATAGAACTTTAATATACAACAGTATTTTTTTTAACTTTGCATTTACACACCCTCACTTGTTTTTCGTTTTTTGTTACTTTGCACGTACATACCCTCACTTGTTTTTTGACAGCACATAAACATAAGAGTTTTTAACACTTGTTTTTTACAGCACATAAACATAAGAGTTTCTGTTTTCAAAACAGCGCGCTTACATACCCTAAAATTTTAAAACTTGAACTTAAATATCTTAAAGTTTATAGGATTGTAAGCTTATAGGACTACACTTAAGTACCCTCAGTTATGCGAACTTGAGGGTATTTAAGTGCAAGTTTTAAAATTTTAACTTGAGGGTATTTAAGTGCAAGTTTTAAAACTTTAGGATATTTAAGTGTCAATTTTAAATATTTTAGAGTATTTAAGTATGAGATTTAAAAACTTTAGGATATATAAGAGTTGCAAAAAACAAGTGAACTTTAGGGAATTTAAGTATCGATTTTAAATACAAGTTTAAAATTTGTAGGATTTACAAGCAAAATTGACCCGCGCGTTGCCGCGACATTTGTGTGATGAAATCAAAAAATAATGGTTAAGTATTTTTCTTAGAAAATTCTTTTTTAATTTGTGGATAAAAATGTTTGTAGGAGTTGCAATATAGGTAAATTAGTGTGAACTAATTGAAAAAAAATGGTTTAAGCATTTGATTAAAAAAATTTTGCTTGTCAATGTTCTCGTGAAAAGTCACTACCTTTTTCATTGGTGAAATCATTCTACCTTGATGGGATTACAAATGAGTTTCAAATAAAAATCGCCTTTTATAAGGCTTTTACAATGAAAAATGGTAAAATTACAACTTTCCTCCTTGTGAACAAGCGGGATCCGTTTATCGGATCACAAACTGCGATGGGATTCTTTGCACGTGGGGATGTATTCCGTGGACCACCGCGATTCCTTTCCCAAGTGTTGATCGAGCGAGATGCGGATGCGGATCTAGATCTAAAAATCCCTCCTTTTGCGTGGGAATTCTTAGATCGTCGGATCGAGATCTAAGCGAATCTGGAGATTAATTAGCCAAGGAACTAATCAGCGTAGTGAGCGAGATCGACCAGCGAACTTCGTTACTCTTCTTCGGATCAAGGCCAAGCTTGATCCAAAGGATGGTTTGTTGTTGTAGATCTGGATCTGAAAACTTTGGATCTCGAATCGCAAATCCCCCCCGCGCAAGTCTAGATCTTGATCTCCTCTCCCTTGGAAATTCTCTAACCCTAGGCACACACAAGAGTTCGGCGGCTATCTCCTCTTTTTTTATCTCTGCCGACCTCTGAAAATGAAACCCTAGCCGTCACTTTTATAGGTACAGCGGCCGGATCTTGGTGGCGGGCAAAAGCCCATTCGGCCTTGGTGTCTCGCCGGGCGAGACACCTCTGGTGTCTCGCTTCGGCGAGACACCTCTGAGTGTCTCGGTGGCGAGACACCTCTGGTGTCTCGCTTCGGCGAGACACCTCTGGTGTCTCGCTTCGGGCGAGGCGCCTCTGGAGTGTCTCGCTTCGGGCGAGGCGCCTCTGGAGTGTCTCGCTTCGGGCGAGGCGCCTCTGAGTGTCGGTTTTGACCGGCGTTGCGTGGCTTCTCTCTGCTGGTTTTAGAGCTTAATTTGAGGCTTCAAAGTTGGGTTTATCCCTTCACTTTCGCACTCATGGCGCATCAGTTCACCAAGGTTAGAATCGGTGGCATTTCGGAAAGGAGAGCTCTTTTCAAAAATTTCGAGCGCCGGACCATAAAGGGGCAGCCCCATGACCCCGCTTGCATGCCTGGCGGGACGCCCGAAAACTTCTGCGTAGAGGCGTCTTGAGGAGAGCGTTTGCGCTGCGTTCACTTGTTGTGTCGTCAACGGTTTGCCATTACTTCATCGGATGACTTGTCGATTATTCTCGTCATCACGAGCTACGTTCGAGGGACTTATAGGCAATTTTCAGCGCCTGAGATACCCCTCAAAGTGTTTCGGTCTCGCTCTTTTATAGAAGAAGCCGAAATACTTTGGATGTGATAGGCCCGAACCTTCGGTGTAATAGGACACAGCGGCTTCAAATCTTGATTTCTCCGATTCTTCGGACTATCCGGTGCTTTGTAGGATAACTAAAAGTGTCGCGGTGCTGCATTTATTGTCGACATTTGTCGAAATCTTGACTTCGATGGCCGATGAATGAATTTTCTTATTTTTAGCTTCGTGGTGTGAGTTGTCGTCGAGCTGTTCATCCAATTCGTGAGACTTAGCTTTGAATCGGTGAAATCTCCCTTGCATGGCTTGGCATAAGACTAAACCCCAGTGGGAGGATATTGAGGATTCATCCTTTGATTGGTGAACTCTTACTGCGATGCTCGTTGCAGGACTGACCACAGCGGGAGGGATTTTCTCGAGATGTGACGCGTTGTCCGGCATCAAAAATTTTCTCTCGGAATTCAACCTCCAATTGGCGATTTTTCATCACAACGAATTGTCGGCGTCGTGAGGAACAGTGGAAACAAATTGGGGATTGTCGAGTTATCCTTAAGAATATAAAACTATTCTCCAGGAACTTCTCGACAAAATAGGAAATAGTTTAGACTCGTATACCTCGTTGGAGTATCGCGGTGGGAGAATCCTACTCCTTGTTGGAATAGAATTAGGTTATCCTCCAGGAACTTTCCAATAAATTAGCGAACAGTTTATACTCATGTTCCTTATCGTAGTATTCAGGGGTTCGACCATCATGGGGATTTCTTGATCCGTGGAGAGGAACCCTTCATGAGTTGCATTCATTGTCTGGCCTTAAGTTGATCCATTGGTCAGGTGGTTGGAATTGTATACTATTAGTGCCTCAGTGGGAGTTTTTCTTGCGGGGACCGCATTTAAGGTCTCCTTTGAGGAGGTGCCTCGCGATAGGGCTCCTGACACGAATTGAAAGAAGTCGGTGCATGGTTGCTTTGTGACCTATACTTTCGGGGAGATCGATGAATCCGACCACATAGGAGTAATGATTGACCCTTGTGTACATCCCGATTGACTCCATGCATCTAGGTTGACATATCCCATTTCTTGGTGCAATGAGGTCGGCTCTCTATGATAGCCCTTTGGAACACTTGAGTCTTCATTCCGTTTAATTGAGGGACTAGTCTTGTTAGCTAGTTCATCCTCAATTTGGCGGTCTTGATAATTCTTTTCTATGGGTAAGATGTTCCTCCAAAGCTAGGTATAGCGGTGGTTACTACGCCAAAGGGTGCAGAGGACCAGCTGCGGAAGTCGGTCGTCGGCGGTAGTTCCATTGTTGTTGTGACTTGCGATTTGTCATTTTCAACATCACGGCATTCATAGAATTCTTGGCAAACCCTCGGCCTTCAGCGGTTTGATTTGCCTTTACCGATTACCGTTTGAACCGGGCTAGCATCGCGGATTATCGAATCTCGTTCCGCATGTGACGTTGTGCTAAAAGAATGAAACTCTTTTAGACTTGGTGCTATGATTTTGAATACATAGACTTTGTCGCTTTTCACGGGTAAGAGACTAACCGGCGCCGCGTGTTAGGCGACGACTTTGGGGTTATTGGCCAACCCCCAGCCCTCAACGGATTTGATTGGCCTTTACCGATCACCGTTTGAACCGGGCTAGCATGCGGATTATCTGGATCCGTTCCGCACATGACGTTGTGCTAAAAGAATGAGACTCTCTTAGACTTAATGCTACGATGTTGAATACGTAGGCTTCGTACTCTTTTACGGGCAAGAGACCACCCGGCAACGCGTGGTAGGCGTCGGCTTCATCCCTTCTTAGGCTTCGGGATAAAATACCCCAAGATGAATCTTGGTGTCTTCTTTTGTCCGGAGAATGACTGAACCGGATCGGCGGTGAATGGAATTGATTGTGGAAAAGGAAGAATTTTATATTCTATCTCCGAAGATGGAGAGGAAGGATTTTATATCCTGTCTCCAAGTCTTTGGAAAGAAAGAATTTTATATTCTATTTCGAGGTCTCCTTTTAATGCAGGTAGAGGCGAACCCCAAGTGAACATAAGAAAAGAAGGATTTTATATCTGTTTCTTAGTCTTGGAGAGGAAGAATTTTATATTCTATCTCCGGAAGATGGAGAGGAAGGATTTTATATCCTGTCTCCAAGTCTTTGGAAAGAAAGAATTTTATATTCTATTTCGAGGTCTCCTTTTAATGCGGGTAGAGGCGAACCCCAAGTGCACATAAGAAAAGAAGAATTTTATATCTGTTTCTTAGTCACGGAGAGGAAGAATTTTATATTCTATCTCAGGAAGATGGAGAGGAAGGATTTTATATCCTATCTCCAAGAAAGGGAAACTAAAAGTGGGATCTCCACTTGAGAATCTCTTAAGGTGAAACTAAGAGTGGGATCTCCACTCAGAATCGAAGAGATCTGGTAGTTTTCACTTTTATAGGATTAGCCACGATCACGAAGGTCTGTTTATCGAGAGTGTTCCAATTTTAGTACTACCGCCATGGGAGGCGTGGTGAGCTGGAAGCGATGGAGGCTTTGTTCATCGAGAAAGTGATCTCGAATTTGAAAGTGGACCTCTTGTTCATTGAAAGGAATCAAGAGGGGATTTTGATAGAGGATCAAAAAATTTCGTGGACCCCTTGCTTATTGAAAGAAGTCAAGGGGGGAATTTTGCTGGTGGAGGGACCAAAGAAAATTTTGTGGACCCACCGTCAATGAGTTTGATCGTGAAGTGCGGAGGAAAGAATTAGGGTTTTCTCCGAGGAAAGTATTTCTCGAAGAACTTCCCTCCCAAAACGGGTTATCCTGAAGGTACTAAGGATAGTACTTCTTCAGGAACTTCCCATTGATCGGCATTAATTGCCTATCGCCTTCCTGGGTAATAAGGCGATATGCGCCATTGGAATAGACCGTTTCAATCACAAACGGCCCTTCCCACTTGGGTTCAAACTTACCCTTCCTCTTGGAGTCGAGAATTATCGGTCGTCGAGCAGCGAGGACCAAATCTCCCTCCTTGAAGCTCCTTTGTCGGACTTTCTTATTGAAGGCCCTGGACATCCTTGCTTGGTAAAACTCAATGTGTTGTTGAGCTTCCAAGCGCTTTTCATCTAGCATCTCGAGTTCTTGGCGCTTTTGATGTAGCTCCTCTGCGTCATCTCGGTTCGAGAGCAATCACGGAGGATGGAATCTGAACTTCAGAGCTTCACACACCCATATACCGAGAGTGCGGGGTAGCCCGGTCGGCGTCGCGAATCGTCGTCGCGATCGCCGAGTGCTTCTCGAGTTTATCATCGATCGCGTTTGTTATTTTCACCAACTTCTTGAGAATTTTAATGATCGTTTTGTTGAAAGCCTCCGCCAATCCGTTTCTGTGAGTTATGCGATTGAGGAGCGTCACGGATCTTGAATTTCATAAAATCGAATGAAGGCATTGCTAATGAGCGGGGACCATTATCATATACGATCCGCCTTGGTACACCGTGTCGATAGATGGCGTGGTGCTTGATGAACGAATTACATTCTGGCTTTTACCTCCTTGAGGGAATCGCCTCGCCCACTTGGAATGTCGGTGATCGCCGGGATAAACCGATCACCTTTGGCCGGCGAGAGGAAAGATTGGGCCTACCACATCCATGCCCCATGTCTCGAATGGCCAAGATGTGGTGGCGGGTGAAGTTGCTCGGGAGGTTGATGCGAGTAGTTGGCGTGTATTTGTACAGCGTGACACTTCGAGCATATCGCGACGCATCATTGACCATAGTAGGCGGTAGTACCCCATCCTCTGATCCGATCATAGAGCTTAGGACTGGTAGTGCGCCGCATTCTCCTCCGTGTGCTTCTTGGAGAACTTCCTCTGCCTCTTTGTTTGAAGGCGGCGGAGTAGCAAACCGTTATACCCACGCCGATAGATGCGGGTTTCCGTATTGTAGAAGAATCTTGGCTCTTCTACGGACTGATTCACGCTCCTTCATATCTTACGGCGGGGATGCCGTGCAAGGCGTAGTCAATAATAGGGAAGCGCCAATCTCGGGGCTCAAGTCCGACTTGGGTTGCATACACTTCCTTAGTGACTACCCTTTCGTCATTTTACGCCTGTCATAAATAGGAATGAATAGCGGTGGGTCCTCACCGTGACCATTTGCTTTCGATCTGGGAGGTTGCGCCAAAGACACCGCTAATGCCGCCGGTGCATCGCATCGCGATACGGAAGCGGAATGTACTCGATGAAGAATCCTTCAAGCGAGTCCGCTAACTTCGATAGCGACGATGGTATGGGATTAAATCGGGTTTCGACCTCATAGTCCCCGTGATCGTTTGACAATGAGTTGGGAATCCCGAAGGCTTCGAGATACTCTACCCCGGCTCTTTAGCGAAGCTAAGTCCAATGAGGCGCGTTGTACTCTGCGACATTGTTAGAGCGGGGCTCGGTCGATGAATAAGCGAGGCATGACATGCTTCCGGAAACTAAGACTACTCCGACTCGTGAGGAGATCTTAGAACATCCGGCTTCATCCGTTAGTAGCTTCGGGGCGCTCCATCAAAATATAAATGCCACACTGTTGGTGCGAGTTGTGTTAACCTCGTGGGTCTCATCGGTAGATCATCAAATAGTTCAGTAGTATCCTTTGTTGGGTTGGTGACAAAGATCGCAGATGGCTTGTCCCTTAATTGACCTGGCGCTTGAAGTGCGAGTCATCTTGGGACAAAAGTAAAGCCCATTCGCCGGCCAATTCATAGAGGTGGCTGCGTCATGAACACCGAGCGGGATTTACGTTAGAAATGGCGTAGATCGTTTGCCCAACTAAGTAGTGTCGCATTTTACGAATCGCAAAGACCAGCGAGACACTCTTTCTCGGTCATTGGGTAGCGAGATTCGCACCCACCAAGGTTCGGTTTAGATAATAAACCGCTGCTTCGTGACCGTGGTGCGTCGTCTTGCGCAAGTAAAGCACTCAACGAATGGTTCGTCGCTTTGATATAAATCAAGAGCGGTTTAGCCGATTGCAACGATGCGGGAGGATTCGTCGGATATGTTTTGATATCTTGAATGCCTTCGGCGGCGTCATCGGACAAAGGACACCTTTTGTTGAAGCAGAATGGTGACATTTTCCAGAGAGGTTGGAGATGAAGCGTCGGATGTACGCTAATCGCCCCTGTAATCCTCTGAGTTCCCTTAGATTCTTTGGGGGTTGCAATTCATTGATTGCCTTTATTTTATCGGGGTCAATGTGGATACCTTTGTTGGTAACAACGAATCAGAAATTTTGTTGGACATTCGAGGAAAGACTAGTGGGGTTCATCTTTAATTGATGAGTCCGCATGAGGTCGAATCACCGTCCTCAAGTCACGGATATGGTCATCTTTGTCACGACTTTTCACAACCAAGTCATCGGCGTAACATTCGACCGTCTTAGAAGATGATCACGAAAGATCTTTGTCATTCTTGTGGTAAGTGGCGCCGGCATTCTTCGATCCAAATGGCATGGCGTAGCGAAGATGCCTAGAGGAGTTCTGAGCGCCGTGTGCTTTCGTCATCCGGATGCATCTTGATTTGGTTGTAACCGAGAACCCATCCATGAAGGACATTAGCTCAAATCCACATGTATTATCGGCGATCACATCGGTGATTGGAAGTGGGAAGTCATCTTTTGGGCATCGCGGCATTCAGATCTCGTAGTCGACCTGATTACGATCGTCCGTTCTTTTTAGCACGAGCGATATTCGCCACCAATCCGGATGTTGAACCTCCGGATGAAACCGAGGCTATGAGCTTCTTTACTTCCACAACAATTGCCTCCATGATCGTGGGCGAAACCGTCTCATTCTTTGTTTGGCGGTTTGGCATCCACTTTAATGTCGGTGGTGCATTGCCACATTGGGGTCGAGCCACGGCATGTCCTCGTAGCTCGGTGAAAACATCGATATACTCTCGACAAGAGCGATCAACCTTTTCTTTTCCTCGGGGAAGGCTGTTGCTAATATTTATAAGTTTAGGGTGTGCTTCATTACCCATGTTGATCTGGACTACCTCGTCTTGATCGGGCTCCCTCTGCTCAAACCGGTCCCCATCGCATGTTGAGGTGATGGACCCATGGGTCTTCCCATGTTGGCAATTCTTCATCTTCTTCGGTGTAATGGGGTCATTTGTAGCCATGTTGGACATCAACCCCACGAACATCTTGCCGTCTTGCGTCGAGTCGAGGCGGCGAGAATCGGATGAGTACTCATCATCTAGGTTGGGTGGTTGGTTATTGATCGACCAACAACACTCATCTTCGAAGAGGATCGTATCCCAATCCCTTTTGAATCCGTAATAATTATCGGGTTTCCCTTGGTACATATCGACCTTGGGTGGAGCGGAGATCCCGCCCAAAATAAAGTCCTTCTCCCAACGCAAAGTCGTGCCCCACTTCTTCATGAGGTCTTTGCGCTTCGGGCTATATCACGGAAAGATGAAGTTTGGTTTATCTTCATCGGAACCGTCTGCGAAGTAGTTGGGCGTGGGAGTCAACTCCCCTCTGCCATAGACTAAGTCCTTCTTGCGGCCTCCCTTCCCTTGGACGACGAAAGTCGTCTTGGATGAGTCTCGAAGGTGCTTCTGTATTACACAGGATGACCGAATTGGCATATGCAATTCAGGGTCATTATACAACTTTTTCATTACATCATTCAAACACAACGAGTACTCTAAATCATCTTTTATTTCTTCTTCGGCAAGCTGCCAATTACAACTTTCATCGGAAGATCCCTCTTCGTCAAGATTGACTACTAAGGGTACAATGTCATTTAAAACAAAACTACCTTTATAGTCAAGCCCGGCTTCGGTATCAGCGTCCTCACCGCTGTCCGTGCCATGGGCCGATGATTCAGTATCGGACTCATTACCGTAAAGGAGAGTCGATGAAATAATTCTCGGTCCTTTAAGCGGTTGTTTGTCGCGACCACCGTCTTAACCTCGTTATTAGTGTCGACATATTTCGGACACTGATGGAGGGTAGAGGGGACTATAACATGGTTATGGATCCAAGGGCGACCCAACAACAAGTTATAGGAAGTCTCTGCGTCAATGACGTAGCGGTGACTTCGGACTTTAAGTCCCCATCGACACTTAATGCGGATTTTACCAAGTGGCGAGACCCAGTGTTAAATCCGTATATCCTGATGCCGGTCGGCGAGCCTGGCAGCGGGAATCCCGGGCTATACATCGGCGCAAAGGCATGATGCTCACAGTGAACCCGGATCAACTTGGATCCGGTTGACTTCATTGGAACCAATGTACCACAATGAAGTAGGCGGCTGTCATGCTTCGGCGTCTTCGTGCATATCCTCCTTAGAGAGCGTGATGCGGGGAATATGCTTGGAGGCCACATTGCATTCCGGGCTGATGACTCGGCTCCTCGGACTTGATTTAATGTGGGTTAGGAAGACCTGCGAGTGCATAGCGCTTCTCGTAGCAGCCGGGTTTCCTTGGACAACCTCAATAGCTCGTATAAAGTTATTCTTGTCGGGATGTTGGCCAATTGTGCCATCACATCGAAGCGGTAGGGAGAGCTTGTGTTCCCCGGTCTATCCCTTCTAATCGGGCGATTAAATCGGGACTGCTTCGGGGGTTGCACCTCAGGATTTGCAGGTTGTTTCCCCTTCGTTCTGGTGGCGTCCTCCTTAGGAGTGGCGGGAATCGTGGGAATTGTTACTACCCCAAGCTCCGTTAACGTTTTAGCATTAAGGTTGGAGTCATCGGGTATTTGTAAGCGTACTCCGCCCACTCCACGGTGACAAAGGCTTCTGTTCCTCCTCCGACAAAGAACACGTAGGAATTTGCTCGTCGTCGTCGAGTAGAACCGCTGAGGTAGCATTGCAAGATTTGCCCTTTCCCTTGGACTTCTTTTTAGACGAAGACGTCGCCCACTGATCGTCTTTAAGTAAGTCCGGGTGGACCCATAGGAGTTCGCCATTTGGGGCTGTGTGCGGCACTAACCCCTTCTCTCGCTGCTTGTGGGGATCGTCATTCACCGTCTTCATTCCCACTTTGACCACGGTTTCTGGCCGGAACCAGGTTGTAGGCACTGTCCCAAAGCTTATGGACGTCGCGTTTGCGCCCACTTGCTTTCCCTTATTTGGTTTTGGAGTGATCACACCCACTTCAATCAAAGCTTGGATCTTGTCCTTCAGCTGGTAGCATGACTTGGTCGGGTGGTGTATCGCCTATGATAAGCGCGATGCTTGGGGTGCACGTAGTCCTTTGAGCTTCCTCTGGTTGGCGATCGGTGGCGGTTGGATCTTGTTGTTGTCTAGCAAGTACTTAAAGATCGGGCACCTCTTAGTCCACTGAAAGAATCGTCTTGGGAAACACGGCGTGGGCGCCCTCGGTTTCGGGCTTTATTATTCTTTGCGATGGGGTCGGCTAGCTGCTTCTTTATTCTTTGTTGTGGCTGCATGGAAAGTTTGATCGCATCAACATTCTTCATTGGCGCCTTCCCTTGTTAGGGGACAAAATTTTGGTTCCGTGGATTTGGGGCTTTCGTCCTCGCTTTTGAGAAAGCCTTCGGCCTCTTCCCTCGGACTTTCAAGTCTTTCCGGGTTTTAGGCGGTGCGGTGCCCATCGCCACGATCCGCGTCCGGTGAGAGGTTATCTTTGGCGGGTCTTGAGGATGAATTCCTCCGTGATTGGGTCACGACGGTTCATCGCTTTGTTGCGGAACCGTTTGACAAAATTATCCATGGTTTCTCCATCCTTACGCTTCGTCCCATGCGCCCGAGTGAAACCTGCGTGTCGTCATCGAAGAAGTTCGCCAGAACATAGATTCCATGTCTTCCCATTTGTTGATCTTTGCGGCTTTGAGGCGGTACCAATCGAAGCCCCTCGCGAGTCTTGAAGCCAGGCCGAACCATCAAGGGCTCGTTAGAGATGACTCTAAATGGCTCTTGAAGTAGATAAGATGTTGAGTGGGGACCCTCTCCCATCGAGCGGCGTGAAGTTTATTAAATTAAACTTCACGGATAGGGATTGACTCCCACTCTCGGGTAAGAACACGGAATCCCGTCTTCTTCACTTCTTGAGCGAGATGGCGAGTTGACCTTGCTCTCGGATCCTTGATCTTGTCATTTTCCCTTGCATTTTGTCCGGTGATTTTGAGGTAGGACCATGGTGTCATCATCGGCGTTACGCTCATCGGTGTTAAGGTCTTGCTCTTCATCCGTGTCGCTATCCATCAAATTGGCGTTGTTGCGGCGGCGCCCTCACCACAGCGATTAATCATCGCTTGCATCTGCGGTCATGCATTTCTCTCATCTGGCGCATGGCCATGTCCATCTCGAGTTTGAAGTTGTCTTTACGTTTTGCCAAGGCTTCTTCAAGTAGCTTGGCCACCTGTTGCACTAATCATGAGTGCTTCACGAGTATGACCTTCACTAGAGGCGGTGTCATCGGATGCCATTGCCGAGCCGTCATCCGATACTTCATCTTAGAAGGTACTCTTCGTTCGGTTGTGCCTTGAAGGGATCCCTCGTTGCGGTCGTGATAGTTAGGCCGTCGATAGTACCGGCCATAGCCGAGTCACCGTTGGGAGGGCTCGGAATGCTGCGTGGCGGCGTTGCCTTGTTGGTCATATTGATGGTGACCTCAAGCGGCTCATCCTTGCCTTGACGAGTGCATGTCTTCTTCGGAGCGCCTTGACCGAGGTCTTGGCGGTTCGTTGGTGTTCGATCTTTGGAAGGCCGACACCCTTCCGAGTTTTATGGCGGCATTTACACTCAGAAACCTTGCCTTGATCAGTTTAGTACAAATGCAAGAGGATGCGGTTTACGGAGAACTCGTCTACAAGACTTCTTCCTACCCCGGCCGCGATAGTACAACTCATCGGCATGAGTGCGGAGCAACCTACCGTCGCGGCGACACAATCTCGGGTATAACGTCATCATCGGATGGCGGCGTCTCCATCGAGGTTGGGTTGGCGTCCGCGAAGTCTTTGAAATTCGTATGCGCCGCGCTTTTGGGTGCGTGGCGTCTCAGCGAGCTTTTGGACCTCGATCCGTAAACCGGTTGGTGGATTCTCCGGCTTCCGTCGGAGGCGGCTATCGGCATTGCGAGTTGTCACGGATCTCTTCAACAAGCTGCGAGGAGTTGACCTTTCACCTTGATCCAACCGAACGGACCTGGCGTTGAAACGAACCCTTATCGGAAGGGGTGTGGTGTTGGTAAGTCTTTGTGGAAGGCGTCGGTACATCGAGGAAAAAGCTCACAGTGCGGGAGGTGAGTTCGACTTGCTACGGTGACTTCTTGGTCACCTCTGCTCCTTTAGGTCGTTGAGTAACTGAACCAGCGCCGTGCGGCGTACATAGAGACGCGGCGTTTTGGATCCGCCCGAGGGTGGAGCGATCTCGCTGGCGGATCCATTCTTGATTCGGCGGTTTAGAGGAGTTACTACCTATCTTCATCTTCGGGGCTCGTGCCCGTCGGACATCGATCCGGCTTGTATCGGACACCGTCCATGGATTCTAACGCTGCGTATTACAGCGCAAAGGCGTTGTCGGCGCCGTTGGCGGGCTCTCTTTGAGAGAGTCACATGCGCCGGCGGACTTCTCCTCATTGGCCGGAGGAGGGAGATCAGATCTGGCCTTTGGATGGCGGGGGAGTTATTGCCGTCATTGTTGTTGGCGGCGAGGCGTCGGCTTGGTCGGTGGCGCCTTGTGAGTCCTCCTTGCGTGGAGGGCTTCTTCGCCTGCGGGGAAAAGGAGTTGGATGAGGCAGAGATAGGCCTCAAATTTCTCTGGTGAATTCGTACTCGACCTCTTCGATCAGGGATCGAATCGTGGCTGCGACAACGATCTCGGATGCAAGACCGGTGGCTCCCATCGTGGTCGCCCGACTTGTTCTCGTGAAAAGTCACTACCTTTTTCATTGGTGAAATCATTCTACCTTGATGGGATTACAAATGAGTTTCAAATAAAAATCGCCTTTTATAAGGCTTTTACAATGAAAAATGGTAAAATTACAACTTTCCTCCTTGTGAACAAGCGGGATCCGTTTATCGGATCCAAACTGCGATGGGATTCTTTGCTGTCTTGGGGGATGTATTCCGTGGACCACCGCGATTCCTTTCCCAAGTGTTGATCGAGCGAGATGCGGATGCGGATCTAGATCTAAAATCCCTCCTTTTTACGTGGGAATTCTTAGATCGATCGGATCGAGATCTAAGCGAATCTGGAGATTAATTCGCCAAGGAACTAATCAGCGTAGTGAGCGAGATCGACCAGCGAACTCGTTACTCTTCTTCGGATCAAGGCCAAGCTTGATCCAAAGGATGGTTTGTTGTTGTAGATCCGGATCGAAAACTTTGGATCTCGAATCGCAAATCCCCAGCGCAAGTCTAGATCTTGATCTCCTCTCCCTTGGAAATTCTCTAACCCTAGGCACACACAAGAGTTGGCTATCTCCTCTTTTTTATCTCGCCGACCTCGAAAATGAAACCCTAGCCGTCACTTTTATAATGCAGCCAATGGATCTTGTGGCCGGGCAAAAGCCCATTGACCTTGGTGTCTCGCCGGCGAGACACCTCTGGTGTCTCGCTTCGGCGAGACACCTCTGGTGTCTCGCTTCGGCGAGACACCTCTGGTGTCTCGCTTCGGCGAGACACCTCTGGAGTGTCTCGCTTCGGCGAGACACCTCTGGTGTCTCGCTTCGGCGAGACACCTCTGGAGTGTCTCGCTTCGGCGAGACACCTCTGGTGTCTCGCTTCGGGCGAGGCGCCTCTGGTGTCGGTTTTGACCGGCGTTGCGTGGCTTCTCTCTGCTGGTTTTAGAGCTTAATTTGAGGCTTCAAAGTTGGGTTTATCCCTTCACTTTCGCACTCATGGCGCATCAGTTCACCAAGGTTCGGAATCGGTGGCATTTCGAGAAAGGAGAGCTCTTTTCAAAAATTTCGAGCGCCGGACCATAAGGCCGGCGCTTATGACCCCCGCGCTAGCCGGCTGGCAGGGGCCAAAACTTCTGCGTAGAAGTCTTGAGGAGGCGTTTGCGGCTGCGTTCACTTGTTGTGTCGTCAGCGGTTTGTCATTACTTCATCGGATGACTTGTCGATTATTCGTCATCACGAGCTACGTTCGAGGACTTATAGGCAATTTTCAATGCTACAGTCAACAAAAATATTTTTCATATTTGTATTATAGATAAATTAGAGCTGTAAAATTTTGAAAAGTAATGGTTTAAGTATTAGGACCATTCTAGTATTAGGACCATTCTAATGCCTTTGCTAGTTGTATTGTAGATAAAGCCAAAAATAATATTTTAAGCATATTAGTGTGGAGAAAGTCAAAATAGAAAGGCTCATTTTTATTTAGAAAAATATTAGCTAAAATATTTCTCTGATACTAATGACTTGGTAGTCATTCATTACACAAATTAGTACGGAGAAAAGTAAAAAATAAAATAAAATAAAAGCTCGTTTGATTTAGAAATAGATGTTTTCCAAAATTAGTCCCTCTGAACTTCAATAATCAATAATTCCATATTAGTGCCTCAAATCTCAATAGCTGCTTTTGTCCCTTAATGATGAAAATAACTCTTAGTTATGATTTCTCTCTTAAAACTCATCTCGCTAAAAAGGCTATTTACACTTTGGTAATCTAAAGTTTACACCTTTTAACTTTAATACCAAAGGTTTTTGCAATTAGATACCCAAAGTTAACACCTTTTAATTTTGATACCTCAAAGTTTTTCTTAACACTTTTCTTAAGACAAAGTTTATATCTTGTTAACTTTGATACCCAAAGTTTTTTTTGACACTTTGATACATTAAACTTTTTCTTAAACTTTATGGTATTAGAGTTAAAAATGTTAAAACATTTGGGTATCAAAGTAAAAAACTAGAATCTTTAAGGTATGAAAGTTAAAAATGTATAAACGTTAAGGTGGCAAAGTGTTAAAAATAAAAAGGTGTGTATTATAGTGTCAAATAAACTTGTGGATATCAATGTTTTAAAAGCAGTGTAAACTTTAGAGTGCCAAATTGCAAACAACTCTTTAAAAGCATTAGATGATGGTATTTTAGACATTGAGGGGTAAATTTGCAATAAGACTAGAATTTGATGGAGTAATGAGCAATTAATTAGATTGAGATACTAAAATGAAATTACTGAAGATTTGAGGGACCAATATCGAAAAGCTATGTAAAAATACCCTCTAAAATGCTAAATTGCAAATAACCCTTTAAAAAATATTTGATGAGGGTATTTTCGTCATTGAGGTACCAAATTACAATGACCTTAGAATTTGAGGGACTAATGAGCAATTATTGAGATTTGAGTGGTTAATACGCAATTATTGAGAATTTGAAGGACTAATCAGCAATGACTGAGATTTGAGGGGCTAATATGAAATTATTGAAGATTAGAGGGACTAGTACTAAATAATAACCTTAATAAAAAATTGGGGAAGCTATAGAGTATTTAGTATATATAAAAATAAGTGTTCCCAAAAATAAGAGAGGGTATGTAAATGAAAGTTTTAAAAACTATAGGGTGTGTAATTGCTCCCACAAACAAGTGAGGGTATATAGGTACAAAATAGGGGAAACTATAGAGTATTTAAGTGAAATTAAGTCAAGGATTGAAAACAAGTGAGGATATATAAGTGCAAAGTAGGGAAAACTATAGGGTATTTACGTGAAATTAAGCCAAATCCTTGGCTCGGGTCATTAATTTAAGCGTATTACAAATCTCCTTGTTTTGATCAAATGGTCTTTCTATTGTTTTTTGGGGTTAGTTTCACATAACCACCCAACTTTCTGAGTTTTCTCACATCTCCCTTGAACTTTGGAGCGTTTCTAACATAGCCTCCTTGAATTTTGTTTATTTCACAAAACTAGGAGCTCAAACAGTTTAGATATGATACTAAACATATTCACATCTGCTTACCAAATCACGAATACAGTTACAGATATGCCTCGGTATAGAAGACTCATATTCATATCCGTTAAAATCATATACAAATACAGATATACATGCGAGTATGTATGTAGATATACATTCGGATAGAAAACGTATATGAGAAAGCCAGATAATATTATTAAAAAAAGAAGAAACTAGCTATGAGCTGACAGCCATTTTGTAAAATGGACTGCCAATCCACTGCCATGTGAGCCTCACACCGATGTGACTAGCAGGAGGGCTCACATGGCATAGGCTTGCCAGCTCATTTTGCTATATGGGTTGTCAGCTTATATACATTTTTTCAAAAAATAATAATAATAGTTTATATGATACACATTGGGAAACAAAATGGATATGAAAAGCCGGATAATATTATAAAAATATATAATCATATTATGCAAGAGAGATCATTAACATGTTTATTATATCTAAAAGCTAAGATTAAACCTCTAGATCAGCATAATTAGCCTCAAATTCATTGAATTTAAGGATTAAAACAATTACAATTGTATGCCAAATTATATATTCGGATATTTGAATATGGATTTGGATATTTCATCACATATCTATGTTCCTAACTATATCCGGATATTTAGACACCATATTTGTATCCTAAGTCCCCTCACAGATACAGATACGGATTATTTTTGCACTGTACACATAACCCCTCTTAACTTTGAAGAGTCCTTAAAAAGCCCTCTGAACTTCGAATATTTCTTGTCGGACACATAATTTTCAACTAATAAATTTTTTGGACAGAAAAAACAAAAAAAAGAATAAGAAAAAAAACAATTGAAGAGGGAGTATGCTGCCTGAAAATGAAAAATGACAAACTTTAAGATTTTTCTCCATAAATTCAGCGAGGTTCTGTGATATTAAACCCTTTATTATGATTATCATTATTGTTTGACGAGCGAAATTCCCCACGATCCTTTGGACCATATGTATCAAACCGTGCTAAGAGGCACCCCCAAATGTACAACCTCGCGTATTCCTGGAAATTAAATTTTTATACGTATTCCTCAAAAGAATCAAACCTGGAACTAAAATGCTGCTCATAGCAGCTTATCAATTCAGCTAGAGCCTCAAAAGAATCAAACCTGGAACTAAAATGCTGCTCATAGCAGCTTATCAATTCAGCTAGAGCCTCGTAGGCAATGTTAACCGCTTTATTTGAGAGTAAAGAGGATGATGAAACTTTATTTTACTACTGATCAAAGTACAGATTTTATCCAAGACTTAGCGTGCCGAAGTCAAATAAGCCATTTATCAAAACAAAAGGGTAATTCATTTGAACATAATCATGCCGCCATGACCCAACCTCATCACCACCTCCTCTCCTCCCCTTCCTCTTCTCCTCCCTCGCCCGCCTCGCCTCTCTCCTCCCCTCCCTCCCTCCCTCCCTCCCTCCCTCCTCTCCTCCCCCTTCCTCTTCTCCTCCCTCGCCCGCCTCGCCTCTCTCCTCCCCTCCCTCCCTCCCTCCCTCCCTCCCTCCCTCCCTCCCTCCCTCTCCCTCTTCCTTCCTCTTCTCCTCCCTCGCCCGCCTCGCCTCTCTCCTCCCCTCCCTCCCCCTCGGCCGCCAAGCCCATGCCCAATTTCTCCTCTCCTCTTATAACCCCGACGATGTTGCCAAGTCCTCCTTCGTCTCAATGTACTCCAAACTCGGCGCCCTTAAAGACGCCCGTAATGTATTTGACACAATTCGCGAACGAAATGTCGTTTCTTGTACCGCGATGATTAACGGGTATGCGACTAGCGGATTGAAGAATGAGGCGCTGGAGTTGTTTGACGGGATGGAGGAGAAGAGCGTGCTGACATGGACGGCGTTGGTTTCTGGGCTCGTGCAGAGTGGGAACGGGGTTGACGCAGCGAGGGTGTTTGTGAGGATGAGGAAGGAAGGTGTGGAGGTTGATGATGCATTTGTTTTGTCGAGTGTGATTAGTGCGGCAGCGGATATGGCGGGGTTGGAGCTTGGTAGGCAGGTGCATTGCGTCGTGGTTGTGCTTGGGTATGAGGCGAGCGGGATTGTTGGGAATTCTATTGTGGATATGTACGCCAAGTGCAGCGATATTTTCTCGGCAAGGAGGTGGTTTGAGGGGGTTCTGGTTAGAGATGTTGTTTCTTGGACAACGATGATTGTTGGGGAGGCGCAGCACGGGAGGGCAGAGGAGGCATTGAAATTGTTCGATAGGATGGTTAGTGCAAGAGTGAAGCCAAATGAGGTGACTTTCGTGGGTTTGCTCTATGCTTGTAGTCATTCCGGGTTAGTTGAAAAAGGGCGTGAGCTTTTTGATTTGATGGTGAGGGAGTATAAGATTCGGCCTACACTGCAACACTATACGTGTTTGTTGGATCTTTTTAGCAGATCGGGGCTTCTAGAAGAGGCGGAAGATGTTATTAAGTCGATGCCTTGTGAGCCCGATGAGGCCACTTGGGGAGCTTTGTTAAGTGCATGTAAGAAGCACGGGAATAAGGATATGAGCCTGAGGTTCGCCGATCATTTGTTGGGCCTAAGGCCAAAAGACCCTTCTACATATATACTGTTGTCTAATGTTTATGCTGTCCTGCAAAAGTGGGATTCTGTTGCAAATGTTAGGAAATTGATGGTTGATATGGAGATTAAGAAGGAGGCTGGATACAGTTGGATTGAGATCGGGAAGGAAAGTTTGATGTTTCGTGCAGGGGAAGTGCCACATCAGATGAGTAACGTGATTCTTGAATTGCTTGAGAAGTTGAGAGCGGAGATGAGGAAGAGAGGCTATGTTCCGGATACAAACTCTGTGATGCACGACTTAGATGAGCAAGAGAAAGTACAACAACTTTGGTTACATAGCGAGAGGCTGGCTATTGCCTTTGGGCTAATAAAGTCGGTTCCAGGCTCAATAATTCGGGTGGTGAAGAATCTTCGAGTTTGTGGGGACTGTCATACAGTCCTCAAGATGATCAGTGAAATAGTCGGGAGAGAGTTTGTTGTTAGAGATGCCAATAGATTCCACCATTTTAAGGGCGGGAACTGCTCTTGTGGCGATTTTTGGTAATGCAGAAGACGGTGAGAGTACCTGAAAAAAACACTCATTGGTCTCAGTGCTACTAACCTTGGTAAACCTTCACAGGGTCTGAGTTTGATGCTGAATTATGCTTATTTGAACTTGGGTCTTCTTTATTAGACAAGAGCCTGTACCTTTTGCGCAGATGGATTCTTATAAGTGTCCATGTGGGAATCCAAAATGACATTTGGAACCTACATTAATTTTTGAGCTTGAATCATCCAGAGTTTTGCCTTACATGTTACTGTTATACTTTTGCGAAAACTTCAGGCATCCTAAATACTTCATAGTGTGCTGCAGACAAGCACTTGTCTAGCAGAGAGGAGAATTTTGCCAGAAATGCCTATAGGTCACACCATCTTCTGGACTGAATCACTCTTGTTTTGGTCTGTACCCAGGAGTTGGTCATGGAAGGCAAATGCTCATTGGTACGGGTGATTTGGTCTAATTGAAGCATATGCTTTCTCTCGTCATAAATCATGCTAGCATAGTGTTGGGACTCAAACTTCAAGGCATAACTTGAGCCATTGTCCTGAATTGATGTTCTTATGCAATGCAATTTTTCATCTAGCTGTACTCTCTTTTCTGACAAACATACTAAACAGAAACTGAAGGCAGCCTCTACTGCTGAGCAACATATGGGATTAACACTGAATCACATAGCAAAAAAAGGCCCTTCAGTAGTTATGGAAATAGTTCTTCGACAGTTCTGTAATAACTGTTATTTGTTGGAGTCGCCTAGATAAAAACAATTCTGATCAACAGCAGAGCGTTATTAAGAAGATGCCTTGTGATCCTGATGAGGCTAGTTGGGGAGCTTTGTTAAGTGCATGTAAGAAGCATGGGAATAAAGGTGTGAGCCTGAAGTTCTCCGATCATTTGTTGGGCCTAAGGCCAATTGACCCTTCTACATATATATACTGCTGTCTAATGTTTATGCTGGTTTGCAAATGTGGGATTCCGTTGCGAATGTTAGGAAGTTAACGGTTGAGATGGAGATTAAGAGAGAGGCTAGGCTGGATACAGTTGGATTGAGATAGGAAAGAAAAGTTTGATATTTGGGGCTGGGGAAGTGCCACATCAGATGACCGATGAGATTCTTGGATTGCTCGAAAAGTTGAGGACAGAGATGAGGAAGAGAGGCTACGTTCCAGATACGAGCTCAGTGATGCATGATTTAGATGAGCAAGAAAAGGTGCAGCACCTTTGGTTGCATAGTGAGAAGTTGGCTGTTGCTTTTGGCCTTGTAAAGCTAGTTCCAGGATCTATAATTAGAGTAAGAATCTTGAGTTTGTGGGGATTGTCATACGGTGCTGAAGATGATTAGTGAAATAGACGGAGAGAGTTTGTTGTTAGAGATGCCAATAGATTCCACCATTTTAAGGCGGGAACTGCTCTTGTGGCGATTTTGGTAATGCAGAAGGCGGTGAGAGTACCTGAAAAAACACTCATTGGTCTCAGTGCTACTAACCTTGGTAAACCTTCACAGGGTCTGAGTTTGATGCTGAATTATGCTTTGTTTGGATTGTCTAATGGATTATGCTTATTTGAACTTGGGTCTTCTTTATTAGACAAGAGCCTGTACCTTTTGCGCAGATGGATTCTTATAAGTGTCCATGTGGGAATCCAAAATGACATTTGGAACCTACATTAATTTTTGAGCTTGAATCATCCAGAGTTTTGCCTTACATGTTACTGTTATACTTTTGCGAAAACTTCAGGCATCCTAAATACTTCATAGTGTGCTGCAGACAAGCACTTGTCTAGCAGAGAGGAGAATTTTGCCAGAAATGCCTATAGGTCACACCATCTTCTGGACTGAATCACTCTTGTTTTGGTCTGTACCCAGGAGTTGGTCATGGAAGGCAAATGCTCATTGGTACGGGTGATTTGGTCTAATTGAAGCATATGCTTTCTCTCGTCATAAATCATGCTAGCATAGTGTTGGGACTCAAACTTCAAGGCATAACTTGAGCCATTGTCCTGAATTGATGTTCTTATGCAATGCAATTTTTCATCTAGCTGTACTCTCTTTTCTGACAAACATACTAAACAGAAACTGAAGGCAGCCTCTACTGCTGAGCAACATATGGGATTAACACTGAATCACATAGCAAAAAAAGGCCCTTCAGTAGTTATGGAAATAGTTCTTCGACAGTTCTGTAATAACTGTTATTTGTTGGAGTCGCCTAGATAAAAACAATTCTGATCAACAGCAGAGCGTTATTAAGAAGATGCCTTGTGATCCTGATGAGGCTAGTTGGGGAGCTTTGTTAAGTGCATGTAAGAAGCATGGGAATAAAGGTGTGAGCCTGAAGTTCTCCGATCATTTGTTGGGCCTAAGGCCAATTGACCCTTCTACATATATATACTGCTGTCTAATGTTTATGCTGGTTTGCAAATGTGGGATTCCGTTGCGAATGTTAGGAAGTTAACGGTTGAGATGGAGATTAAGAGAGAGGCTAGGCTGGATACAGTTGGATTGAGATAGGAAAGAAAAGTTTGATATTTGGGGCTGGGGAAGTGCCACATCAGATGACCGATGAGATTCTTGGATTGCTCGAAAAGTTGAGGACAGAGATGAGGAAGAGAGGCTACGTTCCAGATACGAGCTCAGTGATGCATGATTTAGATGAGCAAGAAAAGGTGCAGCACCTTTGGTTGCATAGTGAGAAGTTGGCTGTTGCTTTTGGCCTTGTAAAGCTAGTTCCAGGATCTATAATTAGAGTAAGAATCTTCGAGTTTGTGGGGATTGTCATACGGTGCTGAAGATGATTAGTGAAATAGACGGGAGAGAGTTTGTTGTTAGAGATGCCAATAGATTCCATCATTTTAAGGGTGGGAATTGCTCTTGTGGCGATTTTTGGTAACATAGAAGATGACGAGGGTAGTAAAAACCTTTAAGGGTTTGAGGTTGATGCTCTTTATGCCTTGTTATGGAGAAGGGATATTACCTAAGGGAGGACAAGTGCATCAGGCATGCTTATTATGACACAAGAGCCTATATTTTTGTGCATATGAATCCTTACAAGTGTCCATAGAAGAATCCTAATCCAAGATAAGTATTCAACCTACATTATTTTCCGAAGTTGAATCTGGAGACCCTTGGCTTTGTACGTTACTGAAATACTTTTGTCAAGAACTTCAAGCATCAGGGATACTTCACAGAGTCCTGCATTTAAGCATTTGGATAGCAGAGAGCAAGGATGTTGTCAGCCATGCCTACAGTTCTCTCGATGTTATTGATGGTCACTCTTCCGTTGGTCAGGGTTCAGAGGTTGGTAACGAAAGGTGAATGCTCAGTTGTGCGCGTGCTTCTGCCATATTGGAGCATATGCTTAATTTCATCGCAAATCACGCAAGCATCGCGTTGGGAGTCAAACTTCGAGGTATAATTCAGTCCATTGTCTCACTGAATTGATGTTCTTATGCAATGCAATTTTTCTTCTCGTTGGGAGTCAAACTTCGAGGTATAATTCAATCCATTGTCTCACTGAATTGATGTTCTTATGCAATGCAATTTTTCATCTAGGTGTACTCTCGTTTTTGACAAACATGTTAAACATATCCTAAGACAATCTACACTGCTGAATAATCTATGAGATTAACATTAAATCACACCGTGGAAATAATCCATTCAGTAGCTATGAAAATAAGTCTTCGACAGTTCTGTAATAAGAGTTATTTGTTGGGGTCAGCTAGACAGAAGAAATTCTGACCAATATCAGATAGTTGACTTTGTTTCAAACATTACGCTAGATATCAAGAGTGTTACTGTGTTAAGAGAGCTGTTTCCTGTTTGTACTAGTCCATGATTTATATGGCAGTTGCTTGTCTGATATCATTATTTACAGAGACTTAAGGCATTCAACTTGATGTATTATTTGGAGATGTTTGTTGGGTGATTATGAACTTGTCGATGTCCAATGAGAATCATTTTCCATATTAGATATTCATTTCTTGGTAAAAGTTCAATATTTTTAGTAATAATCAATTTAGAAATAAAGGCACATGGTATCAGTCTGTTCCTTGATCATGTTACCACTTGTTGTCTCCTGCATATGTATTGTTAAAATTTACGTTAACTAGGAGATACTTTTCACTGTAATTCTACTAATTCTTCTACAAAAATTTCATACTTTTCATCTTTTGTTTATTCAAATTTCTTTTATTCTCTACAGGCTTTTCTTAAAAGAAATGTCAATACAATTTCCGACTTGAAGAGGAGGTAGATTTTTGGGAAGAAGACCCATCTTCTAATGAAAACTTTGCTTTCCTGGAAATAAATCTTGTAAGGGGAAACACAATTATTGAATTTGATTTCGAATATATTAAAAGTTTGCTCATTGTTTTAAACTTACTGCTCCTGTAGTTTTATTCAGCTTATAAATCTCTGAATGTTTTTGACTCTTTTACCCTCAGATATACTTACTAATTTCACCCACAAGCAATATTTGCCAAAATTTCACTCGTGGTAAAAACGTCAAAATAATTTCACCCGGAGACTCCAAATAATTTCACCCGTGTTAAACATTGTACGTATGTAGTCCTGCACTCTATTCTGTTATGGGTTAATTATGAATAGACCCCTTGTAGCTTCACCCAATTGCAAAGAGATCCCTTGTAGTTCTATTTGTTGTGAATAGACCTCATGTAGTTCTACTTGTTGGAAATAGACCCCTTATAGTATTGGCCCCAGTGTGAATACACCCCCTTTGTGAACTATTTCAACTCCTTTAAAAGTAAAAACAAAAGGGGAAAAAAACAATTGGGTGTCTATCCTCATCATAGAACTATAGATGGTCTATCCGCCTCCTGTATGTTTTTAACGATTTTAAGAGTAAAAAATTTCACTCCTGGAGTTTATTCGCAATAAGTAGAACTACGGGGGGTCTGTTCACAGCAAATGGAACTATAAGGGGTCTCTTTGCAATTGGGTAATAGTATAGGAGGTCTGTCACAATTAACCTTTCTTTATTCCATTCCATTCCCTATATTTCCTCCATTTATCCGGCATTCCATTGTTTCGTCTTCCATTCATTTCTTTCCCCCCTCCCTCCCTCCCTCCTCCATGGAAATAGTTCTTCGACAGTTCTGTAATAAGAGTTATTTGTTGGGGTCGCCTAGATAAAAACAATTCTGATCAACAGCAGAGCGCTATTAAGAAGATGCCTTGTGATCCTGATGAGGCTAGTTGGGGAGCTTTGTTAAGTGCATGTAAGAAGCATGGGAATAAAGGTGTGAGCCTGAAGTTCTCCGATCATTTGTTGGGCCTAAGGCCAATTGACCCTTCTACATATATATACTGCTGTCTAATGTTTATGCTGGTTTGCAAATGTGGGATTCCGCTATAATGTTAGGAAGTTAACGGTTGAGATGGAGATTAAGAGAGAGGCTAGGCTGGATACAGTTGGATTGAGATAGGAAAGAAAAGTTTGATATTTGGGGCTGGGGAAGTGCCACATCAGATGACCGATGAGATTCTTGGATTGCTCGAAAAGTTGAGGACAGAGATGAGGAAGAGAGGCTACGCTCCAGATAATGAGCTCAGTGATGCATGATTTAGATGAGCAAGAAAAGGTGCAGCACCTTTGGTTGCATAGTGAGAAGTTGGCTGTTGCTTTTGGCCTTGTAAAGCTAGTTCCAGGATCTATAATTAGAGTAAGAATCTTGAGTTTGTGGGGATTGTCACACGGTGCTGAAGATGATTAGTGAAATAGACGGAGAGAGTTTGTTGTTAGAGATGCCAATAGATTCCATCATTTTAAGGGTGGGAATTGCTCTTGTGGCATTTTGGTAACATAGAAGATGACGAGGGTAGTAAAACCTTTAAGGGTTTGAGGTTGATGCTCTTTATGCCTTGTTATGGAGAAGGGATATTACCTAAGGGAGGACAAGTGCATCAGGCATGCTTATTATGACACAAGAGCCTATATTTTTGTGCATATGAATCCTTACAAGTGTCCATAGAAGAATCCTAATCCAAGATAAGTATTCAACCTACATTATTTTCCGAAGTTGAATCTGGAGACCCTTGGCTTTGTACGTTACTGAAATACTTTTGTCAAGAACTTCAAGCATCAGGGATACTTCACAGAGTCCTGCATTTAAGCATTTGGATAGCAGAGAGCAAGGATGTTGTCAGCCATGCCTACAGTTCTCTCGATGTTATTGATGGTCACTCTTCCGCTGGTCAGGGTTCAGAGGTTGGTAACGAAGGTGAATGCTCAGTTGTGCTGCTTCTGCCATATTGGAGCATATGCTTAATTTCATCGCAAATCACGCAAGCATCGCGTTGGGAGTCAAACTTCGAGGTATAATTCAGTCCATTGTCTCACTGAATTGATGTTCTTATGCAATGCAATTTTTCTTCTCGTTGGGAGTCAAACTTCGAGGTATAATTCAATCCATTGTCTCACTGAATTGATGTTCTTATGCAATGCAATTTTTCATCTAGGTGTACTCTCGTTTTTGACAAACATGTTAAACATATCCTAAGACAATCTACACTGCTGAATAATCTATGAGATTAACATTAAATCACACCGTGGAAATAATCCATTCAGTAGCTATGAAAATAAGTCTTCGACAGTTCTGTAATAAGAGTTATTTGTTGGGGTCAGCTAGACAGAAGAAATTCTGACCAATATCAGATAGTTGACTTTGTTTCAAACATTACGCTAGATATCAAGAGTGTTACTGTGTTAAGAGAGCTGTTTCCTGTTTGTACTAGTCCATGATTTATATGGCAGTTGCTTGTCTGATATCATTATTTACAGAGACTTAAGGCATTCAACTTGATGTATTATTTGGAGATGTTTGTTGGGTGATTATGAACTTGTCGATGTCCAATGAGAATCATTTTCCATATTAGATATTCATTTCTTGGTAAAAGTTCAATATTTTTAGTAATAATCAATTTAGAAATAAAGGCACATGGTATCAGTCTGTTCCTTGATCATGTTACCACTTGTTGTCTCCTGCATATGTATTGTTAAAAATTTACGTTAACTAGGAGATACTTTTCACTGTAATTCTACTAATTCTTCTACAAAAATTTCATACTTTTCATCTTTTGTTTATTCAAATTTCTTTTATTCTCTACAGGCTTTTCTTAAAAGAAATGTCAATACAATTTCCCGACTTGAAGAGGAGGTAGATTTTTTGGGAAGAAGACCCATCTTCTAATGAAAACTTTGCTTTCCTGGAAATAAATCTTGTAAGGGGGAAACACAATTATTGAATTTGATTTCGAATATATTAAAAGTTTGCTCATTGTTTTAAACTTACTGCTCCTGTAGTTTTATTCAGCTTATAAATCTCTGAATGTTTTTTTTGACTCTTTTACCCTCAGATATACTTACTAATTTCACCCACAAGCAATATTTGCCAAAATTTCACTCGTGGTAAAACGTCAAAATAATTTCACCCGGAGACTCCAAATAATTTCACCCGTGTTAAACATTGTACGCATGTAGTCCTGCACTCTATTCTGTTATGGGTTAATTATGAATAGACCCCTTGTAGCTTCACCCAATTGCAAAGAGATCCCTTGTAGTTCTATTTGTTGTGAATAGACCTCATGTAGTTCTACTTGTTGGAAATAGACCCCTTATAGTATTGGCCCCAGCAGAATACACCCCTTTGTGAACTATTTCAACTCCTTTAAAAGTAAAACAAAGGGGAAAACAATTGGGTGTCTATCCTCATCATAGAACTATAGATGGTCTATCCGCCTCCTGTATGTTTTAACGATTTTAAGAGTAAAAATTTCACTCGGAGTTTATTCAATAAGTAGAACTACTGGGTCCGTTCACAAAGAATAACTATAAGGGTTCTCTATCTGATTAATATTTAATTGATGACAACGATTCTTTAATTCCTGGCGATTTCCTGGCGATTGATGATGATAATGACGGCATAAAACGTCGACGCGTCGACGCCGATTTACCAGCGTTCGATCCTTTTTCTTTCTCCCTTCCCAAAATCAAAATTCTCTCATCTTCTCCCCTCCTCATTGTCTCCTTCCAAAGACACTTCAAATCCTTTCCTTATCTCCTCTTTTCCTCCTTTTCCTCCCTCCCATTGTTTTGGAGGAGGAATGGAGACAATAGGGGAGGAGAGAGGGGAGATAGAGGAGAAAAGAGAGATGGAGGAGGAGGAGATGGGGGGAAGAAGAGAGAGAGAGAGAGAGAGAGAGAGAGAGAGAGAGAGAGAGAGAGAGAGAGAGAGAGAGAGAGAGAGAGAGAGAGAGAGAGAGAGAGAGAGAGAGAGAGAGAGAGAGAGAGAGAGAGAGAGAGAGAGAGAGAGAGAGAGAGAGAGAGAGAGAGAGAGAGAGAGAGAGAGAGAGAGAGAGAGAGAGAGAGAGAGAGAGAGAGAGAGAGAGAGAGAGAGAGAGAGAGAGAGAGAGAGAGAGAGAGAGAGAGAGAGAGAGAGAGAGAGAGAGAGAGAGAGAGAGAGAGAGAGAGAGAGAGAGAGAGAGAGAGAGAGAGAGAGAGAGAGAGAGAGAGAGAGAGAGAGAGAGAGAGAGAGAGAGAGAGAGAGAGAGAGAGAGAGAGAGATCGGGTCTGGGTTATGGGGATTTAGTTTGGGTTATAGGGTATGGGTATTGGGTTAATGGGTCAGTTTAAATAGGTTGGGTTGGTGAAGGGCATAAATGTCCCATAGATGCAATAGTAGTAGATAACAGAATATTCCCCTCTAGCACTAACAGACAGTAACTCAAGGGACTAATATCAATAACTAAAGGCAATTTGAGGGACTAATATCAATAACTAAAGGCAATTTGAGGGACTAATATCTAAAACCCTTTTAGAAAGGTATTTTGGTGGATGGAAATATTTGAATGGTGAGACTTTTGTCTTTTCTTCCCTAGAGATCATCATATAAAGCTGATCATTATTTGTTTCTAAAACTTCATATTGGAGTACTTTGGTTATAATTTATATCTATCAAAAATTTATTTATCATTAATTAAGAAATTTGTTATTTTTGTTCTTTAATAGCAAATTTTCTGTTTAGATATTGATTAATCAAAAGTCTTTTAAATTTCCTACTTTAATAAGATTAAAGTTCGTACTTTTAAATAAATAGAGGGATTAACCTATGTAACCTTTATGTTTTTGCCAAACACAAAAAGATTATCCTTCATATTAACTATCTAATCCAAACAAAACTAAATTATTTTTAACCCCTCATGAATGGTTAATTAAGTTAACTTTCACCTTAACCCTCCTCTCTTTAAATCAACACATCGAAAAGTAAAAGCCTAATATTAGAAAACCCACCATAACTTTGGACGATTATCAGATAACCCCTCAACTTTCTGAATATCATAATACCCTTAAGTTAGGTGTTAATAGAAAACCCTCCTTAACTTTAAGATTTTATAAGAAAACCCTAATAACGTTAACCGAAATTTTCACCGGCAAAAGTATCCTCCAACGTGATTTTACCCACTCAGGTGAAAATTGTGGTTTTATGATATTTAGCATATAATATTTTATAAAATTACACAAAATTAGAACAATCATAAACACGTAAATTGCCCTTCTTTAGAGAGTTTATAAAATTTAAAAATTGTTGAGAAGTATCTTAGGTGATTATATGAGCTAGTGTTTTATTACGTTGCCCCGTTTTGTAATAGATTAGTAAAGGGTTTGAGGGGGTTTTAACTCCTTCCTAGCCTTTCAAATAACAAAAATATCCAAAGTATTTACCAACCCACACGTGATAACTTTCTCTGAGTTAACCCGTCATAAGAAGGATTAACAACTCCATTTAAGGAGGCAGAGTATAAATTCAAACAGAGGCAAGAGAAGTCATTTTAAAAGTTAAGAAAAGAACAGAGTTATTGGATAGAGAAAGAACTTTGGTGGAGGGAAAATTATTTAGAAAGATATTTTGGTGGAAATGGAGAGAACTTTGGTGGTGAGAAAAATATTTAGAAAGAAACAAGAGAAGTCATTTTTAAAAGTTACAGGAGAACTTTGGTGGAGGGAAAATTATTTAGTGGTGAGAAAAGTATTTAGAAGGAAACAAGAGAAGTCATTTTTAAAAGTTGCAGGAGGAGAACTTTGGTGGAGGGAAAATTATTTAGAAAGATATTTTGGTGGGTAGGAAGAGAACTTTGGTGGAGGGAAAAATTTTTAGAAGGGTTTTTTTTAGATGTTAGTCCCTTATATATGCGCTATTTTGATATTAGTCCATTAAATCTGAGTATTTTGATATTAGTCCCTCAAATTGCCTTTAGTTATTGATATTAGTCCTCCGTGAGGTTTTCTGTTAAAAAACTTAAATCATGGTTGGGTTAGCCTTAACCATAGGTGGTAAATTACCAACATACCCCAATGTAATTAACTCTCACCAAATGACTTTCTGTCTCCCCCTCTCTCTCGTCAGTTCCCAGAATTAGAGAAGGGAGATTTTTATGCCCTAGTTTGATCTCTCCCACAAAATCCCCCAAAATCGTCTGAAAATCAATCGCAATCCCTCAACTTCAAGGCTTGATTTTTCATTCAAATTTGATATATGAGTACTGATTAGGTTTTGGGGAATTATAGGATGAGGATGAGGTGGGGAATAGGCAGGCTGGGATGATCGCTACATTAATTGATGATGTTGGAGCTGCTGCGATCTTGACAGTGGTTTGGCACATCAAGATCTCCGTTGCCTTGGTAAAAATTTTCTATTTTCATAGGATTTTTTTAAGGATTTTTAATGTGGATTTGTGAAAATATGGTTGATAAATTTGATTAGGGTTTAAAGATTTGTGGTTTGTAAAACGTAGATTTCTTACTTTTTGTCATTGCGTGATTTAATTTAGAGTGTAAGGATTTGGATTTTAGTAAATTTAGGGATGAACTTATGGTCTAGGGTTAATTATGTAATGATGAATTTTAATTTGTTTAGGGTTTAATTATGCAGTAATGAATTCTAATTTGATTAGGGTTTAGTTATGTTGTGATGAATTCATAGTGGTGATTTTAATTTGATTAGGGTTTAATTATGCAGTGGATATATGTTCTTATGATTACATTCTTCAAATAGGAATTAAGTTACTTTTGTTGTCATATTTCCTATGCTTTCTAGTCACTGTCATGTTTTAAATGTGTATGCATGTTATTTGAACTTGGGTTTCAGTCATTGCATGTAGGTGTAACTTGTTGAATATTAATGATGGATGAGGGTATTGTGGAAATTGTACTAAGGTATAATGGGTATTGGAGGAGTATACGTAGGACTAGAAGGAAGAAATATTATGTTCTAACTACAACAAAGTTATGTGTACGCAAGAATTCTAACATATTTGTGTTCTAACTATAGGAATGGTGGAGCAAGAACAAGCAGGTCTAAATTGAATGCAGTTAGAGGAAGGGGTAGGAGGACAAGCACTAGAGAGAATGTTGAAGCATCAACTGTTCAGCCACTTCCAACTACTCAAATGGAGTACCACCCAACCTGTAGTTGATCCATCTCAGATAGCCGCCTCATCAGCAATAGCTTATCCAAGTCAAGCTTCAGGATCAGAGGGTTTTGGCCAAGTGAACTGGCCTCAAGAATTGGGGATCTGGCATCATCTTTTGTGTGGCATGTACTTTTGAGAACAATATGCAATGTTTCAACGTGTACATGGTATTTTGTCATATTTTGGACCATGTACACCAAAAAACATTTAGATGCAGTGTTTAGGTATTTTTAAGACTATGTTTTATGTGCAAACATGGCATTTTTGTAAATTTTATCTGTGTAAGACCATGTTTTATGTGTACATGGCATGTTTCTGAACTTTGTCTTTGTAAGACCATGTTTTTTGTGTATGAATGACCATGTAAAATACTTGCAAGTGAATACCTAAGCTATTTGAATTCACTCAATTGCTTTTGTGTTTTATGTGTATGAATGGTTCATGTATTTGCTCCCTAAGTTTTGATTTATGTGTACAACGTACATCACGTGTGATTATGTGCACATAGTTTGCTTGTCTATAATGTGAGGTGTACATTATGTGTGATTATGTACATAATACACAGGTTGAGTATTTGTTTATGTGTACACAGTACGTAATGTGTGATTATATACACTGTACACATAATGTGAGTCTACATAATGTATGATTATGTACATAATACATACGGGTGGAAGTTTCTATTGTGATATTATGTACATAATACTAAATGTGTTTTCAGATTATGTGCATGTATTATGCACATCATTAGCTCTATTACATAATATATCATTAGCATAATACGTCATTAGCTCTATTACATAATATATCATTAACTAAAAATTTGACGAAATATTTCTAACCAATCCACAAAATCAACATTTTCCATTAATCATGCTCAAATTACAACTATTTCCTTCAATATGCTAATAATTTTATCATACTTCTAACACAACCAACACCCTAAGACAACTAAAATGATCCTCATACAATTTACATATAACACCCTCATACCATATGCTCAAATTACATCTAATACTCTCATACAATTTACATAACTCTAACAAGGACCAGCACCCCTAACACAACCAAAATAATCCTCATTATCAAGAATACTTCATTAAAATTCTTACCCAACAAACTCAATTCTTTTGACATTTTCACCATCAAATTCTTATTGTCATCAACCCAAGCAAAGTACCCACAACCCTTGTATGATGCATATCTATATTGTGGGCAACCATAGAACTGTAGCCCCTTATTCTCCCCTTGCTTGCACATCCTAATCGTGCATTGCAACGCACAAAAACATCTTTGGTTACCCCATCACCACTAGCTCCATTTCCAATTGCATTTGAACCCGAAAACTCCATCAATAGTTTCACAGATTGAAAGAGAGTACAGGAGTATCAATGGATAGAGAAGGAGAATTAGGAGAGTGGAGGAGGATCAATAGCTTTTATAGACTCTCAATTGGATAGAGCCATTGATTTTTTGGGTTTTGCTTGAAAATGTACTGTTGGGGAAGAAGAGAGAGAGAGAGAGAGAGAGAGAGAGATCGGGTCTGGGTTATGGGGATTTAGTTTGGGTTATAGGGTATGGGTATTGGGTTAATGGGTCAGTTTAAATAGGTTGGGTTGGTGAAGGGCATAAATGTCCCATAGATGCAATAGTAGTAGATAACAGAATATTCCCCTCTAGCACTAACAGACAGTAACTCAAGGGACTAATATCAATAACTAAAGGCAATTTGAGGGACTAATATCAAAATACTCAGATTTGAGGGACTAATATCAAAATATCTCAAATTTAAGGGACTAATATCTAAAAAACCCTTTTTAGAAAGGTATTTTGGTGGATGGAAATATTTGAATGGTGAGACTTTTGTCTTTTCTTCCCTAGAGATCATCATATAAAGCTGATCATTATTTGTTTCTAAAACTTCATATTGGAGTACTTTGGTTATAATTTATATCTATCAAAAATTTATTTATCATTAATTAAGAAATTTGTTATTTTTGTTCTTTAATAGCAAATTTTCTGTTTAGATATTGATTAATCAAAAGTCTTTTAAATTTCCTACTTTAATAAGATTAAAGTTCTGATACTTTTAAATAAATAGAGGGATTAACCTTGTAACCTTTACGTTTTTGCCAAACACAAAAAGATTATCCTTCATATTAAATATCCAATCCAAACAAAACTAAATTATTTTTAACCCCTCATGAATGGTTAATTAAGTTAACTTTCACCTTAACCCTCCTCTCTTTAAATCAACACATCGAAAAGTAAAAGCCTAATATTAGAAAACCCACCATAACTTTGGACGATTATCAGATAACCCCTCAACTTTCTGAATATCATAATACCCCTTAAGTTAGGTGTTAATAGAAAACCCTCCTTAACTTTAAGATTTTATAAGAAAACCCCTAATAACGTTAACCGAATTTTCACCAAAAGTATCCTCCAACGTGATTTTACCCACTCAGTGAAAATTGTGGTTTTATGATATTTAGCATATAATATTTTATAAAATTACCATGAATTTTAAGATAAAGTCACTAGTACTATTCATGTAAACTTACATTATTGACAAATTGTATTATCATTATCATAAAGCTATTAATAGTGTTATGATACTATAAGTATGTGATATTTTTCTAATGATTTAAAAGCTTGCGATAAAATTCTCTTATAAAAATATTTTACAATAGTTTTGGAAAACCCAAATAATGAACGCTAGTTTGTGAAATTTGCCCTTTATAAAGCTTTTCTTTATTACTAAATTTTAGATTTTATGCTATTGAGGGTTAAAAAATGATGTTCTGAATTCCGACATAATCACTTTTCTTTAGATTCCTAATTTTATCAATTTTGTTCTTGTTTTGTTTTTGGTTTGGTGAACGGAAAGTTGAATGCAAATTTTCGGTGCAATGATAGTAAATCCTAACTATTTGTCCAAACAATTTTGTTTTTATTATCAAGCAAACCAAAACTTTTTGGATTAGAATTTTCAGTCGGACAAAATTCTAAATGCGAGAATTCAGTTTTTCACAAAAAAAAGGAGGATAATTCCATGAGACCTTAGACTATGACATTTTATGCTGAAGGCGGTTGTCTACGGAATTATGTGATCCGATCTCAGACTTATCTAAGTCCTAAAGGTGACAAGGATACACATCACATCCATTATCTCTTTATTTTTTGCAGACATCTGTTCTCTTTGGTAAATGTCTAAAACATCAATTTGGTCTTTTTACTTGAGTAATACTAGTAAGACAAGTGTCCTAACTGAGACAAGTGTCCTTAGACGCATAAAGGGGAAAATCCCCTAACCCTAACCCCACCCAAAGTTAAGTTTTGAGTAACTTTGGGTGGGGTTAGGATTAAGGATTTTCCCTTTGTGTATAGGACATTTGCTAAGGCAAGTGTCCTTAGAAGGCCTCTTTTTACTTGGGCCTCATTGTCAAATTGGTTCTCCTACTTGTTGGACCCGAAATATAAACTTAGAGAGTGGGTGAATATGGTTACTATTGTTTTTTGCTAAAAACACAATAAGCAAACTAAATAGATAAATTAAAATAAAAAAATCAACCAATGACACGCAAGATTTTATAGGTTGGATAACAATCCTACATCCACTCTTCCTTCTCATGAAAAGACTTTCTCACTATGTCAAGAGTTCTCCTGAATCATAACCTAATTCAGTAGGCTTATAAAGACCGCATCCTAAAATCTATCCAAAATCAATCGTCTAACCTAACTCTCTTTAATAAGTGACACCTAGCCCTAGCTAGTACCAACTCTCAATTAACACCGACTTGAGTACGCCATAAAAATAAATTTGAAAAACCAACAAATATAGTTTAAGCACGTAAAATAAGAAAGATTCATGTAAACTTACATTATTGACAAATTGTATTATCATTATCATAAAGCTATTAATAGTGTTATGATACTATAAGTATGTGATATTTTTCTAATGATTTAAAAGCTTGCGATAAAATTCTCTTATAAAAATATTTTACAATAGTTTTGGAAAACCCAAATAATGAACGCTAGTTTGTGAAATTTGCCCTTTATAAAGCTTTTCTTTATTACTAAATTTTAGATTTTATGCTATTGAGGGTTAAAAAATGATGTTCTGGAATTCCGACATAATCACTTTTCTTTAGATTCCTAATTTTATCAATTTTGTTCTTGTTTTGTTTTTGGTTTGGTGAACGGAAAGTTGAATGCAAATTTTCGGTGCTATGATAGTAAATCCTAACTATTTGTCCGAACAATTTTGTTTTTATTATCAAGCAAACTAAAACTTTTTGGATTAGAATTTTCAGTCGGACAAAATTCTAAATGCGAGAATTCAGTTTTTCACAAAAAAAAAAAAAAGGAGGATAATTCCATGAGACCTTAGAGTATGACATTTTATGCTGAAGGCGGTTGTCTACGGAATTATGTGATCCGATCTCGGACTTATCTAAGTCCTAAAGGTGACAAGGATACACATCACATCCATTATCTCTTTATTTTTTGCAGACATCTGTTCTCTTTGGTAAATGTCTAAAACATCAATTTGGTCTTTTACTTGAGTAATACTAGTAAGACAAGTGTCCTAACTGAGACAAGTGTCCTTAGATATAGGGAAAATTCCTTAACCCTAACCCCACCCAAAGTTAAGTTTTGAGTAACTTTGGGTGGGGTTAGGATTAAGGGATTTTCCCCTTTATGTGTATAAGGACATTTGCCTAAGGCAAGTGTCCTTAGAAGGCCTCTTTTTACTTGGGCCTCATTGTCAAATTGGTTCTCCTACTTGTTGGACCCGAAATATAAACTTAGAGAGTGGGTGAATATGGTTACTATTGTTTTTTGCTAAAAAAACACAATAAGCAACGAAATAGATAAATTAAAATAAAAAAATCAACCAATGACACGCAAGATTTTATAGTAGTTCGGATAACAATCCTACATCCACTCTTCCTTCTCATGAAAAGACTTTCTCACTATGTCAAGAGTTCTCCTGAATCATAACCTAATTCAGTAGGCTTATAAAGACCGCATCCTAAAATCTATCCAAAATCAATCGTCTAACCTAACTCTCTTTAATAAGTGACACCTAGCCCTAGCTAGTACCAACTCTCAATTAACACCGACTTGAGTACGCCATAAAAATAAATTTGAAAAAAACCAACAAATATAGTTTAAGCACAGAAAATAAGAAAGATCTTACAGCCCTTTTTATTAACAAACCGTCCTTTGATAAATCAAAGTGAAGCTAAATGAAAAACAATATAGATGATGAAATCAATGGCAACTCTCCTCACTAAGATGATCCAAAGATGATGTGAACGACGAGAAAGAGTTTGTTGAGGCTCCGGGGGTTTAAAACTCCAATTCAATCTTCTTCAAACAAAAACATAGAATTTCTCTCTTCAAGCTCTCTTATGTTAAACCCTAGAACTCTCTTTTTACTTATCTTTTTCAATATTATATAGCCTTTAATTAATTAGAAAGAGATAACGTAAACATGCTAGAAGATGGAGATGAAAGGAATTAACGAACGGTTGTGATTAAATCAACAATGCTGGAATCTACCGTCGTCACCATCGATGGGTGCTCACGACCATCGACGGATTTCTAAGCACCGAAGGGTTCCTGTAAACCATTGATGAGCTGAAATCCTGTCTCTGAAAATCTACTATTTATTCCTAAAGACCATCGATGACCTCTAGCCCATTGATGGGTTCTTAACGCCCATCGATCATTCATGGCTGAAACTAGCGTTTGTGCTGATTTTCGCATCGTTTCGCCTCGTATACTTCGTATGCCTATTTTTACATGTACTATATCATCTCAAACAATTATTAGTACCAAATGAGAGTTTGTTATTACTATATTGTACGAACTTCGTTAACACTACTTTCTTTTTTCTCAACATAGTCTATGTACTCCTTAATAGATGTCAACTTAGTTCTTTTTAATTATCGATTAAAAACTCCATTAAATAGAAACTACTCGGACAATACTATCCTACCCATCTCACAAACCGATCTCCTAAAAAAATCGATAGTTTCAGGATATATAGAACTCCATGAAATAGCTCTGTGTTTTTTTTTTCTTTGCACTACTTCACTTCTTGATTTAGAATAAAACAAGGGGAATAAAAAGGGTGTATCACGAATGGAGCTCGGGTCATAAAATTCTTCACGTCATTGAAGTTGGTGCAATTAGATCTAAAGATTGTTGGCAAACAAACAAGTATATGATTGTGGATCTAAATGTTGGCAATTGCAAATATGCTCAAAAGATTAGGAGGTTCAAAAATAGATTAGACAAGAATTTTATTGTTAATACAAATAAGAGGAAACTTGAGGAGAGACATTTTTAATTTTTAAGTTTTTCACAAAGTATACATATTTACAATATTTGGTTAGCTCAACTATTATTAATGATCTTTAAGAAGGCCAATACTGTATATAATTATATAAAAAACACAAAAACTATCAAAATCGCAATTACTATACACAATCATCACGCTCGTGCTTGCGCGGGCCGGTCTTGTTTCTTTGGGCTTGTTTGGATAGTTTTCATTTCAAAATTTCAAATTCAAAAGTAGGGAAGGACATATGACAGTTTTTTGAGAAGTAAGGCTAATATCAAACCACATATTTCTTTTTACATATAAAGGGAAATTTAAACTATTTTTTTCCATGTGGCAAAATTAATCTACCCTCACAATAAAATTTAAAATATAGGTAAATTTCAATCGACATTTGGGGATAATGGGATAATTTTAGGGATTCTATTTTATGGTGTTATTCATTGGGATAATGGAACCAGATAATACCTTTGGTGTTATTGATTTGTTGGAGCACTAGTGGGATAATTTCACCACTTGGGATAAAATTATCCCACTCATATACAAATTTTTGCCCCAATAGTAAAATTTACCCCATCCTCCATATTGGAACAATTATGTTCCACTTTGAAGGCAATTGGGATAATTTTGAAACATTTTTATATTACTTAATTAATACATGCTAATTATATTATAAATATATACCATGATATATAAAACATAAAATAATAATATATTCAATATATTATATTATATTATATTATCATGTAATAGAATAAAATATTATTATAATTTAATTTTATGTATAATTTATTCTATTATATTTATTATATATTATTATGCACTATCACATAGTATATTATATCATAATAAAATAGTAAAATATATTTATTATAATGTTATATTATATTATTATAATATTATATAATAATTTAATAATATATATTATAATTTATTTTATTATATTATATTAGTTGTAGTTAATATTTTACTATAGTTAATATAATATTATATTGTATTATATTAAACCAATATAATAATATATTATAATATAATATATCATAATATCAAAATTATTAAATATGTTAGTATATTATATTTAATTATATAATATAATATAAATCATCATATGATTATATTATATTATATTATATTATTATAATATAATAAAATACATTATTGTACTATAATATAATACGTTTTAGATATTTTGTATATATTATAGTAATTATCATATAATATTATATTATATTTAATTATATATAGTATTTTAAATAATATTATACTAAATAAAAGAAAATATTATGATATTTTATGTAGTAAATTATAACCAATGATACTATATTCTAATATATTAAATTAAATATTATATTATTGAAATATTATATTACATATTTTATATATTCTATCAATTATTATATAATATGGCATACTATTATAATATAGTATAATAAAATAGTTAATAATATTAATTATATTATATTTTAGTATAAAGTAAAATAATGTATTATATTATAATAACATACTAAAGAATATATTAAATCTATTGATAAATAAATTATAGTAATTATCATAAAATATAATATTATATAATAATTTAATAATATATATTATAATATTATATTGAATAAAATAAAATATTATAATATTTATATTATATTAAATTAAATATTACATTATTGAAATATTATATTAAATATATTGTTCGTATATTATATCAATTATTATATAATATATCATATTATTATAATATAACATAAAATATTAATTAATAACATTAAACATAGTTATAATTAATTAGTAATTATAATATAACATATTATATTTTAGTATAAAGTAAAATAATATATTATAATATAATAACATATTAAATAATATACTAAACCAATTGGATAAATTAATTTAGACTTAATTGATAAATAAATATTATATTTTAATAAGGCACCACATCATCAATTATCCCATATGAATTGTCAAATCAAAGCTTCAAATTATCCCATTATCCCAACTTATCCTACTCAAAATATCCCAAAGGGATAAAATTATCCCATTGGGACAATTTTCCCACGTAGCCCCAATTTGTCCCAACCAATAACCCCCCCAAGCCCACAATAAGTTTTAGAGTTTAGCACTAAAGCATCAATACCTTTGAAACTCTCACTAAACCCCCAAAACATTTTAGCAAAAACTCTCAAATTTACAACATTAGCTCATGTGTGGTCAAATGACCGAAATATCCCAATAAATTTTGGCAAAACCGCCAATATGTTTTTCAAGCAGTACTTAACCCAATAGCTGTAAAAGAACCCCTAATAAACATTGTTTATAATTTGGGAAAATTGTTCAGCCCCAAATGAAGCTGTTCCCATCCACTTTTTTTCAACGCTTGCCCCAAAATGAAATATGATGTGCTCTGAGCCCCAAAAGTCACATCCCAACACTTTATATATATGTGAAGACCATAATACCTTCTCTCTCTCTCTTTTTGTCATGTTCTCACAGTGGCTTTTGAAATTGATTTTGGGGAAATTTCATTTCCTCCAAATTTTTGTATATTGTTGTAATTTTTGTTATTTTATATATTATTATAAATTTATTTAAATCAATGACTTAAAATTTTATATAATGCTATATTTTTGTTATTTTATATATTATAGTAAATCCATAATTTTATTATTTTATATATTGTTATAATTTTATTATTTTATATATTATAGTAAATCCATAATGCTATATTTTTATTATTCTATATATTGTTGTAATTTTTAAAATCGATGACTTGCAACCATGCGTAACATTGACATCAACCCGTAACCTTAACAACCAACTTAATTTAACAACCAACCTCATCAACTAACTCGTAACCTCAACAACCAACTCGAACTTTGTATATTGTTGAAATTTTTATTATTTTATATATTATTGTTATTTTTAAAATCGATGACTAGAAATTTTATATAATGCTATATTTTTCTATTTTATATATTATAGTAAATCCATAATTTTGTTATTTTACATATTGTTATTTTATATATTGTTATAATTTTATTATTTTATATATTGTAGTAAATCCATAATGCTATATTTTTTATTATTCTATATATTGTTGTAATTTTTAAAATTGATGACTTATTGTAATTTTTAAAATCGATGACGGATATTTTATATAATGCTATATTTTTTATTATTTTATATATTATAGTAAATCCATAATTTTATTATTTTATATATTTCTATTTTATATATTATTTTAATTTTATTTATTATTTTGTATATCGTAGTAAATCCATAATGCTATATTTTTTATTATTCTATATATTGTTATAATTTTTTTGATGAATAAACCAACTCTTATCTATCAATCAACTCAGACTACACCAACCCGTAATCTTAACGAGTTGGTTGTTAAGGTTACGGTCAATTGTCAAGGTTACGAGTTGGTTGTTAAGGTTACGAGTTGGTTATCAATATTACTGGTTGGTTGTTAAGGTAACCGATTGGTTGTCAAGATTACGGGTTGGTTGTTAAGATTACGGGTTGGTTGTTAAGATGCGCTATTGTCAAGCCGCTTGTCAGTTGCTAAGTCATCGATTTTAAAAATTATAACAATATATAAAATAATAAAAATTATGGATTTACTATAATATATAAATAATAAAAATTATAATAATATATAAATAATAAAAATTATGGATTTACTATAATATATAAAATAAAAATACGCATTATATAAAATTTCAAGTCATCGATTTAAAAATTATAATAATATATAAAATAAAAAATTATAACAATATATTAAAAGTTTACGAGTTGGTTGTTGAGGTTACGTGTTGGTTGTTAAGGTTACGAGTTGATTGTTGAGGTTACGTGTTGGTTGTTAAGGTTACGAGTTGGTTGTTAAGGTTACGGTTGGTTGTTAAGGTTACGAGTTGGTTGTTAAGGTTACGAGTTGGTTGTTAAGTTATCGATTTAAAAATTATAACAATATATAGAAAAATAAAAAATATAGCATTATGGATTTGCTACAATATATAAATAATAAAAATTATAATAATATATAAATAATAAAAATTATGGATTTACTATAATATATAAAATAAAAAATATAGCATTATATAAAATTTCATGTCATCGATTTAAAAATTATAATAATATATAAAATAAAAAATTATAACAATATATTAAAAGTTTACGAGTTGATTGTTGAGGTTACGGTTGGTTGTTGAGGTTACGAGTTGATTGTTGAGGTTACGTGTTGGTTGTTAAGGTTACGAGTTGATTGTTGAGGTTACGTGTTGGTTGTTAAGGTTACGAGTTGGTTGTTAAGGTTACGGTTGGTTGTTAAGGTTACGGTTGGTTGTTAAGGTTACGGTTGGTTGTTAAGTTATCGATTTAAAAATTATAACAATATATAGAAAAATAAAAAATATAGCATTATGGATTTGCTACAATATATAAATAATAAAAATATAATAATATATAAATAATAAAATTATGGATTTACTATAATATATAAAATAAAAAATATAGCATTATATAAAATTTCATGTCATCGATTTAAAAATTATAATAATATATAAAATAAAAAATTATAACAATATATTAAAAGTTTACGAGTTGATTGTTGAGGTTACGAGTTGATTGTTGAGGTTACGTGTTGGTTGTTAAGGTTACGAGTTGATTGTTGAGGTTACGTGTTGGTTGTTAAGGTTACACGTTGGTTGTTAAGGTTACGGGTTCGTTGTTAAGGCTACGGGTTCGTTGTCATGGTTACGGGTTGGTTGTTAAGGTTACGGTTGGTTGCTAAGTCATCGATTTTAAAAGTTACAACAATATATAGAATAATAAAAATATAGCATTATGGATTTACTACAATATATAAATAATAAAAATTATAAGAATATATAAAATAACACAAATTATGGATTTACTATAATATATAAAATAACAAAAATATATCATTATATAAAATTTCAAGTCATCGATTTAAAAATTATAATAATATATAAATAATAAAAATTACAACAAGATACAAAAATTTAGAGGGAAATGAAAATTTCCCCCCCAAAATTAATTTCAAAAGCCACTGTGAGAACATGACAAAAGTGAGAGAGAGAGAAGGGTATTATGGTCTTCACATATATTAAAGTGTTGGGATGTGACTTTTGGGGGCTCAGAGCACATCATATATCATTTTGGGGGTTTGGAGAGCGTTGAAAAAGTCTTGGGTGGGGGAAGCACACTACTTGAAATTTTGGGGGCTAGAAGCAATTTTCCCTTATAATTTTTATTATTTTATATATTATAGTAAATCCATAATGCTATATTTTTTATTATTTTATATATTATAGTAAATCCATAATTTTGTTATTTTATATATTATAGTAAATCCATAATGCTATATTTTTTATTATTTTATATATTATAGTAAATCCATAATGCTATATTTTTTATTATTTTATATATTATAGTAAATCCATAATGCTATATTTTTTATTATTTTATATATTATAGTAAATCCATAATTTTATTATTTTATATATTATAGTAAATCCATAATGCTATATTTTTTATTATTTTATATATTATAGTAAATCCATAATGCTATATTTTTTATTATTTTATATATTATTGTAATTTTGAAATTTAAAGGGGTTTTTTGTAATTTTCATATTTTCAAGGGTCGTTTGTAATTTCATAATTTTAGGAGGTTTGTAATTTTTTTTTATCTTTTAGTAACTTTTTTAATTTCCAAAGGTTTTCCAAGGATAGTTCTAATTTTTCAGGGGCTTTTGTATTTTCCGATTCACAGCATGTCCATTTGGACTACGGATCACATCAAACTACCTATATATGAGTGAACAGTTCTATGCCATTCGTGGAAATTGACGGGGGTAGTTTAGGAATTTTATCATTCCCCACTGTAATCCTACATAAGAAAATTGATAGAGTTTAAGAGAGCTTAAATGATGAGTCTTGAGAAATTTCAATACTAATATCGGCAAATTTTAGCGTAGGATTGAGCCAAACCACCGTTGCGACTCAAGAGTCCCACGCCTTATATCGCGCTAATAGGCTCACGGCGACGAGCATGACAAATGGTATCGTAGTAATTACCACCGAAATATGGAAATTTGCCGCCACGCAAGCCACGATCGCTGCGAGTTTGGTGGAGCCAATCTCTGAGTCTATATCACCTAGCTTACGACACGATGCGTTAATTGTCGGCGCGACGGACGGCGACGTCACAGATAAAAGTGATTGTGATGCCCCACTATAGTCCCACATCAAAAATTGATAGAGTTTGGGTTTAAATGATGGTTGAGAGCCCAATCGCAATATCGACTCACCATTTGATAGATTAATCCAACTTATGTTGGCACTCCGCGGCCCTAATACTTACATCGCTTCAACGGCTCGGCGCCCGAGCATGCCAAAATTTACCATCCTATGCACCCATTCGTGCGAATGGCAAAGAGCTATACCCTTACACATACTTAGTCTTGATGAGATTTGTTCTCGTACGTCTGCGAGTAGTATTTCTCGTGGAATGCCTACACTTGGATCAGAACACCGGGCATGATGTCCAACGTTCTAGTAGGATTCTCACTCTACATCCGCGACTTTACCCCTGTTCTTTTCAAGTGCGCATAAATATATTATGAGGTAAGTTCCACACAAAGGCTCTCCCCTCACAGAGGCGACAAGGATCTTGTCCAGATGCGGACTCCTCTTTTTGTTAAATTACCCGTCCATGTACACGTCTTTGATGCCAAAAGGATCCGCTGCAATTTGCAGAACACGGCTCATTATAAATCAACTAATAACATAAGCACACGTGTCGTACTGGACGTTTACGTCTGTGAATCTCTGTCTCCTTGTGGCAAAAGAGTCCCTAGCTAGTCTCAGAGAACTTCACATGCGGCTATTTAAACGCTTCTCTCTAATCTCTCTCAAAATAATCTCTCTTTCTCTCTCTAATAATCTTTTCTCTCTAGAGAACAATGGGTGAGTGCTGCGCTAATGGCAAAGGACCTGGCTATGCTTCTCCTCTTGAGGCCATGAAGGGCCCAGGGAGGCTTTGATCTATGTCACCTGTGTTTACAATGGTAATTTCCTTTTCTTTTTTTTTTAAGAAAAGCTGAACTTTCTTCACTTTGTAGTCCTGCAGCTTGAAATTTTGATGTGGGTTTTAGCTGTAGTTGTGAAATATTCTATGGTTTATAGTTGTTTGGTGAAAATTTGATGTTGGGTATGAACTGACTCTGGCAATATTGTAGGATTTTGGGTTAGTCCTTTAATAAGGGTTATCTTCCCTTAATACCTCAAAGTATCACCCTCTTTTAACTTTGATGTGCTGAAGCTCTGTCTTGACGATTTCATACCCCAATGTTTTCAAATTGATGTTAATTTGACAATTTGATACCCCAAACCCTTTGTCCTCAGTTTTTCAAACTGAAAAGCCTAAAATTTGGCAAGATCTTCTTTTACCAATTTCTTATCTTGTTGGTATTTTTATCAACTTTTTGCACTTTCGGGTATCAAATTGTCGACATAGAGCTTTTAGGTATTAGAGCTAAAAAGAGATGAAACTTTTGGGGTGTTGAAGTGCAAATAACCCCTTCAATAATAATATACTTGATTTCTACTTTGCAGAGGATTGGATACTTTAGATTTGGTCCTCTGTATAAAAGTGGCAATACAAAATTGAAAGGGCGGCTATACATTTAAGTAAGATAATAGCATGAATTGGTCCTTTTGGTCTGGTGCTATTCTTTTATGTTTAATTTATAGGATTGATTTTTTAATTGATGGGTTGTGAATAACCTTTAGTGTGAGTTGTTTACTGAAAATTTGATGTGGGTTTGAACTGGTTCTAGTAGTATTTGTTTATTTTAGAATTATTTTGGGGTTTTTGTGTTAGTCCTTTTAATAATAATACACTTGATTTGTACTTTGTACAGATCGGGATGATTGATGTTGGACCTTTTTTTTGGAACTAGCAATATAAATTGAAGGTCTATCCTTTTAGATTTAGTAAGATAATAGCATGAATTGGTCTCTTTTAAAATATAAAACTATAACCCTCAATCCTCACCATATTTCGAGTTTTGGTGCAGTGAAAGGGACTTTAAGATGGTATCGTGAGCAACATAGGTTCCAACTCAGTAGGCAACAATTTAAATTGATTAAAAAGAAATTGATACAGCTGTGTGAGCTTAGGTTTTGGCCCATAAAAGGGTTCTCAACTCTGCAGTGGCATTGTAGAATGTAAAACTAGGGTCCTTTTAAGGATCATTCATTATGTGGAAATTAATGTAATTAATTATTTTGCTATTTGTATTACTTCTCCTAATTAATGCTCGTAATGACCTCTCAAATACCAAATATAACATGGTAATCCATTCAAGGAAAGAATATTTCTAAGATATCTACCTAAATGGTCAATAAATTATGTAGATTAAAATATAATTTGGTTATATTTGCAATTAAAAGAAGCTTAATAGCATCCTGAAGAACAAAACCAAATCCAATTTACCAAAGACAACCTTCTTCAATCTTAAACTTTTAAATTAAAACATTATGTTCAAATCCATCTCTTCTGTTCAAATCCATCTCTTCCAAAATAAATTACATTGTCCATTTTTTGCGTTGAAGAGAATACAAAACAAGAAAGAAAATAAAACAAGATAAATTGTGCAACTGCTCACTGTATATAAAAAATTAAAGGAACGTTAAATATTTAGTACATATCTTATTGAGTCAGAAAGATACATTTTAACATTCTTTATTTAGTTTTTAATTTCCATTTCCATTTCCATTAATTTAGCTCTATTTGTCATTTATCTTATTTATGCTGATTTCTGTAGAAGTATACAAGGAATGGGAAGAGACCAAAATTTTTCCTTGAGATAATTCGGTGATGTAATAAATAAGTGTCAATTAATTACCCTTTTAGTCATGACGCGGGCGTGACAAATGGTATCGAGCGCTTAGCTAGCCGAAATGTGGAGCTTGCGTTACGGCATGGTGCTACATCAAGGAGTGTGGTGTGGAGCCACCTCTGTAGTCTATATCACCAGCGCATGATAATCGATGTGCTAATTGTCATGCGGTGACGAGGACGTCGCGTATTAAAGGTGGGGTGATTGTGATGCCCCACTATAGTCCCACATCGAAAAATTGATAGAGTTTAAAAGGGTTTAAATGATAGGTTTTGAGAGCCAATCGCAATATTGACTAGCCAATTTTGATAGTAGATTAATCCAACTTATGTGTGTTACACTCCGTGGGTCCCAATACTTACATCGCTCAACGGGCTCGCGGGCCCGGAGCATGCCAAATTTTACCATCCTATGCACCCATTCGTGCGAATGGCAAAGAGCTATACCCTTACACATACGTAGTCTTGATGAGATTTGTTCTCGTGCGTCGCAGAGTAGTATTTCGTGGAATGCCTACACTTGGATCAGAACACCGGCATGATGTCTAACGCTCTAATAGGATTCTCACTCTACATCCGCGACTTTACCCCGTTTTTCTGTGCGCATAAATATATTATGAGGTAAGTTCCACACAAAGGCTCTCCCTCACTAGATGACAAGGATCTTGTCCAGATGCGGACTCTTTTTGTCCTTAAAGGGGAATCCATCTTTTACCCCAAAGTTTTACAACTTATTTTTAAACCCACCTACTTTTATTATGATCCATACACCCAAAGTACAACTCCCAATTATTATAAACCCAGTACAAATCCCACTCTCAATCTATAATCGTGATACAAAAAATAAAGATTAATCCAAATTGCCCTTCTTCTTCTTCCCTAACAATTATCCACCTCTTTCTAGTTCTCCTTTCTCCGAAAAAAACTTTAAAACTTTTAGGGTTTTGATCTCGCAATGAAGTCCAATGCCAACTCACGTGCTTCTCTTCACCTGATCCCTTCTGTAGCGGCAGATGGCAGAACCCATTCGGTCCACTTTAAGCCTGCTAATGGGAAGCGGCTCTGCTTCGAGTTTGATGACCTCTATGGATTTTGATGTTGGTATTCGAGTTTGAGGACATGTATGGTATTTTGATCCGTTATTGATTTTGTTGAGTGATAATAAAGGTTGATGGGTAGAAGGTGTTTGATGGAATGACAAAATAGATATAGTTATTTGGACTACAACAATTAGAGGTTATGCGATATTGCGGTTGGTTGAGGAGGCAATAGAGGTGTTTGATTAAATGCCCAAGAGAATTGGTTTTGTGCATCGCCATGATCTTAGCCCATTCGTCAATGCACACTAACTTTTCAACCAAATAATCGGAGAAAACCCTACTATTGACAATTGATCGGATCTTCACATTGCCACATTGCGTACCAAATGGCGATCAACTACAACTCCGCAACATGTATCGTGTTGTATCATGTTGTATATATAGATGATTTATGTGTATTGTATAAAATTCACATTGCCACATTGCTCAAATGGCACATTTTCATTACGATATATAGATCGATTATGCGGTGTATTGTATAAAATTCCTTATCCAATGTATCATGTTGTATCAAATTTTCTATTGTATAAAACTCTTATCCAATATATATCAGTTTTTTCTAAGCAATGTAGATGTGTGACGCCGTGTCCAATGTGTTGCTTGGTCAATCATTTATGTTGATGAGAGGTTCACTCATAATTTACGTGTCCAATGTGTTGCTTGGTCAATCGTTTATGTTGACGAGAGGTTCACTCATAATTTTCCAGTTTTTTAAAAAGTATAGCACTTTATGCTAAAGTATAGCTCCTTATGACCAAAGTATAGCACTTTATGCCAAAGTATAGCACTTTATGACAAAAGTATAGCTACTTATCGATGAAGTATAGCACTTTATGGCCTCTCGGATTTCCGGGTTAATACCAAATATGTCAATTCAGTTTTTTCTGAGCAATGTATATGGCCATTTCTGTGTCCAATGTGTTGCTTGGTCAATCGTTTATGTTGACGAGAGGTTCACACATAATTTTCCATTTTTTGAAAAGTATAGCACTTTATGCTAAAGTATAGCTCCTAATGGCCAAAGTATAGCACTTTATGCCAATGTATAGCACTTTATGATAAAAGTATAGCTACTTATCGATGAAGTATAGCACTTTATGGCCTCTGGAATTTCTGAAGCTACGTCGAATATATCAATTCAGTTTTTTCTGAGCAATGTATATGGTCATTTCTATGTCCAATGTGTTGCTTGGTCAATCGTTTATGTTGACGAGAGGTTCACTCATAATTTTCCAATTTTTTAAAAAGTATAGCACTTTATGCCAAAGTATAGCTCCTTATGACCAAAGTATAGCACTTTATGCCAAAGTATAGCACTTTATGACAAAAGTATAGCTACTTATCGACGAAGTATAGCACTTTATGGCCTCTGGAATTTCTGAAGCTACATCGAATATATCAATTCAGTTTTTTTCTGAGCAATGTATATAGTCATTTCTGTGTCCAATGTGTTGCTTGGTCAATCATTTATGTTGACGAGAGGTTCACTCATAATTTTCCAGTTTTTTAAAAAGTATAGCACTTTATGCCAAAGTATAGCTCCTTATGACCAAAGTATAGCACTTTATGCCAAAGTATAGCACTTTATGATAAAAGTATAGCTACTTATCGACGAAGTATAGCACTTTATGGCCTCTGGAATTTCTGAAGCTACATCGAATATATCAATTCGGTTTTTTCGTGAGCAATGTATATAGTCATTTCTGTGTCCAATGTGTTGCTTGGTCAATCATTTATGTTGACGAGAGGTTCACTCATAATTTTCCAGTTTTTAAAAAAGTATAGCACTTTATGCCAAAGTATAGCTCCTTATGACCAAAATATAGCACTTTATCCCAAAGTATAGCACTTTATGCCAATGTATAGCTACTTATCGATGAAGTATAGCACTTTATGCGCCTGGTTTCAAGTGTCAAATATATCAATTTAGTTTTTGAGCAATGTATATGGTCATTTCGTGTCCAATGTGTTGTTTGATCAATCATTTATGTTGACGAGAGGTTCACTCATAATTTTCCATTTTTAAAAGTATAGCACTTTATGCTAAAGTATAGCTCCTAATGGCCAAAGTATAGCACTTTATGCCAATGTATAGCACTTTATGACAAAAGTATAGCTACTTATCGACGAAGTACAGTACTTTATGGCCTCTGGAATTTCTAAAGCTACATCGAATATATCAATTTAGTTTTTTCTGAGCAATGTATATATTATCACACCTTTTCATTGTTCAAAAATAAGACTGGACAGTTTTTTTAACAAAAGCCTCCTGTTCCGGAGGGGCCATCGAGTAGCATCATATCATATATATAAGGATAGATTACAAAAGTATGATACTCGATACAAGGACTCGGCATCACAAATCCAAAATACAAAATGCAAACAAGAAATTACCAAGATTATTGCATTAATCGTATTTTATGGAGTTCAAGGGTAGGAACTCTTCCTAGCTCAAGCTAAACATCTGTGGGAATGTTGGGGAGGCGTTGTTGATCTTCGACTTGAGGACGATGGTTTGGTTTCTTGTTTTTGTTCAAGGTACGCATATAAGGGGCAGTATGGATTGATCACGATGTACACTCGCATTCGATTGAGGCATGGTGTAGATGGGTTACTCGCCGCGATAATTACAAACACTAGGTGTGCATGCTTTAGCCAGCGACGCTGACTGTCCTCGGGGCTCGAGGCCGATTCTGGAATCACCATACACACACGCATCTTCACACCATTCTCGAAGCAAGATTTGTCCCTGCGTGATAAAGGACAAGATAAGTTGGGTTGTTGTTCTCAGATCGGGTTCCTCCAATGCATAATCATAAGAGTTTGCATGAGAATCGTCCGTAGGGTTTTGTGACTTGTAGAATAGCGAAGGTGAGTTAGGTCGAGAATCTCGCCTATTGAAGAACCCGAGTCGAGCTAACCTGGTTTAATGAAGTTGAAAGGACTTCTAAAAGTTTCGTGATTTTGACCCTCCAGCCACCGAGGGAGCTTCACTTGAGTGGAAGAGAGAGGAATTGTGGGGGCTTTAAGGTGAGCCTCGCCGATGATGACCACTTGTTCCGTCGATCCCACACTCCACCCTCACTTCACCCGCCAACCTCGAGCCCACCAGCACGAAGGGCTGGGGCGATTTTGTGTCGGGAGAGTCAAAATCCTTTGAACCGGGAAGGTGAAATAAAGAAGGAGAGGGGAGAAGAGAGAGAGAGAGAGAGAGAGAGAGAGAGAGAGAGAGAGAGAGAGAGAGAGAGAGAGAGAGAGAGAGAGAGAGAGAGAGAGAGAGAGAGAGAGAGAGAGAGAGAGAGAGAGAGAGAGAGAGAGAGAGAGAGAGAGAGAGAGAGAGAGAGAGAGAGAGAGAGAGAGAGAGAGAGAGAGAGAGAGAGAGAGAGAGAGAGAGAGAGAGAGAGAGAGAGAGAGAGAGAGAGAGAGAGAGAGAGAGAGAGAGAGAGAGAGAGAGAGAGAGAGAGAGAGAGAGAGAGAGAGAGAGAGAGAGAGAGAGAGAGAGAGAGAGAGAGAGAGAGAGAGAGAGAGAGAGAGAGAGAGAGAGAGAGAGAGAGAGAGAGAGAGAGAGAGAGAGAGAGAGAGAGAGAGAGAGAGAGAGAGAGAGAGAGAGAGAGAGAGAGAGAGAGAGAGAGAGAGAGAGAGAGAGAGAGAGAGAGAGAGAGAGAGAGAGAGAGAGAGAGAGAGAGAGAGAGAGAGAGAGAGAGAGAGAGAGAGAGAGAGAGAGAGAGAGAGAGAGAGAGAGAGAGAGAGAGAGAGAGAGAGAGAGAGAGAGAGAGAGAGAGAGAGAGAGAGAGAGAGAGAGAGAGAGAGAGAGAGAGAGAGAGAGAGAGAGAGAGAGAGAGAGAGAGAGAGAGAGAGAGAGAGAGAGAGAGAGAGAGAGAGAGAGAGAGAGAGAGAGAGAGAGAGAGAGAGAGAGAGAGAGAGAGAGAGAGAGAGAGAGAGAGAGAGAGAGAGAGAGAGAGAGAGAGAGAGAGAGAGAGAGAGAGAGAGAGAGAGAGAGAGAGAGAGAGAGAGAGAGAGAGAGAGAGAGAGAGAGAGAGAGAGAGAGAGAGAGAGAGAGAGAGAGAGAGAGAGAGAGAGAGAGAGAGAGAGAGAGAGAGAGAGAGAGAGAGAGAGAGAGAGAGAGAGAGAGAGAGAGAGAGAGAGAGAGAGAGAGAGAGAGAGAGAGAGAGAGAGAGAGAGAGAGAGAGAGAGAGAGAGAGAGAGAGAGAGAGAGAGAGAGAGAGAGAGAGAGAGAGAGAGAGAGAGAGAGAGAGAGAGAGAGAGAGAGAGAGAGAGAGAGAGAGAGAGAGAGAGAGAGAGAGAGAGAGAGAGAGAGAGAGAGAGAGAGAGAGAGAGAGAGAGAGAGAGAGAGAGAGAGAGAGAGAGAGAGAGAGAGAGCCTTTGTTAAATTACCCGTCCATGTACACGTCGTTGATGCCAAAAGGATCCGCTGCAATTTGCAGAACACGGCTCATTATAAATCAACTAATAACATAAGCACACGTGTCGTACTGGACGTTTACGTCTGTGAATCTCTGTCTCCTTGTGGCAAAAGAGTCCCTAGCTAGTCTCAGAGAACTTCACATGCGGCTATTTAAACGCTGTTCTCTCTAATCTCTCTCTCAAAATAATCTCTCTCTTTCTCTCTCTAATAATATCTTTCTCTCTCTAGAGAACAATGGGTGAGTGCTGCGCTAATGGCAAAGGACCTGGCTATGCTTCTCCTCTTGAGGCCATGAAGGGCCCAAGGGAGGCTTTGATCTATGTCACCTGTGTTTACAATGGTAATTTCCTTTTTTTTTAACAAGAAAAAGCTGAACTTTCTTCACTTTGTAGTCCTGCAGCTTGAAATTTTGATGTGGGTTTTAGCTGTAGTTGTGAAATATTCTATGGTTTATAGTTGTTTGGTGAAAATTTGATGTTGGGTATGAACTGACTCTGGCAATATTGTAGGATTTTGGGTTAGTCCTTTAATAAGGGTTATCTTCCCTTAATACCTCAAAGTATCACCCTCTTTTAACTTTGATGTGCTGAAGCTCTGTCTTGACGATTTCATACCCCCAATGTTTTCAAATTGATGTTAATTTGACAATTTGATACCCCAAACCCCTTGGTCCTCAGTTTTTTCAAACTGAAAAGCCTAAAATTTGGCAAGATCTTCTTTTTTACCAATTTCTTATCTTGTTGGTATTTTTATCAACTTTTTTGCACTTTCGGGTATCAAATTGTCGACATAGAGCTTTTAGGGTATTAGAGCTAAAAAGAGATGAAACTTTTGGGGTGTTGAAGTGCAAATAACCCCTTCAATAATAATATACTTGATTTCTACTTTGCAGAGGATTGGGTACTTTAGATTTGGTCCCCTGTATAAAAGTGGCAATACAAAATTGAAAGGGCGGCTATACATTTAAGTAAGATAATAGCATGAATTGGTCCTTTTGGTCTGGTGCTATTCTTTTATGTTTAATTTATAGGATTGATTTTTTTTAATTGATGGGTTGTGAATAACCTTTAGTGTGAGTTGTTTACTGAAAATTTGATGTGGGTTTGAACTGGTTCTAGTAGTATTTGTTTATTTTAGAATTATTTTGGGGTTTTTGTGTTAGTCCTTTTAATAATAATACACTTGATTTGTACTTTGTACAGATCGGGATGATTGATGTTGGACCTTTTTTTGGAACTAGCAATATAAATTGAAGGTCTATCCTTTTAGATTTAGTAAGATAATAGCATGAATTGGTCTCTTTTAAAATATAAAACTATAACCCTCAATCCTCACCATATTTCAGAGTTTTGGTGCAGTGAAAGGGACTTTAAGATGGTATCAGAGCAACATAGGTTCCAATCCTGTAGGCAACAATTTAAATTGATTAAAAAAGAAATTGATACAGCTGTGTGAGCTTAGGTTTTGGCCCATAAAAGGGTTCTCAACTCTGCAGTGGCATTGTAGAATGTAAAACTAGGGTCCTTTTAAGGATCATTCATTATGTGGAAATTAATGTAATTAATTATTTTGCTATTTGTATTACTTCTCCTAATTAATGCTCGTAATGACCTCTCAAATACCAAATATAACATGGTAATCCATTCGGGCGAAAGAATATTTCTAAGATATCTACCTAAATGGTCAATAAATTATGTAGATTAAAATATAATTTGGTTATATTTGCAATTAAAAGAAGCTTAATAGCATCCTGAAGAACAAAACCAAATCCAATTTACCAAAGACAACCTTCTTCAATCTTAAACTTTTAAATTAAAACATTATGTTCAAATCCATCTCTTCTGTTCAAATCCATCTCTTCCAAAATAAATTACATTGTCCATTTTTGCGTTGAAGAGAATACAAAACAAGAAAGAAAATAAAACAAGATAAATTGTGCAACTGCTCACTGTATATAAAAAATTAAAGGAACGTTAAATATTTAGTACATATCTTATTGGAGTCAAGAAAGATACATTTTAACATTCTTTATTTAGTTTTTAATTTCCATTTCCATTTCCATTAATTTAGCTCTATTTGTCATTTATCTTATTTATGCTGATTTCTGTAGAAGTATACAAGGAATGGGAAGAGACCAAAATTTCCCCTTATTCCTTGAGATAATTCGGTGATGTAATAAATAAGTGTCAATTAATTACCCTTTTAGTCATGCTGTCCCAACGTTTTATACATGAGCTTTTCTTGACGTTCATCACTTTTAAGATAGAAGTTGGTTAATTATTAAATGCTAGGGCACTGGTTAACAAATGCCTATTTGTGAATAAACTCTGGTTTGAGTTGTTTAATAAAAATTTTATGTGGGTTTGAACTGATTCTAGAAATATTTGTTTATTCTACCAATTTTCGGGATTTTGGGTTAGTCCTTTTGACAATAATATACTTGATTTGTACTTTGTAGAAGATTGAAATTATTTCGGTAGGGCCCTTCTTATTTTGGAATAGTAAAATAGAGTTGAAAGGGCCTTCCCTTTAGATTTAGTATGATAATAACATGAATTGGTTTCTTTGGTTCGGACTGTTCTTTGTATTTTTAGTTGTGTTGTTTTTCTGTTCCTAGTTTAGTCTTAAATACTGACAGTTTCTTCTGAACTAATTAAATTTCATGTGGATATACGAGATTTGGTTATTCTTTTTAACAAATCAGCTTGTATTTTTCCCTTCATTTATAAAAGCATATCTTGTTGTCTTGCTAGCTAGCCTTCTACTTACACAAATGCTAGAAACAATAACAATTCAATCGTATGACTTTTTCTTATTCTCTTTCCTTTACCCTGTATGGTAATTAAATAGGTAAAACATTTTTCCTTGCAAAACCTGAAAAAGGTTTTCTCTTAGAGGGCAGCCTCGATCTATGTTATAAGTCTCTGCTATTAAAAATGTAAAAATAATTGTATGTATGACAACCAAATCTTTTGGCTCATTGATTCACAGTATGTTTCTTGCACTGAGATGTATACAACATAGATGGGAGAAATAAGGAGCAATTCCTTTGAACTATAAGTTGCATGGAAACGGTTGTGGGTACGGGTACGGGCACGGGCACATGTTGGGTACGGGTATGGCTTCATGATAGAAGTACCCGGGTAACATACGAACTAACTGTCTACCTATGCCTTTTCTTGCATTACAATTGATAAAAATTAGTTTCAAATATGGAGTACAAATAACAGAGATTACTGACATTTGTTAGTGATGCAAGCAGACTAGTGACTTGGTAGGCACAAGGTCATTAACCTCCCTGTATGACCTTTATCCACCTTTTCTATTATGATTATAAATTGCTAACCTTACGTTAAGTAGGGTAAATAAGTAAAGTAATGTTAACTAACTACAAACATCTGACAATTATGTCACGCGGACAAAAAAAATATCAATGCTGACAGCACACAAATGCATGAACAGTTCTGAGAAATGCAGATGATACATGCATCAGACATGATACAACTTCATAATAGGACTGTACTTGTTATGTTATGACCAGTACTACCTAGGTATGAGGTGAAGCTGTTTTACTTAATCTAAAGCTGTTTTACCTAAGTATAGGTATTAAAGTTTCTATATGAAAGTCTTAAAACCTACTACCGTAACATAAAATGTTTATCCTTGTTAGCACACAGGAGATGTTTTACTTGTTAGTCTTCAGCAAGATATGGTTTATGTCTCACTCTCCCAAACTGTATTAGTGTATTCTATGATTAATGACAACTGAAATATTAGACCCTAATACGAAATCTGCAGTTGATTTTCATCTAAATAGTATGCTTATGAAATGTCATCCTTCTGTGGCACTCACCACTGGAACATTCTTTGTTTAATTCTTAATTGATAAGGTTATTAATGGGTTCATACATGAAACATGTGAATAGATCACAGAAATAGCAAGATGATAGTTATTTTAATGCCCTTGAACTTTGTTAGCTGATTTTACTTTTACTTTTAATGATTTGAATTATGTAACGACATCTTTTTAATGTACAGGAACTGGGAGAGAAAAGCCTGATTACTTGGCGACAGTTGATACTGATCCAAGCTCACCAACATATTCCAAAGTTATTCACCGGTTGCCTGTGCCTCATATAGGCGACGAATTGCATCATTCTGGTTGGAATTCCTGCAGTTCTTGCCATGGAGACCCATCAGCAGCTAGGCGTTACCTAATCTTGCCTTCATTGTTGTAAGTTCTTTCATACTCTGAACTGTTTAATTTGTCTCTTCATCTATATAAAATTAACTTTTTATTTATTTATAAGTTTTTACTTATTGAGGCTGACTCTCCTACTTTTGGAATGTGTCTATGATGTACTCTTGAAGTCACAATAATGATATGATATTTGGAAAGCAGTTTCACAATACGTTTTACTACTGTTGAAAGGAAAACTAGATTCATCATTGTTTGTTTATTTTACTTCAAAGTATTTTTTAGTTATTTTATTTGTAAATTATTTTTCGTTTGGGCATGCGGGGGTTTTAGTATTGTGGATCAATTTCACATTTAAGTAGCTGAATATTACATTTTCTGGACCAGGTTCGCTCTCATTTGTCATACTGAAAGTTTTAATTTTATTAACAAATTTCTTCAATGACTATACTTCTTCAGATCAGGCCGTATATATGTCGTTGATACTGCATCAAATCCAAGAGCTCCAGCTTTACATAAGGTTGTTGAGCCTTCAGATATTTTGGAGAAGACAGGATTGGCGTTTCCTCACACTTCTCATTGCCTTGCCTCTGGTGACCTTCTGGTGTCTTGCCTCGGAGATAAAGATGGGAATGCAAAGGGAAATGGATTCCTTCTTCTTGATTCAGATTTCAAAGTGAAAGGAAGGTACTTGCCTTTTACAATTCTAGGGATGAATGCATCAAGGCATACCATTGCTGATTATGTCTTTGTGCCTTATCAAAGCAGCTTTTTCTTTATGTTACTTTGTTTACCGTTGATGAAATCTATAATTATTCAAAAAAGTAAATAGATTTAGTCCAGAAATTTTGGCTTCCTCGATGCTACTTGTTTTTGTTGCACAGTGTAACAATATTTTTGTTTCTTTTCTTTGTCCACCATTTTCTACTGCATGAGATGTTTTCCCCTGGAAGTCTCATAATGTTTCAGTCTACAGAACATTTATTACCTGTTTCAGTTGGTATCATATTCTTTCTTTCATGTAAGGATCTTTTGTGTGAGGAAACTAACTTATTCTGAACATTCATGAATAAAATCATATCTTCTATTTGCATATCTCATGACAACTATCTCCCTTCTCTTTCTTTCTTTCCCTAAGACATGAAGAAAGATTCAGTTTTCTTTTAAATTAGGAAATTATGTTATTGTCACAGTCACAAACCTTTTGATCTCTTCTACATTTCATATTGTCTTCTAACTGCAATTTATCATACTCCCTAGGTGGGAAAAACCAGGACACAGCCCACCTTTTGGATACGACTTCTGGTACCAACCCCGACATAAGACTATGATTAGCTCATCATGGGGAGCTCCTGCTGCCTTCACAAAAGGGTTTAACCCTGAGCATGTTAAAGATGGGCTATATGGAAAGCACTTAAGTGTGTACAGCTGGCCTGATGGTGAACTAAAGCAGACATTGGACCTAGGAGAGACTGGGCTTTTACCATTAGAAGTCAGTATCAGAGTACATGATACTCTGTAATTAATTAGTTTGATTATTAGAGCATATTCTAAAGTTATAGTGCTGTTTGTTTGCAGATTAGGTTTCTCCATGATCCTTCAAAAGCTGTTGGCTTTGTCGGTTGTGCTTTGACCACCAACATGGTGAGATTTTTTAAGACTGATGATGGATCTTGGAGCCATGAGGTATATGTTTGTTAATTTTTCACCTTTATTTTGTGGTACCTCTCGATATTTGTGTCATGGTGGGGAAAGTGACTTAATCCCAGATAGGGTCAGTCAGCTTGGGTCAGTCAGCTTTGTTAGATAGGTAGAAAATTAGTTCAGGATTACAAAGTACTCCCAATGCAGGACTAAATACAGAAAAACACTCTACAACTCACTCTAACTGAACACAAGTCGAATAGTACTTTTAACTGGTGTCAGTATTTTGGTTCATGATCATTTAGGAGTCATTTGGTTATTTGAATAATTTTACATGTATTGCACTTGGATATGTGCGCATGGAGATATTCATAGATATACATTTGAAGATTTAAACACATGAAAATTAAAAAATTTTATGATAAAATGGCGGCTTGCATCTTTTTAATGTATCATTGACGTCAAAATCTGTACTTGTTCTAAAAGCTAAATGGCAGCTTCAGCTGTGACTCAAAAGTACACGATCAGTGTTCTAACTTAAAAAACAAACAAAAAAGGCAAACATTGAAGACAGTAGTCTAATTATTTCTGTCTAATAAGGAAAACTATTATGAAGGAAAAAGCATCTGGATATGCTAGTTTAGTCCTCCTCTGTTAGTTCTTTGGAATTTCAACACTGATGGTGTGAATTATGCAAAACTCCATGCTTCTTTTTTCTTCAAAAGGTAAGCTGTAGCTTTTATCTACAAGTGATCTAGAATGCTAGTCTAAAAATTATTACAAGATTCTACCATGTGCACAAGTAGCTATCACAACACTTTCAGTATTGCTCCTGAATTCTTCTATTCGTTCATCGAGACTCTACTTTGATAATAATTGTCATCTTTTAACATCTCGTTTTTTAGATGATGGCTCAAAGTTGAGTTACCTTGTTTGCAGAATTTTGCGATTGACACATTAACCATTCATGACTTGTTCACAATTTATTCAGTGAAAAGATATTTGTAATGTAATACTTTCATATGATCATTTTTTTTTTCTAAGTTGCAGCTGCCTTATTTTGATAGACCTTGAGTACATGCATTTCATTGGCAAATTTAAGTTATTTGATGCCCGCATTTTATAAAGCTTTCCTATAATTTAAACTTGTTAGGATTTGATATATTTTAGGATCGACAAAGTTTGAACTTTTGTGTCTCTCACAACTAAACTAAATTAACAATAATTGAGAAGTATATGAACGAACACAAAGAAAACAATCACACACGAAATTACGTGGTTCGGTCGATGTGACCTACGTCCACGGGCGAAGAAGAGGAGATTGATTTCACTATAATTTGTGGGAGAGTACAAGAGTTGAGTTGTATACAAAACAGATTCTGAAACCCCAACTTAGGCGGCTATGAAAAACAGCTCTCATAAAATACCCTAAAAGACATAAGAGTATTTATACCCGTACAAGACAAAGGCGGTGGACTTTGACGTATGTGATACGCTAAAAAAAAAACACAGGCCTTTGCAAAAAGACAGGAGTGTCCCACGTCTGTTACTGCTTGGCTCGCAAAATACATACCGAAAGCATTTATCCCACTTTCTAAACTTCAGTAACTTGCAAGCCAAAGACAAACAAGTCTATGCCTCTTGTCATCATCTACCAAATCATGAATGATCATGATTATCATAGGCCATTAAAAGTTCAGCTTATAAGTCACATAACCAATGACTTAATTAAAGTCAAACACACATACAACAATCTCCACCTTTTGACTTGAATCCACCACAAACTAATATCTGAGCTCCTCTTCTCTCCAAATGCCCCCAACCAGGGGCTTATGCCATACGAGCAGCGAGACCAACCAAGTCCACGCACGATGTGAACTTGGTTGTCGGTAACGGTTTTGTCAACATATCGGCTGGATTATCATGAGTGCTAATTTTCTCCAAAAGCATTGTCTTCTTTGCAATCATACCTCGAATGAAGTGGTACTTAACATCAATATGCTTCGTTCTCCTGTGATGCGAATTTTGATTATTAGCCAAATGAATGGCACTTTGGCTATCACAATGAATCGCAATAGAGAGCGTATCGGAAGTGAGCTCTCCAACCAAACCCGAAAGCCACCTAGCTTCCTTAAAAGCTTCAACAATGGCCATATTTTCTGCTTCAGTAGTTGACAATGCAGTAACTTCTTGCAAACAAGCAAGCCAACTAATGGCTGTACTATCAAAACAGAAAACATACCCAGATGTCGATTTTCTGTAATCAAGATCTCCTGCATAATCAGAGTCACAGAACCCAACAAGTTCAGCTGATGATCTACCAAACTCAAAGCAAACATCGGAAGTGCCACACAAGTATCTCAAAACCCATTTAACTGCTTCCCAATGAGCCTTTCCCGGACAAGACATATACCTGCTGACCACACTAACTGCTTGAGCTATATCTGGACGTGGGCAAACCATAGCATACATGATGCTACCAACAGCACTAGTATATGACACTTTAGCCATATATTTTTCTCCTTTTCAGTCTTAGGAGACAACTCAGTTGAAAGACGAAAGTGAATCGCCAACGGAGTAGACACGGGCTTTGCATTTGTCATGCCAAAGCATCCCAAGACTTTCTCAATATATCTCTGCTGACTGAGGTATAATTTTTCATGAGCCCTGTCCCTAGAAATCTCCATCCCGAGGATCTTCTTTGCATGACCAAGATCCTTTATCTCGAACTCACCACTCAACAGATTCTTCAACTTCTCAATTTCACTATTATGCTTACTAGCAATAAGCATATCATCTACATAAAGCAGCAAATAAATGAAGGAATCATCATCAAGCTTCTTCAAATAAACACAACTATCATTTTGGCTACGATGATAACCATTAGAGACCATAAAAGAATCAAAGCGCTTATACCATTGCCTAGGTGACTGTTTCAATCCATACAATGACTTCTTCAACAAGCACACGTGATCTTCTTTTCCTTCAACCTCAAAGCCCTTAGGCTGCCGCATGTAAATCTCCTCTTCAAGTTCCCCATGAAGGAACGCGGTCTTGACATCAAGTTGTTCAAGCTTCATGTTATAATGAGCAACAATAGCAAGCAAGACTCTAATAGAGGAATGCTTCACAACGGGTGAAAATACTTTATGGAAATCAACACCTGCAACTTGAGTGAATCCTTGAGCAACAACCCTTGCCTTGTGACAAGGATCAACAACACCCGGCGTACCATCTTTCTTCTTGTACACCCATTTGCATCCAACAATCTTCTTGCTTTTAGGTGCCACAACTAGTTCCCATGTTTTATTCTTGTGAAGGGATTCCATTTCCTGCTGCATTGCCACCATCCATTTATCAGCATCAACAGAGGCCACAGCCTCCTCAAAAGAACTAGGATCATCAACTGCTTCAACCTGATAGGCAACTAACAAAGCATAAGAAACACATTCATAGTCAGCATATTTTTCTGGTGGCTTAATTTGCCTTCTTTGCCTTTCTTTAGCAATGGAGTAGTGTCTTTCTTTCTGCTGAGACTCACGGACTTCACCATCTTTTTTATTATCATCAAGTGAAGTGTTTTCATCTGGTTGTGGAATAGTAGTAGAAGTATCAAACTCCACCTGCTTTCGTGCACTCTGAGGAGTACCTGCAAACTCCACCTGCTTCTGAACACTCTGAGGAGTACCTGAATCACTAGAAATAGACAACTCCCTTCTCGGGGTTAACATAGCATTTTCATCAAAAGTAACATCTCTAGAAGTTACAATTTTCTTAGTTTCAGGTAAATAAACTCTAAACCCCTTGACCCCAGAACCATATCCAACAAACACACCCTTTATAGCTCTAGGTTCTAGTTTACCATTATTTACATAAACATAGGCACGACAACCAAAAACCTTTTAAGTGGAATAATCAGAAGGTTTACCATGCCACACCTCTTGAGCTGTTTTCAAATCAAGGGATGAATGAGGAGATCTGTTAACAAGATAGCACGCCGTCGAAACTGCTTCTGCCCAAAAGATCTTCCCCAAACCAGCATTGGACATCATGCATTTTGCCCGTTCAATGAGTGTTCGATTCATTCTCTCAGCCACGCCATTTTGTTGTGGTCTACCAGCACAAGTACGGTGCCTAACAATCCCATTCTTCCTGCAGTACTTCCCGAACTGTTTGTTACAATACTCCAAGCCATTATCAGTACGCAGAACCTTAATCTGCCGCTCAGTCTGCTTCTCGATCATAGTTTTCCATTCCAAGAATATGCCAAAAACAGCATCTTTGGCCTTCAGAAAATAGACCCAAACTTTCCTGGAGTAGTCATCAATGAAAGTCAACAAGTACCTCGATTTCTTCCAAGAGGGGACTCTCGATGGACCCCACAAATCAGTATGAATGTAATCAAGCGGACCCTTGGTATTATGAATACCTTTGCCGAAACTAACCCGCTTGTGCTTCCCGTACACACAATGCTCGCAAAAGTCGAGCCCAGTAGTTTTGACCACACAACAAACCTCGCTTGCTCAAAGAGGTCATGCCCTGCTCTCCTATATGACCAAGCCTCATATGCCACAATTTAGTGACATCCGAATCAGATAAGACTGTAGAAACTGCTGCTGAACCTATAACAGTACTGCCCTGCAAGATATACAATTTACCTTTCATTAACACAAGAGCACCTTTGACAATCTTCCGTTTTCACCCTCAAACTTGCACCCATTATCTTCAAGAGTGCCCAAAGATATAAGATTTTCCTCAAAGCAGGAACGTGACGGACATCATGCAATGTTCTAATCACACCATCAAACATCTTGATTCTAACGGTACCAATACCAACAACCTTACAACATGCATCATTGCCCATCAAGGCACCACCACCATTAAAAGACTCATAAGTGGAGAACATGTCTTTATAAGGACACATGTGAAAGGTACATCCAGAATCCATAATCCAATCACCCCTATCCATAACCTTATCATTCGAAGCAATCAAGGCATCGCTTTCCGATTCATCGCTAACATAACTGGCCTCAGCGGACTTCTTGTTGTCTTTACCATCTGAATTTTCTAACTTTTTTTTCAATCTCCAACATTCAGATTTAATGTGCCCTTTTATATGACAGTAGTTATAGATTTTATGCTTATTAGACCTAGACTTCGACCTAGATCGTTGTTTCTTACCGGAGGAGCCTTTTTCATTTGTTCTGCCACGAACTACCAAACCATCACCACCAAGAGAATCGTCAGATTTAGCTAATTGATTATCAATCAAATCACGTTGCAACAATGCATCTTTGACATCCTCAAAACACAACTCATCACGACCATACAAAAGTGTCGCACGAAAGTGCTTATATGATTTTGGTAGTGAACAAAGTAAAGTAATCGCCAAATCCTCATCATCAAGTTTCACATCAATATTTTGGAAATCCATCACAACGGACAAGAATTCATCAAGATGAGGCTTAATAGGATTTCCTTCTGAAAGACGAAGATCATGAAGCCTACTTTTCAACAATAGGCGATTGGTGACACTCTTCGTCATATAAAGTGACTCCAGTTTAAGCCAAAGTCCGGCAGCGGACTTTTCCAGCGCAACCTCCTGTAAAACTTCATAGCTCAAATTCAAATGAATTATTGAAAGAGCTTTCAGATCCATCTCCTCGAATTGCTCGTCTGTCATCGAAGCGGGCTTCTTTACTTTGTGCCCTCAAGAGCCTTGTGCACCCTGTTGTTGACCAAGATTGCTTTCATCTTCATTTGCCAAAGACCGAAATTGACTGATCTATCAAACTTCTCAAACTCGAGTCTAGTTGTAGTCGACATGATTGAATAACACGAACAAACCCAAACGAATTCCTAAACCGTAGCTCTGATACCAATTGATATATTTTAGGATCGACAAAGTTTGGACTTTTGTGTCTCTCACAACTAAACTAAATTAACAATAATTGAGAAGTATATGAACGAACACAAAGAAAACAATCACACACGAAATTACGTGGTTCGGTCGATGTGACCTACGTCCATGGGCGAAGAAGAGGAGATTGATTTCACTATAATTTGTGGGAGAGTACAAGAGTTGAGTTGTATATAAAACAGATCCTGAAACCCCAACTTAGGCGGCTATGAAAAACAGCTCTCATAAAATACCCTAAAAACATAAGAGTATTTATACCCGTACAAGACAAAGGCGGTGGACTTTGACGTATGTGATACGCTGAAAAAAAAACACAGGCCCTTGCAAAAAGACAGGAGTGTCCCAAGTCTGTTACTGCTTGGCTCTCGCAAAATACAAACCGAAAGCATTTATCCCACTTTCTAAACTTCAGTAACTTGCAAGCCAAAGACAAACAAGTCTATGCCACTTGTCATCATCTACCAAATCATGAATGATCATGATTATCATAGGCCATTAAAAGTTCAGCTTGTAAGTCACATAACCAATGACTTAATTAAAGTCAAACACACATACAACAGGATCTGTGAAATGTATTTATAGTAGTTAAAAGTAAGAGTTTCTTGCAGCCAGGTAGACCCTCTGTAGTTATATCATTGCAGATAAACCCTCCTGAGTGAATTTTTTTTTACTCTTTTACCCTCAGAGAAAGAGAAAAATGTTTTTGACAAATAGACCTCTTAAGAGTACATGAAAGAAAATTTTCACTCAGGGTCTGTCTGCAACAAAAGAGGGTATATCCACAGTTGGGCAATAGCACAGCGGGTGTATCCCACAATAACCCTAAAACTAAGAAAATAACTATTCATTTTAATAACTTATATTTTGAGGGTAGATGAGCCAAAATGCTATTCTTATGGCTGCTAACTAACTCTTTATATTCTTAATTTAGGTTGCAATATCTGTGCCACCATTGAAGGTGAAAAACTGGATACTTCCTGAAATGCCGGGGTTGATAACTGATTTCCTCATTTCTCTCGATGACCGGTTCTTGTACTTTGTTAACTGGCTTCATGGAGATATCAGACAGTACAATATTGAGGAGCCGAGCAAGCCCTTGTTAACTGGGCAAGTTTGGGTGGGAGGACTTCTTCAGAAGGGAAGCAGTGTTGTTTATGTGGATGAAGATGGGAAGGAGTCACAGTTTAATGTGCCGGAGATCAAGGTAGCTATTATACTTTTTCAGTTAATCATCTTTGATTTTTACTGTTGCTGTTACTACTACTAATTATTTCTCTAGCTAGAACTTGGAAAGTATCACTGTTTATTGAAGTTCCTATGCGATTTCAGAATTCATGTTTTCTTCAGACAGATTTTGGATTGTTACTGATTTTGAAATTTTATACTGCACTAAAGTTAATTAAACTCTTAGGATTCTATTGATACGGTCATCTTTGCTGCAATTAAGCATGCATGCAAGATAAGAAGTTCCATTATGAGAGAATATCAAACCCTCACAAATGTCATTCAAAGGTTTGTTTGTTAGAAACTATGGGAGCCATTTTTTCTCAGATTACATTCTTTTGTTTTGGATTAATTTTACATGTAGTATTCCAGTTTTTAACTAGCTACCCTGTAGTTTCATTGTTGCAGATAGACCCTATGGGTTGATTTTTATTTTTTTTATTACTCTTTTACCTTCAATGAGATTTTGGCAGATATTGACCCAAGGTGAAATTAGTGAATCTGTTGAGGGTAAAAGAGCCTTAACCTAGGGGGTCTATCTGCAATGATTAACCTACAAGGGTAGTAAGTTCAAATCTCCGATACTACAGGGGCTCTATTTATAACTTACCCTTTTATGTTCCAATAGCACTATGAGTTGCAAAACAACAGACTTAACCAATGTTACCGCCAAGCAGTAAATCACGTGATAAGAAGATAGTTTCATCAAGATTTTTTTCCACAATATTTAAGGACAACAGAATTTCCCAGTATAGACTTAAATCATCATTATCTGCCTTGCATCAGCATTTGAACCATTTTATCAATTGGGTTGGTTTGGGAGAAAAATCTTACTTCAAATCAATAAGAAATCACATTATCACAAGGTTTACCATTGCAAATACATATACTTATAACCGCAATTTCACTATTCATCCAACATTATTTTCTTTTTTTAGGGTAACAAGCTAAGAGGAGGGCCACAGATGATCCAGCTGAGCTTAGACGGCAAGAGACTCTATGTAACCAATTCCCTCTTCAGTGCATGGGATAAGCAATTCTACCCAGATGTAGTTGAGAAAGGCTCTCATATGTTACAGATAGACATTGACACAGAGAACGGAGGTTTATCGATAAACCCAAGCTTCTTTGTGGATTTCGCGTCTGAACCTGATGGCCCATCTTTGGCCCATGAGATGCGGTATCCTGGCGGTGACTGTACTTCTGATATATGGGTATGATTGGGATAAGGGAATAAGAGTTGCTCTACCTATTAGTATAGAGGAATAAGAATGGCGAGGTTAATTGTGTTGCATTGGAGTTAGAAAGGAGACTACCATGAATAAGAGCCTATGAGCTCATGTTTGTGTTCTATTGGTGTCTTATGTATTTTTTGAATATTATGTGTGGAAAAACCTCTTCTATTAACTCCTGATACAGCATCTACATATGCAGTCACAAGATTTGTTTTACTTCGAGCAGTATCTTCATTAAATAGTAATCTTAACTGTTTTAAAACTTTGAAATTGTTATCTTTTCAAAATGTTCTTTATTTCTTGATCTCTTAAATTTCCTGTTGTGATAATAATCAGGTACTAACAACTTCCTTAGTGCCTCATTGTATTATTCTTGAGAGAAAACAATGTATGTGATCTTTAATCTACGTTCTTACCTTGATCACATATTGATATCGTTTATTACTCAAAAGTACAAGGAGACTATTGTTATGTAGAGGGACCAACACTCAAACAAAAGTGGTTGTGTAATTAAGGCCAAATACATCATTTTAGGGAAATAATGAAACATTATGTGCAAATCTCTTTCGTTTCCTTGTCTTCTCTTTACTTATTTGCATTCTGTTATGCTACTGTTATTGTGTGGTTGTGCATCTTTCCTATGGTAGAGTTACCTCTAAAATAACTATGTTATATGAGTTATGTTGTGCTTGATAAATCTAGTAGGCTTGAGATGTTGGCTAGGATGCGTGTTTTTCTAATCTAATCTAATATGTAAGAATTATGGTAACAATATGTTGAATGAATGAATGGTAACGATATGCAGCAATGTATCGACGATAACTCTTGTCATGCATATGATCTTCTTTCTTTCTTGTTACTTGTCAAAAAGCTTGTTCTTCTGTCATTAAACAACACTAGTGGAGGAGACTTTTGGAGTCCATATAGAGAGGTCCTGACAATAACCTGAAATCAAATCTGCTTCATACTCCAAAATGTCCTATTTTGTTGGAATTATATTTGGTTGGAAAATGCGCGCTATCAATTGTTACAAAGTTAACTAAAAAGTAATGTTCAGATAGAAGAAAAATACGTACAAACATGAGTTGCATGTTGAAGAACCTTATTGTTAGAATACAAAACATAACCTTCAATTCTCACCATAGTTTCAGAGTTGTGGATTTTTGCTTAAATTAATACTAAAATATATTTACATATACATTATTGTTCTAAAGAAAAACAGAAGAAAAGTAATCAATCCTTCACAAATGAAGCCAAAGCTCACAATTATTCTACACCAATCAATATCTAGTTCGTACAAATACAAGACTGACGTTGAAATCAAGTACATACATTTAACTATGAAAAAAGGAAAAGAAAAGAGTATCTAGTACATAAACATACAACTTCAATGGTCACAATTGTCGCCCTGGCAAGAAGTAACTTACCTGTTGAGGGTTGTGTGTTGCAAACACATTAGCTTCACAGTCAACATACATCCTGCAATGAGTCAATACCTGCAACAAATTTGCTCAAACCTTTTGCTATTCTGTCTGAAACTTTAACGAAGTACCCCCGCATCTTTTGTCATTTGCTCTAAAACGCATTGATGCTCAACAACTCACATGAAAAAATTATTTATCAGAATACAAAGAAATTAGATTACAACACAGCTACTACTACGTTAATGTACATATTACACCTCTACCAATCTACCCATTTTTGCCACCAAGACTTCTAATTTTAATTTTTAATTTAGGGGCTGAACTGGTTTCTTTAGGTTTCAATATATTACGGTCTTCTACTTTTCCTTGCAATTTCTTGGATCCTTCAGAGGATTGATCGCCTTTAGAAGACTCTGCCACAGGTTTCATCGAATCATCCAAAGACTTCCCCTCGCCCTTCTTCATAATCTTTGCCATCTTCTTGAGACGTTTCTTCTCCTTCTTCTGGCGCTTACGCTCCAGATACTCAGGGTCATTAGAATGATCTTTCTCGCCGGATTTATCCTCTCGTTTCCTTTTCTTTTCCTTGTCCTTTTTCTTTTCTGTCTTCCTCTTCTCTGTCGCCTCCTGAAGATGGGAGTGTTCTTGATGAACTTCCACCTCAGTTCTCTCAGTGACAGGAGAAGATTGATCCCCAAGAATACTCTTCTTTGAATCAGCTGTGCACTGTAACTCCTGAACACCATCTTTATTCAATTTGGCGCTGCTACCAATACTAGCAGTTACTCGAGATTCGTAAATATAACAGGAGTTCACTTCTTCGATGTTTTGGTTACTGACATGAGGAGGCTCACTTGTGTCATGATGATTAGGAGCATCTACAGAAACAGAACTGGTGGGGCCTACTACTTCATTGGTATCATTCTGCCCGCCTTGAGAATTTTGCATGATTTGGTCAATATCATCTGCTTTACTTGATGATCCTGGTTGCTTGACCTTGATCTTTAAAACATTTCTCTTCCTCTCACTATTATTGGAGACAGTATCAGTGTCCTTGGAAGCATCAACAATGGACAGTATATGAGCATCAGAGAGGTTTGAAGTTGCTGGGGCAGAAGTTTCTTGAGGTTTCAAGATCTTCAAGACATTTCTCTTCCTCTCACTATTATTGGAGACAGTATCAGTGTCCTTGGAAGCATCAACAATGGGCAGTAGATGAGCATCTGAGAGGTTTGAAGTAGCTGGGGCAGAAGTTTCTAGAGGTTTCGAGATTCGGAGCTTGAAGGAGTTGGCAGGTTTATTCTGCTGGTCGCCAAATGTTTCTGGAACTGCCGATTGTTCTTGAAACTTTGGAAACAGTTCTTGGATCGTCGGAAACTGCTCTAGGGTCTTTGGAACACCATAAAGTGTCGGTGGCCTGAAATCAAGAAATGACTTCAAATTAATAAACAAGTCTTACCAGTTTCAAGGGACCTTAAATCATAAGCGGACAATAATCAGGGTCCACATAAAAAATGTTGTAGAAGGAAGTGTCAAATATAATGAGAGGATATAATCTGGAATAATCATGGGCGGACATGAGATGCATTGATTGAGGACAGAAGAAGAGACTAAAATGTTAAGCAAATAAATTATTACAATCTGATGGGAGCACTAAAAGCAGTTTCAGATGTGTTAAAGGATTGGATAATGTACAGGATTTTCAAATACCTGGCAATGAGATCAGTACATGATGCATGTCTTGACAACCCAGGACAATACAAACCAGAAAAGAAGATAAAAATGCAATATTGTTTAGCTGCCCTATCAAACAATAATGAGGGTCCAAGCAAAAAAAAATTGTAGTAGAAAGTTGTGTCAAGTACAATGAGAGGATATAACCTGGAATAACCATGTACGCTATGGGACACATTGATTGAAGGCAGAAGAAGAGACTAAGATGTTAAGCAGATAAACTATCATGATCTGATGGGAGCTCTAGAAGAAATCTCAGATGTGTTTACGGATTTTATATGTAGAAAATTTTCAATACCTCGCATTGTAATCATAAGAGAACGTTTGGAATCCTAGATCTACTACCAGATTTTATCGTCAAATATGAATAACAGCTGTGAAGGTTTATAAATATGATTGCAAATAGTTGAAAAGATCAATTAGTTCTTTTTTTTAATAAATAAAAGCTCAACTAGTTCTGAAGTTCCAAAAAAAAGACGAATAATTTACTTTTGGATGCTGTGATAAGATAAATTAATGACTGAATTTCAGAAGAGACAAAACCAATGAGTTGGAGAATTAGGGATGACAGAATGGTACATACATGAGAGATAAAACTTATGATAATTACATGAGTAAACTCCCTTCTTTGCAGATGTTGGTTGCTCACAAGCCAAACTCACAATCCACGGACAACTACCAGAGAATAAAGAAAACAACTTGCCCCAAGTACTTGTTACAATCTTAGTAATAAATTTGACAACCGGATTCCAGAGGAAAGTGGAAAACTATTACTACCAAAGAAAGAGTGCTTGTATAACAATACAGGTGCCTCCATCTACTTTCCAATGACATGTACTAGTGCATGTGTTTCATACTAATGCTGTTTATCTCTTGCAAGTCATTTGCAGTCCAACAAACATGTACCAATGTGTTTGCACTCTAAGTATTACTTGCTGTTCTCACTAAAAGTGGTTATGGCACATATCAACCTTGAGAGTCTACGTGGATTGGGCTTGTATGAAAATTGAGAATCAAGGCTCTAGTCCACCATTTACAAAGGAACCAAGAAAAGCAAGTAACATACTAGCTACTGGAAATTGCTGGATGAGACTATATCACAGCAGAACTGTGCGAGCAGTAAGCAGAAAATATTTAGAGCTGCTAACTAAAGATGACTAACTGCCAACATAATAACTATATTACTCTGATAAACAAAGACGATAAACAAAATAAAAAGAACTTCTTTCTAACCTCCCAGCAACAATTTGTATGATGCCGAACAAATGGTGCCTCAGAAAGACATTGTTAAATGCTTTTTTGCTTGCAAGCATGCAAAGGAGAGTAACAAGAGTTGGGCATGTCACATCATTGCCAATTTCCGCTTCTTCTGCATTTATTTGACACAAGTGCATCACATGCACAGCCAATTTGGTTTCTCCTGCAATTTAAATTTATTAAAGAACATGAACTGTAAATTACATGGCAAGGATCGGCAATGGACTGAGTGCCACACCTCGTAAAGATGTCTCTTCCTCCAGGAATTTCATAAACATAGATAAAGTGGCATCGAGGCCTCTACAATGGAATTCAAGATCCAGAAGCAACTTGCATGCTTCAAGCCGCACTATCCAAGATGCTTTCTCAGAGCTACAGAATGGTTTGATGACTTGTGAAATACGTTCCTGTAGCACATAGAAAAGGTCACCTCTATGCAAGAGGAAACTATGACACAATAAGAGAATAAAGATTTCTTACAAGTGGTACAATAGATGACATCTTCCATCCTATCTGTGCTAGGGTGCGAAGACAGCTAACAGTCAAGATCCCATTGTATCTAGGCATAAAGCTGATAAAAAGAATAATGCAAGAACTGAATAATCTTTCCCCTTATAACCTTCTTTAATTAAAAAACATGAAATGAACACAACAGAGCAACTTCAGTAAAAACAGGATCATAAACTAGCACACACACCTGTCAAATTGCAGAAGTTGATCAATGCGTTTGAGAAGAGATGATAAGAAGGAGATATTCTGGAAAATAGCAGAAAGCAAACAAAGAATGTAATCAAACTTTCAAAAGACTAAGTCTTACAAGAAAATGACACAAGTGACACAACTAACCATAAAATAACAAAAATAAGTAAATAATTTCTTTCATATATACTCCTCAGGCTCAAACCACCAATACTTTTCCTTTCAGATGGCCTTATTTAGGAATCCCTATCCGTATAATAAAGAATAGCCCTCTCCATTAGTATTTGAGAATATATGAGGAATGTGCTTCCCTTTTCCGTGAGCTTTATATTCTTAAAAAATGATGAAATTACCCTTTTCTTATCCCTCTCCCTTCTCTTCTCAATAATCCAGAACGCTGACCTAATTCTCCATCGTCATATTCAACCCTTTTCCTTTCTCTCTGGTGTAAACCCATAGAATCGCCAACCCATCATGCCCTTGCCAACTCCATCATCCACCACCGCATACTCTCCCTCATGTAACACTGAATCATGATTCGCTTTTCTCCTTTTCTCTTCCCGACTCTAGGCTAGACATAAACGTATAAGCAGCTTGCCTCCGGGACCTCCTCCACTGACGTGCTAAAGATAGCCTAATACATCATCCCACCCACATCTCAGTCCTTAAACATAAGCCACAATTGACAAACAGAAGAAAAGTAGAAGTACGATTCAGGCTGGGTGAAACTAGGGGCATAAAGGGCATTTTCCTCTGATAAGTTGATGGGAAAAAAAAATCAAACGGAGTATAACTCGAGTTGCAGCATCTATGACCCCCATTGATAAGTTGATGATTTCTAACTACGATATTTGGGGCTATTTTTCTAGATCTGGGGATTTGAGGTGTAGTATGAAAAAAAATAATAAAAAAAAGAAAAACATAAATGGTGCTAATGGGATGATGCAAAAAGTGCAAACTAACAAATGCGTAGATCCACATTTGTACATAGCATAGTTACACATACGTGGTATGTAGTGGTTGTGGTATGAATTCGGGTACACAATTCGCCACTAAGTTATTTTGGATTCAAGGGTATGTGGTACGTTATAATTTTCTTGGATGCACTCATCATTTCTCGAAGTGTAGTAGAAAATAGAAAGTATATAAAGCTAATTGTGCAAACTATGTTATTATCATGATATTCATAGTGCAATACAAAACAATAGCACAAAACCATGATTATATTGATAATCTTGAGATTAGCTAAATTATGCATATTAGCGTATATGTGATTAATTGAAACTTTTGTGTGTTTTGATAGTTGATATTATCTATGTTTGAGTCATAAGTTAAGGTTCTTGAAATCATTTTTACGTAAAAACTCATAAATATATTTCTTCATGCTTGTCTATTATGTGTGTTGTGTGCACCTCCCTTCACTCGGGCGTGTGCACTGCATTGCGCTTCGCCCATGTGCATGTAAAGAGACTTTGCGCTTTACATAATTGTAAGCGGTATGTCAATTTTGGGGAACCAATTTGTGTGCTAGAGGGAATTGGTTCGCAAATAGTACTTGGGCTGTTAGGGCCAACTGCTAGCACTCATCACAACATTGCAACAGAGTTGTGTTGCATATTACAAAGGCAGAAGAAAACATAAACCTAAAAGGTCAAAAAAAAAAAAAGTTAATCCTGCACTTTTTCATAACTTTTTTTTGTCAAGATTTAAACTGTACACTAAACCTTTCAGATTGAAAGCACAGAGGTTGCTCTATCCTATGTTGAAGAGATATGGGAGCAGGTGCGGATATGGGATGCTGTAAATTTGTAAAAGTTAGGCCCTACCAGATAGACTAAGTTGCTACTGGTTGAGTTCCCTATACACAATCGACTTTTCTTCAAAACATGAAGCAGTCTTCTTCTAAATTTCCCCACCATTCCAAAAGAGTTATCACAGATTAAAGAACTGCCAGCTCACAAGTATCTAGATTAGCTACAAACCAAGTGGGCAACTTGTGCTAAAAATCCCTAACAGATCAAATTATAATTTGTAACTAATTGAACACACTGAACATTGTAAATACACCGTTATGTCAAAAATAAAAGTCCCTATTGAAGCTAAGAATATCCAGATGTAAAGATCTTTGGCAATTCCAGTAGCTGTACACCATACCATGTGCCGTGCACTATACATCTGGATTTACAACGTGATTAGATATCGTAAATTTAAGCTTGAAGCCTATCTGTAAATATCCACACTGACAAAACAGTCTAAGAGCAGTTACACGACTAAAAGAAATAGCTATCTGCTTCAATGCACACAGAAGAATGTTTAATTCCCACCAATTAAAATATGGAAATTGCACACAGAAGAACATTCAATTCCCACCAATTAAAATATGGAAATCCAGGTTAACAAACTACAATATTTCAATTACTTCGAAAAAAACAGGTCTAGACTATTCTTACTTGCATAAACTGACCACAAAAGGATGGTTTTGAATAGCTAACTTTGCCAGATCCATAGGGTCTGGAAGTACTCAAGCGAACTAGAATTTTGTAGGACTGTGGTTTCAAAAGCTTAAGTATGTATGTGTTTTAGATCTCAATGAACTCAGAGCAGTTACACGACTAAAAAGAAATAGCTATCTGCTCCAATGCAAAGAGGAGAAAGTTTGATTCCACCAATGAAAATATGGAAATCCAGGTTTACAAACTCCAATGTTTCAATGACAATGAACAAAAAAGAATTACATATACTATACTTACTGGCATCAACTGACCACAAATAGATGGTTTTGAATAGCTGACTTTACCAGATCCATGGGGTCTGAAAATACTCAAGGGAACTAGGATTGTGGTTGAAAAAACTAAAGCATGTATGGCTTTAAATCTTTATGTAACTCAAGTTGATACTCTCTCATGGTTCTTTATGCATACACAGAATTTTTTTGCCCTCTCCTTCTGGCCATTAGAAACTAAGTTCGGTGATATGAGTTCCAAATCCAAGTATATCAGCCATCCTCTCTGGTTCAAGTGATACCAGACAGTAAACCAACGAAACAACAGTAAATTTCACCAAGACAGGAAACACGACTGTTGCAAAATTATCAGCTAAGGCAGCCATTCAAACCTGCTGACCAAATTCAAGCTCGCCCACAGACTGAACCAATGCGGAAAGCCAAAAGACATCTGAGTAGGGGTTCCCATTGTTATCATTGTACTGAAACCAGAGAAAGCAAATAACTTTATGACTAAGTACACAAGTTGAAAATTAAACTAAAAAGAGTAATTACTGAAAAAACTAAATTAAAAGTGGTAAAATTGCACAAAGATTCTGTAATATACAGTTAGTTTCAGATAACCCCTCGACTAACATATTCTTTATGTAACCAATGTAAGTGGGACAGTTTAAGTCCGTCCAGGTTACATGATTGTGAACCCTTAAAAATCTCTGGGTTGTCCTCTAAAAATTAATTATGTTCAAACTGTCAATAAAAGGAAGAATCATTAGAGGGAGAAGGAGGCTTTCAGAGGAGTCAGTTCTGATTCTAATAAATTCTCCAAATCTAACAAATAATTACCATCATATCATAACACTAAAAAACATTGAATATGTGAAAGGCTGGGACACAATTAGTATGAAAGTGCTGAAATATGTTAACAAGACAAATAGCTACCATTACCTTCAGCAATTGTAAAACGAACTCTACAGCTTCTCTGGGGCTCTTTTTATCTGCTGCTTTGACCAAAGCTATTGCATGTGGGATTGCCTAAAAAGAGTACAAGAATAGAAAGGCATAAGTTTAATAGACATGAATTTGTTTCTCCAGCTAATTGTTTCTCAAAAGACGTGGGATATTATTTTATATTTCAGGAAATGAACAATGCTGATGTATCATTCCTCTCATAAAAATTAATCCAAAGGAGCCGTAACTGTTTCAAAATAATCAATCCATGATTGAACTTTAATGATCACAGCAGAGATCATAAATAGGATAATGCACTCAAGAAAAAGTCAGAAGGAACACTGGGCTGACAGCATATTAAGGTGGAAGATGATATAGACGAAATTAATTTATTCCAGTTAGCCACTTTAGATTATATTATAAGTGAAAAATGTAGTTATGCTTGAGAAGAAGTGTCCAGAACTGTTCACTAACACCATGAAAAAAAGAGGGGAAAAAAAGGAAAGAACAAATAAAAGGAAATAAAACACATCTCAAAGAAGAAATATGCAAATACAACAGTATTGCGCTCTAGATTGACATTAAATATTCAACAAAATAATGTTTTCTGTAGAAACCACCTCAAGCATGTAATTTTGATTATCTTAAATAAATTGGTGTCTTGGTGTGTATCATGCACCCTTAACATCAAATCAAATATCTTGAGTGGTCTAACTGCAACTTAGGCGCATTATGACAGTCCTACTTGAAATAGATAAACAAATTAGTAGTGCTTTAAGGGCAAATAAATGACAGCTAATTAAGTACTATTAGTTACTCTTAACTCCAACACGTAAAATGGCAGAGTTCCCAAGTATGTACTTTTGATTATCTTAACATAAATCATGTAATATGAGTGGTTACCATGCGAAATGGACATAAGCACCCTTAACATCATAACAAACATCTCGTAACTGTCTAATTTCAACTTACATATGTTATAGCAGTCCTACTTGAAATAAATGAAACAAATTAATGGCACTTTAAGGACAATGCCAATAGTGCTAGCAGTTACACATACAAGCCGTACTTAACATTGCAAAAGGCAGAATTCTCCAGCTAGTAAATCAAGATAAGAATTACTATAACTACACATTATCATAACCGCTAGTCCCTGTCAAAGTCATATCAAGAATACTTGCCAATAGCGCTGGGTGTTTATCTGTCTAAGCCAATTAAACTGACAGAAGTTTAACCATTCTAAGTTTAACCATTCGGTTTGGTTTAGAAATATGGTAGAGTAGGCACCGTTTGAAATATATATATATATATATATATATATATATATATATATATATATATATATACTGACCCTCTCCATTCTCCAAATCCCCCATTCTGTCTTTGGTTTAGTTGGCCCAAAAAGTGACTTCTCTCTCTTCGTCAATGTTTTGTTACTTCAGTTGATCTACATTGTTCTTTCACCAATCCCTTGATTTACAGCTTCCTTTCACCCGTGTGTTTTTTTGCGGGCTATAATAGCTCATTTCTTAACTAAATGGGTCAAAGCCCAAACAGAACAGATCATACTGAATGATTATCCAGTTCAGTTCAAAATCTATGATACTTCTGTTTGGTTTTGCCAAAATTTGTCAAAACCAACCCAACCGACGATTTGCTCATGCCTCTACTTGCCAACCATTCTTACAAAAGAAACAAAGTCGAATATAATCAATAAATTGCAAGCTTTGTTAGCTCCTTTCCATTGTAATGTTCATCTTGTTTGAACCAGATTATAAATACAAGTTCATCTGCCAAAACGCATGCCATACTTTATGTTATCCCCTAGGAAGCTTATAGCTTTGGTTGACATAGTATAGGGATCCAAGTCTAGCATAGACAATAGTGAACCTATCTCATTTACCAAGAATAACAAAATCAGATGAACTCATACCAGCATGGTTGAATGTTCATCCACAGAACCAAAAGGATTAAAAAGTAGGTTTTTCGCATATTTACCCTCAAGTTTTCCATATTTGCAAAATTACCCCCAAATCTTAATATTTGAAAAATCAAACCCCAATTCCTCACGACCCTACGCCACGCACTGAATGGCGTCAAGCTCCAAATATTTGACTGTTGAATTTACATTTTTGTTCTTCATCCCATTAGTTTCTTCATTTGTTAGGTTAGGCCCCCTACTGATTTTCATTCAAAGCACCTTTAGGAGACCCATGGCAAGCTCTTCCTCATGCTCGTGGTGAGTGAAAATGTAAGGAGTGGGTTTAACCATCGTCTCCTGTCATCAGCCCATGAAGCCAAATAGGGAAAAACCATGAGCAGTAATTAGCTCTTGTTTGGGAATTATAAACCTGGGGGCTTTTGAAAGTGGGCTTTGTATTTTGTGATAAATGTTGGACATCCATGGAACTTCCTATCTCAATTCTCCACTCCATGGCATGTGAATACTTTAGCATGAAGCGACTGTGACAAATAAACATTTTGATCCACTATTCAAGAACTACGTGGCCGATTCTTTCAAAGGAGCATAAGCACTTCAGCAGAAGACGGAGAATTGGGAGAGATAAAAAGGGAGATGGATTATTTGGGTTTACACGAAAGGAAAAGTCAGTTTTCTTTTGGGTAATTATTATTAGGATTACTTTTAGTGAAATGGTAAATTAGTCATTCTTATAATATCTGACAGAACTAAGGGGGATATACCTGGTATATTCCTTAAAGGTTATGTGGGGGTAGAAATTTACAATGTTGAGGATTTGGAGGTAACTTCGCAAATATCAAGATTTGGGGGTCTAATTTTGCAAATATGAAAGATTTGAGGGGTAAATATGCAGACACGCCTAAAAGAAAGACTATTATGAGAATGTTAACTTATTGACCATGCATTCAAACTTGTTAGATTAGCTGGGTAGTTATTTATGGTATTTCTTGTTTAGCAATTTTCTTCAAACTTACACCCCAAGTTTCCTTATAGGCCAAGTTTCCTTTACTATATTTAAAGATGTGAGGCATCTATAATATAATCATCTTGGTTTCTTTTATTTGACATGGTATCAGAGCCTTCTTGATCTTAGAGAGACATCTTTCTTCTTGTTCGACCTCGGGGTCGCCGAGGGGTTTTATCACCTCGATACTTCCCCTTGGCAGTTTCGACAACTTTGGCTTCAACATCTTTGACTTCGATCCAAAAATCCTAACCTCAAGAAAAAGGCAAAAAGTTGCTACCATTCATCACAGTACAGTTCACTGTGAGCAGTACCCCCTCTTTTATCTTCTGGTGGTTGGACGCAAAAAGTATTTTATTCCGGACATTGATTCTTTTGGCAACCTGCCTTGGGTTTCTACTGGCTGACCAACCACGATTTTGACCGGAAGACCTGCCTAGGGTTTCGGTTGGCCTCGATATGGATTTATATGACTTGATTAGTAAGTCGAGAGTCTCCTACTACTGCTTCAACTGTCTATTACTAATCACATAAAGCGAGGATTCTTGTGATCTTTATACAACTTTATGTGCGCTCATCTTGTGCTTGAGTTATCTCTGGTTGCTTCATTAAAGTTCATTCATCTAGTTGTTTTGTTCTTATGTGTAACAAGCTAGACATATATTATATACGCTCCAGCTTGAAGGAGTGTTAAATTAGCTAGGTAGTTATTTATGATATTATATATGATTCAGCTTGAAGGGGAGTGTTAGATTAGCTGGGTAGTTATTTATCATATTTCTTGTTTATCAGTTTCTTTCCCTTGTACCCCAAGTTTCCTTGTATATCAAGTTTCCTTCACTCTATTTAAAGATGTGAGGCATCTATAATAAAATCTATCTTGGTTTCTTTTCTTTGACACAAACAATATTACAAAGAAAAATAGAATTTTAGCAAAGACAATGTGGCATTGCCACTATGTCAAAGTTTTCAGTTTGGTGATCTGGCAACTCCACATGATTAATACTTCGAACTTGATTCATTGAAACTTAAATGTGTCACACCAAACATGAGAAGAGAAAGCAAGTGCATGATTTTATCAATTTTATTCCAATTATTCCTACCTCACAGCATTACCTCAAGCACGAAATACTCTGGAACATCATAAAAGTCATTAGGCCTGAGCATCACAATAACATGGAGTTAGAACTATTATGTCACTTATATGATAAAATTTGAATATAAACAAGATGAGCATACTTAGGCAATCCAATATCTGCATCAAACCTTCGACTTTTATAAAATTTAATCAAATGAAGCAAGCCGGCCCAATCAGTGTCCTGAAAATGAAAGAACATTTCAAAGTTAAAGATACTAAGAGACGTAGCAGAAAGACATGCAAGGAACAATTACTGGAATGAATCATTCATACAAGCACATCAGAGCTTTCACATCAAAACGAATGTTATTAGAATGATTAGTATCTAACTATTATGTTAAAGATAACGCAACACATAATGTAACGCTCGCCTCTCGATAACACAAAATGCAAACAACGTAACACATAAGATAGATTCTAATATTTCAATTTGGTGTATTATGGGGAGTATCAGGAAACATTATGCAAGATGATGCATAGTATCAGTAACAGAAACATCTATCACAATGGTAGCACCAAAGTTCATTACAGCGTATCAGGATGCTGCTGCACTCTATTATGGCACTTATTCTTCTACAAAATAATCAAATAACGATTAAAGGATGAAGAAAAAAAAAATATTCATTGTAGAAAACAAAGGAAAAAAGAAGATTTATGCGGACGATAATATGTTAAAAAGTGGTAAGCTTATAAATTTCGTAAACAGAGTTCTGTCCATATGAAAGCAACATATCAAACAACTTCAGAATGAGGAATCCTTTTAAATTCCTTATACTTGCGTAAAACTAGCGTTTACAAGAAGCAGATTTAATCATTTACAATACTCCTAATTCAACAGGATGCAGAGTCTAATCTTTCCATAAATCTGAAATGCAACAAGATTAGTAGCATGCTACCTCCGAAGCTGTATGTGCTAATGCGTATGCTGCTTCAATTCTGACTCTCCAGAATGCCTGGAATAATTAGCAATAAATAAAAGAGAAAAGAGGGGAAAATATGACTTTTAACCTTTTAAGAGTGGAGAACAAACCTTTGAATCGCTAAGAAAGTTGTTAAGAGCATTGACTACAGCAAATGAAAGCTGAGGTAGCTTCTCTAGCGTTGCGATTGCCTGAGCCTGAGCAACTACATCCTTGTCTTTCTCAAGTTGATTAATCTGAAAAAGAAAATGTTATTTACTGGATAAAATAGTTATAATAAGGTTGAATAAATTCTTGTAATATTCGGAAATAAAAGTCTTAGTAAACTTGAATAATCATGGAATATATTAATCATATTTACTAGGATAAAGTTTCAAGAGAAAAAAGCATAATCCATCCACAAGGCATGCTAAAAGTAAACAATTTGATTGAGTTATTTCTTTCCCATGCATCAACTGATTATTCAATAAAGACTATGGAATTAGTGAATACGAAGAAAAAAGGACTTATTCTTCTTCATTTCTAACAGATTCTCATTCCATGGAAAAGAACTTTAATATAACCTGGCTCCAAGTTGAAGTCATGACAACTTCAATTATTTGATATTTTCGACGCATTTCTTCTTTGCCTGAAAACTCACTGCACGACATTCTATGATGCTCAACAACAACAATAGCAGACCCTTTATCCCAAATCATTCCATGATGCTCATCCTCCATAGTTCTTTACATCATATTTTCATGCGAGCAGGCTTTGTTCCAGTAAACAATCCTTTTTCATCCTAGTCCAGTCTCCAATAAATGGGAAATGCTGCTAACGAGAGCAGCAGAATGATCCCTTGCAAGGTGCTAGGGATGACATTCCAGTTTCCAATTACTTATTCCATATATTAATAAACGAAACCCGGTGTATGAGGAAATAGTTACCACTCAATTTCCTATCCTGAGACTATCAAGGTAAGTAGATAAACAACGTTAAAAATAGTGGATCTTCCATCAGGTGGCCCAGTGCAAAGTTCTTGAAAATCTTAATTAGATGGCTAGGTCCAAACAATCAATTTCCAGTGCAATTCCAGTGTTGCACATTAAAGCTTCAGTATGCTAGAACGTCTTACTCCAAAATTTATGCATAAATAGTATGAAATTCATGAGATTTTTCATTTATCAATATTTTAGACACATGAATAACGCCGACTACTAAGCATGGTTATGTAGGGTCACTTTTACTTGGAAAAACGCAAAAGATGAAGAAAAGAAGACAAAACGGCTGAAATTCATTTGAAATTAGAGTATTATTTTAATAGAAATTTCTTGTATTCTTATCTATCAACGGAAAATTATATTTAGGATTTTAATAAATTTACTAATCTGTTCAGAATCCAGTAGTTCTCAAAGTATATATTTTAGTATGATTGAAATGCTTCCTTATAGGAATTAACATGGTGATTAAGTTTTTAAGTCTACAAAGATCATATTTTCTTGAATAAAAGTATGATAAAGATGTTATGAAAAATTTATGATTTCTATAAATTTTATGATACAATTTTGGGTGTGAAACCCTATTTTTGAAGGGGTGTGACCTTAATTTGTGTTAGGCCATGGATTCAGGCGTGAGGCTACTGATCCAGACGTAAGGTGAGATCTTAATTTTCTACTTTCTTTTGATATTGCCTGTTGACCATTACATGAGTATACTTTTCATAGCCACAGGAAGAAATTTTGCACCAGTGCAAGCTTCTGTTTGTGTATCTAAATTACACAAAATTACTAGGAGATTTCTCGTTCCCAGTAATCTACTATAATCTTTGAAAATCATAGGTAACTATAATAAATTTTCTAATTTTCAGAGAACTTCCTAATGAGATTAATGGCTGGCATTAACAAGTTCTTTGCCCTACTTCCTAAAGTTGTGTATAATATATACTACATATAAAACGCATGAAATGTTAAGGACAATTCAGGTTGAAAATTATCACATGGATGTCTCATTACATGTTCAGCAACAGAAAGATAATGGAAGATAGTTTACCAAAAGTGTGAGTGGTTGTCTGGAGTAATCTTGACCATGCGAGTGTATTGTAAAAGTAAATTTGATCTTAGATCATATTAGTTGGAAATACTTAATGTGCAACTCAATGGAAGATTCATAAGCATAAGCACGATTTAAATCATCCAAAATGCATAGATAGATGATCTTGTGCTTTTAATTTTCTTACAAGCACATCAAGTGGGTAAATGGAAAGTTAGTTAGAATTATGGTTTAGCACATTCTAAAACACCTAAACTTTGGCGTGCAAGGGTTTCAAATTATAAGGTGGATCAATATATTAGACTACTAAGTTGGAAGCTTCAGACCTTTTTTTTCCTTCTTCTGAACATGGACACTCTAACCCATTCATATTAGACGGATAACCAGGAATTAGTCCTAGACTTCTAAATATGTGGTTTTAACTTTTTTAATCAATCAATGATTTACGTCATGTTAAACAGTGTAGATCTTCTAAATACCAGCATAGTACGCTTTTCCAACTAATAGGATCTAAGCTAAGCTCAAATCTTAGCAATATGATCCCATTCAAACTCCACATATACATATATGGCATGTGCATTTAAAAATATTTAGATGTTTTACAGGAGTGAAGAAGTCTTGACTGCAGCAGACAAACTGTACACACATTGCAGACACATACATGCACATATACATGTATATATACTGACACACAAAGATGTATCAGTATCATCGAATTTTTTCTATCCATGTTAAGAAGTTAATAACAATATTCATGGAGATGAGGTATACAATTCGGTTCAACAAATAATACAATTACATGATTCGCCCATTTAAATTTCAAAATGTAAGAGGCTAATGACTTTGGTAACTACTAATTTCTGCAATGTAGAACTTCATTTAATTATATAAGACTATAGTGCTTCACTACTGCTTTGTTTGACCATTCTAATGTTTTTCATTAAAACGCACAAGTTGCATTCGTGACATATTATGTGCCCTGAACTTCTAGGATTTGAAATTTGCATAGAGTGATCTGTCATAACTATATCTCTTATATCTGTATTTCTTCTTTATTTATTTATTTACTCATTTATTTATTTTCGGTGTGAACAAAGATTGTGGCCTCTTCTTGAACCTGCAATCTCTCATAATCCAATCCCCCTATTTACCAGTGAACCATATCTCACACGGTTATCTCGCATTTTCATAAATGTAGCATTAAGCTGTGGCATATATTACAAGTTACTCTGAAATATTTGGTCATTGGCTTATAAAAAATAAAAGAAAAGTAGATCAAAGTATCAAATAACAAAAACATAAGTATACAGATATGGTTTTGCTAGCTCATAATACATGGGGTTTAGAGCAGGTAGATACTTCTAGAGATTATTAATGAGGATTCAGTAACAACAGGTATCTGACCTAAACATCTACACCTATTGTTGTCCACAATGCAGGATATTGGGTGAGAGTCAATGTACTTGAACAGAGATAAAGTACAAAGAAGGGAAACAAATATGAAGCATGACTAGCTCAGAGGCATAGTGCAAAAAGCAGGAGACTCAAAGAGAAAAGAGTTTAAGATTTAATCTGGCCTGATTAGAGTGGCAGTTAGATGATAAGAGCAAATTAGACAAATTTATCTTTAAAGGACCCAGTGCACACGGATGCCAGAATAAATAAATCTTCAGTATAACCTACACATATTGATCAATGAACAGGTTTCTGACTGCAGACAGAGAAAAACACATACCAGCTGTAAAAGAAGCAAAGAATAATGAATTGGAAAAGGTACGAGTCTAGCTCAAAACTTCATTTTCCATATATCATTTGTTGGAGATCGTGTAAACTTTATAAACTAAAATCATATATTAGCTTTTAGTATTTTATCTCTGATTAAGAAAACCACCTTAATGAATCAAGAAGACTAATAGCATAACCAGTTCAGCGTCGTGCTTACCCACATCTGAATGGGCTGGTGAAAATGAATTTCAGCAAGGTATTCCATATCAGGATCCACTCTGATCCACAACAATGGGGAGTCCATACTACAAATGAATGCAAGTTTTTGTCATGACTCTTAAACCTTATATATCAAAAAATGTATCAAAAGTCACTGTACAAACCTTGAGCGTGCATCTAAATTTGGAAGATCTGCATTATCATCAGAACCATCAGGTTTGGAGCCCTTTTTAGGCTTCTGGATGCGTTTCAAAGTTAGCTTGGAATGGCACTGTATCTCAAGTAGTTGCCAGGTATCCCCAGCTAAGGGCAGACTTGGATGGTCATACGTTCCATCAAGCTCATGAACTCGGATGCTCATCATTCCAGGCCAACCAGTATCACCTTCTCGAACTCCAGTATCAATGTTTCCATTGGCAGCATCACCAGGTTTTGCAGTGCAGCCTCTCATCACAGCAAATTCAATCATATTTTTCCTCTTGATATATGAAAGCCCCATCCTTGAACAATAAAATCAAGAACAAATGATAAGACTTAAAAACTTCAGATAAAACTGGACAAGCCAAACAGAAAAGTGCACACACATTGCTGAGACTGTGAAACTCAGAAAGCGTACCTCAAAATAGGGCATCCACAAGATTCAACCCAAGAAGGAAAGAATTCTTTAAGGAATGGGCGTTCCAGATTCCCAACCTTATATGCAAGGTTACTGAACTGCATGTGTAAAGTGATGTCAGAAATAAATTACTCTACAAAATTTTCAATCACACAAATGAAAAAAGTTAAAACATGACCTTTTCTTTTCCTTTTCAAACATAAGGAATAGACAAGTGGGTGAAGTTGGTATGCGCAGGGGTCGGAAGACAGTTATATTACAAGAATTACTAGCAGTAAAAATATTTGTCAGTACAAATTTATCATTGAAGGTCCATTTTCCCAATGTATATTCTTTTGTTTATTCAAAATTTTCATCGTTATACAGTAAAACTTGTGCGAAAATGCAGTATAGAGCATTTACACTTAAATTCACAGAATAATGGAGCTATGAATGATCAACCTTCCAACAAGTGCTGACTAGTTTCTGCAAATAACTACCAAATCAATAATCACTTAAAACAAACCCATTTTCAAGAAGGCCAAAGTAATGTCCAACTAAACTAAAGCCAAACAGATCCCATGCTGGTTGAGTAACTTGTAAATGACCAATATAAGCACCACCAAGTCCTTTCATACAAGGAGTTCAACGGAGCACAAGTGGGTTGAGAAGCTGCTTTCTCAACAAAGAATGAAACAATTTGTTTAAAATGGTAGTCAACAAACACATGTTAACAATTTACGAGTTGGTGAAAAATCATTGGGGCAACAGAACTATGGCGAGACTTCTAGAAGGGCAGTTGGGGAGTTACAAAATGTCCACTACACTCAACAGACTAGTAATAGGCAAAGATCAAAGATCAGAATGAAGACATCGAGTGAGGATTCATCATTTAACTAGGGATCAATTCCTCCAAATTCCCAAAAGTTCCAAACTTAAGTACTCCTGTAGGAGATATCAAGATTTGTGATGGGGAATTAAATTCATTATCAAGGCCCAGTGTAACCAAATATCCAAGCATCAGTTGCACTAGCGGAGAACCATGCGCAAAGAACAAAAAGTAACAGTTGTATACTTGTATCTTTAGCCATCAGCTTTTAACTTACTCTTGCACAGTACAAAGGTATTTGTGAAGATCATTATGATTCAAACTATGCAAACACTGTAAAAATTTCTAAAAGGGAAACAAATAACCAAGAACTGTGGCATTTTTAATGCCTCTCATGTCAAGTTCAAGCTATTCGGAAAGTTGAAGATTTCATTAAGATTCAAAGTAGTACTACAATATTGATAGGATAAATTGGTTGACAGCTAAGTACCACTTCACATTAAAAACAGAAACAATATCCAAATAAATAGACCTCGTCAAAGTAAATACTAGCCAATATCTGAATCATGATAAGCAAAACAATGGAACTTAAAAGGTCTCCACATAGAAAAGGAAAAAGAGAATCAAGGAAGAGAGAAAGTATTAAAACAAAGAAGGAATGTAATATAGCATCAACCAAAGACAAATTTTGTCCACTGCTCTGCTTATAAATATTACAAGCTGAATAGCATACAGAAGCATGTAGTATGGACCGTGTACAATGTAGCTGATTGTACTTACTTCTTTTGTACTAAGAGTTCTGGACCGAGCTGCATCTAAACCCCTGTACACTATACTCTGCAGAATCTGAAACTCCAATTTAGAAAAAAGAAATGTTACAAGAGAATAAAACAAAAACAATATAATGTTAAAATAAGTTTGGAGCCTCTCTTAAGCAATAATGACAAAATACAGACCTTCAACTGAACAGAAATATATAAAACCAGTGGTAGTAGATTACTCGAATAAAAAAAACACAATTTTGAAGGAAATGGGTAGGACGACTATTTATTCAAAACAACAGAAATACAAGTAAACTTTCTCCTTCATGAATTGTTAACAAAATGACTAATGTAGTACCAGAGATTGGATAGCATTAAGGTAGTGTCATAAAATAACTCAGTCATAAAATAACACAGACAAGACATAACAAATGGAGTTCTGTAATTACCATGATCTGCATTTTTTGCTACTAGAAGATGTTTTAATGTGTTTACAGGAGAAATATTTCACCAACAAGTTTAGTATGCAATTCAAATATAATTCAAGTCAGAGAACCCATCAACCAGTGTTGCAAAAAACACTTTATACGGTCCAGGACATTGCCCAAAAGATGTTTTCAATTTGTAGCGAGGCCACTTAGTTTCTCTTTAATCTCTGTTGTGGGTAATATAACAATCCTTCCCTTTCACATGTGAGAGTACTCACTGGACTTACACCTGGCACTATCTACCATATGTGGGGACCATGGGAATTAGACTAGCACTATCCTTCACGTAGACAAGACAACCTTGGTTCAATTCAGCATCTACGTATCAAGGGTTTAAATATCGGTTATTTGAAATATATCGGACAACCAAAATTCATATCGGATCCCAGTTATCAGGATATATTGGGAACGAGTAGTAAAAATCGGAGTGTTATATCGGATGGTGAGCATATATAATAATATGTCTTAAAATGGAATCTAAGCGCATTTAATGAAAAACAAACATACTAATATTCAAATAACACAAGTTTAGGATCACTTACTAATTATTTTTGCTTAGTGGATGCGAAATAGAATAGGATAGCATTGTTTTTGTTTAGTGTATGCAAGTCGGGCATGGAAAAAAGAGGGGTTTTGTCTCCAAACCCGAACCAATTCACTTAGAATGTACATTGTAAAAAATCGGGTGATTTTTAGCTCACGAGAAATAGGCCGTTTTATTAGATTTACACCGATATATCGGGAAAAATCAGCCCAAAACTATATGCAATATATTTTTGCAAAAGTCATATCAGTCATAGCCCAAAACCTATATATCGGCGATGAATCGATAAAATCGACCTATTTTTAAAATACTGCTATGTATACCATCCTGGGTAACAAATGTCCACAGTAGTAGCCATTTTCTGTGCTAAAACAACTACCCTTCTCCCTTTCTGCTAACTGTTATCAATGACCACTGACCTAAACATGAGGTGAATTGAGAGTTTGGACCAGAGACCAGGCTAAAAGTCACTATATAAAAATTCCAATCCAGGTTTTACACAAAATTAGTCACATCGTGTCACAAAAAGCTTTACTGGCTCAATTCTCCTTGTGACAAAACAGTATCGCAAGCAAAGTGGACACTGTAGTGTCAAATTAATCAAGACAGGAGCCAAATTTGCTTAAAAGCTTACACTAAGAGGTGTTGATCCAAGTTTAAGTCCTAGTCACTTATATTTCCGACTTTGAGAGGCTTGATATATGTCGTCATTTGGTAAGAGCACTAGCCAATGCTATGGGAATTTTGCATTCAACACACACCACCATCAGCAGCAACATTGTCATTGTTGTTGTCACCATAGTCTAGTGAAACCCTCTTTTATTGTTGTTGCTATCGCCAACACGGCCGTTACAGCAACCCCTAACCACCACCAGCACTACAACTACCAACAATGCAACACTATAATCACCCATGTTGCCGCTGCCATGTCCATCATTAGGCTTAGTCATCGCCTGTTACTCCCATCATTGATGTTACCACTTATGACAACCATCATGCCAACAACAATGTTATAGTAAGCACTAGGCGCCGCTGGGTGCCAACCCGGCGCCTAGCGGCTAGGCGCTAGGCAGCATAGGCGGATTTCTTTTTTTGTTTACCTAAAGGAGGAGGAGATTTTGCTGAAGGCTGGAGGAGGTGGAGAAGGTGTTCGGATTTGATGGAGGAGGCCATGAATGTAGGAGGATGTGAAGGCGGCAACATAGGAAACCTGAAATCTGACCACGACTGAAGCTTTGCAGTCCACATAACGGCCCATGCTCCCCTAGATGCTCCCAAGACCTGGATGGTCGGCCTAAGTACCACCAAAGCCTAGGCGTGAGCTTAATCGGCTTTGTAAAACTATGCAACAACCACTCAGCCTGGTTTAGGTAACCCTGATGCCTTCCAACACTTCAATCCTCAAACAAGACATAACTAAGTGATTCAAAGTGAAAAAATTGTGAGTGTTGCAGAAAACATAAATCTAACTGATGAAACCCGAGATAGTTTATAAGTATATAATTAAAAAATATTAAATAAACATTCATTAGTACAAGTAAAGTATTACGTCACCATTACACCAGGTGAGACTGAAAGGTTAACACACTTGACTTGGAACTAATGGTAACTACAAATTAACTCGCATCTTATTGAAATATGCTACTATGAGTGGAAGAAAAATGAATATGAAATCAGGCAGATAATATGAAATATGCTACTACAAATTAACATGAGACAATACAGATGACAGACATAACTCAATTGGACAGAAGATGCTGGACCAAATAAAGACCAAATGTTTCAGTTCATGAACCACCTTACGGAAAGAATCTGGGCCCATCTGCTTCTCCAACATTTGAAGAACAGCTACCTGTTATGTGAATAAGCAGCAAAATATGATGTCAGCTGTAACTTATTAAGCTCCAGTAAGTATAGAGTTCTTACGGCTTTCCATGATCGAATCTTTCCATGCAAACCAATGGTCTGAGTTCCATAAAGATCAGTAGAAGAAGCAAAAGAGCTCAAAGCAGTTGCTCCATTAATGTCGACTTTACAGACAGCGCAATTAGACTGCATTCAAATATGCAGCAAAATGATTACACATGTAAAATCAACCAAGATAATAAAAACAACATCAACAAGCTCTTATACCATATGTTTGGATGGACTACATGAAGTTTTCTTTGTCATTCAGCTCATCAAGGACTAAATTTTAGGTTAATTAGCAAGTACAATACCTGTTTTCACTATGCCTCAAATCCAGGTTCATGTTTTCTACCCTACTCTTACCAGCTCCCCCTCTGATCCTATCACTATGCCGCATTCCAATGTTAATTACCGCTTTTGACTCACAAGCATAACAAAATTGGTATTCATCAATTGAGGACACTCTCCATAGAGCCAACAGTCAACTCAAGGCTTTCCCTTAGACAACTACTTTTGGAAAAGCTTGAACACACACACATACACGCATGAACACACACAAACACACGCACACACGTGCCTACTTGATAACATTCTCCACAAGCCAACAATTACCTCAAGGCTTTCCCTACGACTACTCTTTTTCGAGAAGCTTGCATGAAAAAACACTCATGCACGCGCACACACATATTATGTACATGTATGCATGTATATATGTATGTGTGGGCGCATGCATGCATGCATGCATACATACAGCTCAAGTTGTAGGTCACGGACACAGTAAATGGGAAGACAGAAATATGAGGATATACAGAATCTTAACAAACTAGATTTGACATGGACACAATTGAATACAAGATTACATATAAGATATACAGATAAAAGGACAAGTCATGATATCTTCAATATTCATTACAAAAGATTGCACGAATGCAATTTCATATTTTCTAATGCCTCCAATCTTATAAACCATGAAAACTGCTTACAAGCATCTTGCACATATTAGTGCAACACGTTTTGGACACAGATACAGGAGCCTCCAGCGTGCATTCATGCACACAGCTAATATCTTAGTAATTGTTAAAAAAAACGCTATGGAGATATAGATTGTGGACCTACAGCCTAACATTTAGCTGCTTAAGTACCGTCAACATAGTGCTTTTATTTTTATTTTTTTCCCTTTTTCTAGTCAAGTATCATGCAATACAAGATTTTAGGACATTGTGAACGCTACTTTAAAGCAAAGCAACATACTGTTAGTATTTAAGAATCAAAGAAGATCTTAACCTTGTACCGCCGAAAGCGAGCTTCATTATTTCCAAAAAATTTCTTAATAAAAGAGTCAGTAAGAAATCCAGCTAGCCCATCTAACAACCATTCTGTAAGGAATACAAGAATGTTAACTTGAATGCAAGATCATGTACTGAAAGAGTGATATGTAGAACATACCATCTGTTCTCTCCTCTGCAGTTATGTACACTCCAAACCATTGCCTAGCAAGGGCATAAGCAAGCTTGACTCGTGTTTCAATTGTCTGACACATAGATCAAAGTTAAAAGGTAAATGTCACACCATAACATGAGCAAATGGGAACAAAACAATGTGCAAGGAAGAACAGGATCATTGCTAATTATTTATAATATTGGCACATAAAGACAAGGTATCCTACGCCATGCTAGGATCAACTCTTCACAGAATCCACTACAAAAATAAATAGTGAATATTGCCACCCATTGGCATAGCAAGATCAAATTTCATGTTCGATAAGGGATAAATGCTTCTAATTTGGGGAGGATACCCTAACGCCCCAGACTTAGGCCTGTCCATTCGGGCCGGTCCGGCCCGGAAATCCGGGTCCACGCCGGGCAAAATGGGTGTCCCGGACCCAGACCCGGAGAGGCAGGCCCTTTTTTTCCTTCGGTTTTTTTAAAATTGATTTAAAAATAGCCGTTTTAAGCTATTTGGGCAGACCGAAGAGGGCTGGCCGGGCCGCCCGGTCCAACGGTCATTGTTTTGACCATTTGGACCGGGTCGGCCCCGCCGCCCTGTCCATCTTCCGCCTCCAAGGCCGGGCCACGGTTCAGGCCTGACCCGGCACTCCACCCCTGCCATTTTTATGGCCAGGCCGGACCGGGTCCGGTGCGGGTTCCGCCAAGCCGACCCGGACCCGGAGCTCGGTCAGGCCTTGATTTCCGGGCTTGACCCGGGTCCGGGCCTCCGACCTGAATGGACAGGCCTACCCAGACTGGAGTGTAATAGAGATTAAGGAATATCCTTAACCAAATCAAGGATAGTCCCCATTTAACTCAGACCTTACCACCTCAGAAAAGTTGGTGTCCAAACATTCCTTAAGTATCCAAGATGGAATGATGAAGCCTTTAAGGATTAATTGATGATATGTTATATGTATAATTTAATAATTTGTCGTAAAAAACAGCATTTTATCAGATTATTCTTTTTCAAAATGGGACAGATATCCATTTCCATATATAATTGTACTACATTATTTTCCATTTTAACAATTATAAGAATTTTCATGATCATGAAACTCACAGACCTGAGTTTGTATTCAAATTTGAAAAATATACAGATTAAGTGTGGCAACTGGGCCGGTTTGACCCGCAACCTACCCAGATTAGGCCAGGTTTGAATCAACCTGTTAGGAACTCGCGGTCGGGTTTATCCCAGCTTGGCCCTCGTTTGGATTCACAAGTGAAACCCGGGCCAAACCCGGCCAATTCGGACAGAACTCAGGCCTAAATCTGACATGGAACGCATCTAGATTTGCAGCCAACATTATTATTTAGGAAACCCGTTATCCAAACTCAATCCTAACACGCCTTCCTAAAATGAAAACACTAAACAAAATACTAATACACAGATCTTTCTACCTGTTTAACTCTAGCGCTGACAACCACATGCTCTGTTGGCTACTAGAGTCAAACGAACGGAATAATCCGCTTGTTTGTTCCCGGCTGCCAACATGTGGCCATTTAAGCAGTACAATCCAACGGGTGAAAAAACACCCATTAGCGAGATGGTAGTGGGTGGAACTATAGCCTGTTGCCACGTGCCAACATCGTTTGGGGTTTTTTCCTCAAAAAGTTAATTTTGCAAATTTTTTTTTTTTGCTAAAGAAGTCCGCCGAAAAGCTGCAAGTACCCCCATTCTTCTTCACTTCATCCCCCACACCAAATATTCTTCTCTACTACAAGCTCATAAACAATTCTAATCTTTAGTCTTTAGTTTTCTTCAACAATTTTATGCTCTCTCTAGTTTCTAATTTCCACAACAAGCAAAAGCAAGATCAAGATTCAACCATTCAACCAAGACAAAGTTTCTTCTACAACTCCAAGCTCTCTCTAGTCTCCAATTTTTGAAGTTTTTTTATGTAACGCAAATTTTATGTTTAATTATAATGAATGATGGTTTTTCATCCGCATCTCGTAGTCGCATTGCTAGACCTGTATCACACTAATCTAAATGCACACCTGAAGAACAAAACACCATCACAAGTAGAATCCATTTTCACCACCAACAAAAAGTAACCAACAAAAAGTAACCAAGTGGCTAGTTCTGTAGCTCCTGCTAACAAATCACCAAGCATAAGAGATTATCTAAGGTATGAGCATTGTTTATATTAGATGAAGCGGATCAAGATGAGGAAAAGTAAAAAAATATAACTTTGAAAAATATTGCGGAGGTGGTATTTTATCTAAACATCAAGAATTGAATAAAAAAACATAGAAGAGATATAACTCAAGCAAGTCTTCACATATCTGGAGGAACTTTGTCTACATTTAGATATAAACTATAAGCAATTAAACAAGAATTAGATATATGTATTGTTCGAAATGAACTTCTATTTGCCAAAGGCTGAGAATCCTAGACTCATTAGATTTACGAAAGAAGTTTTTATCCTTATTTTCACGGCATACCATGGAACACAATAGATGCAGAGTAATTTGCTTCATATTTTTATATTGGAAGCAGATCTCTGCCAATACTGTGTTCCTAAGTATGTCATGCAAATCAGGACAAAAACTTTTTTAAATAAATCTAATTGACCTAAAGATTCACAACGTTGGAAAATGAAGTTTATTTGTAATAATATATCTAACTAATCCTTGTTTAACTACTTCTATTTTATACCTAAGTGTAGACAAATGTCTTCAGATTTGTGAAGAGGTGCATGAGTTTTTTCTTTTTTCCTACTTGTGCATGAGTTTCTATTTTACACCTAAGGATCCACTTATACTTTTATTTGTATTTCCCACTTCTAGCTATTTGATCCGCTTCATCTAATGTCAACAATTTCCACATCTTAGATGATCTCCTGTTGCTAGGTTGTTTGCACCAGAAGCCTTAGGACTAAACTTTTGTTGCTTCTAATTTGGAGAGAGTGGAGTTTGCTCTACTTATGATGATGTCGTGTTCTCTAGGTGTGCATTTAGATTAGTCTGTAATACAGCTCTAGCAATGCTATTATGAAATGCAGATGAAGAAACAGCATCCATGATAATCAAAAATAAAATTTACCTTAAAATGTGATACGAGAAATAAAAAACTTTAAAATTAAAGAGTTGATAGAGCTTGAAATTTAGAAGAAAAAAAACTGTCTTGGTTGAATAGTTATCTTGATATCGCTGGTGCTCGTTGTAGAAATTAGAAAGTAGAGAGATAAGAATCGTAGAAGAATACTAAGGGCCAGAGATTAAAATAAATTGCAAAATTGCAAAATCAAAATTTTTTCAGAAAAGAGGATATTTGGTGTGGGAAAGTGAAGAAGAATGGTGGTTACTTGGAGCTCTCAAACTTTTTGTATAAAAAAATTGCAAAATCAAATTTTTTCAAAAAAAACAGCCTCAATAGCTATATCCTCTCTAACAAGCAAAATTTGCCTGTTAGATTGGAACAGCATGTTCCCACATGGCAGTAGGCGAGAGATCCATCCCCTTCCATGTCTCTTCAACAGGCGATTTTTTGCGCATTGGATGGTACTACTTACGTGGCCACATAGTGGTAGACAGGAGCAAGAGAAAACAGACAAATTCTTTTGCATATCTGACTCTAGTGGCTGATAGGCACGTGGTCCTGTTGGTCACTAGAGTCAAATGGGCAAAAATCCACCCGTTTTAATATTATGTTTTTTTTTAATATTGGGAGGACAAGTTATATTCTGTATGGGTTGTGGATTTGCTAAGTAATAATGTTAGCTGCAAATCTAGAGGGGTTCCAAGTCCGAATTGGGTCCGGATCCGGCTGGACTGGGTAAAGTTTGCATATCAGGTCGGGTCGGGTCTGATTTTCACTTGTGAACCCGTATGAACCCGTATGAGGCCTAAATGAGGTCCGGATGGGTCAAACCCCCAAATTGGGCCGGTTCTGGTAGAATTGTGGGTCAACCCGGCCCAATCGTTACCCACCCAGAGGATAATATGCAGTGATATCTCAGAAAACAAATACAATCCCATTGAAAAGGATCTAAAATATATAGCTAACTGATGTTTTTTCCTGAAAGAAGGCAATATGCAACACTTCTCAAGAAGATTCTCTTCACTGGTATCCAAATATTCTTGTGTGGCTTTATAACGGAACAAACATTTTCACAATTTAAATCATAAAAAACAGGTACCGCATCATGCCTATAGCAACAGATATACAAACTGAAGCCTCTCATTAAGTGACATCACCACAGTACAATACTAAACATGATGATGTTACCCAAATTAAATATTGAAATTGTGAACTAATAATCTATTGTATGGTAGCAGACACAAAACATCATCAGAAGAGATGCTGACCGGAGATACAGTAATTTTCAAATATGTGACAAATACTGAGAAGAATGATCAATATGAGAAAGACTTAGCCTCATAATATACATAATTATGGTCCAGGTTATGCAGAATAAGTAATAGGGACATATTGAATAACTATTCTGTTCACAAAGGTTTAATCTTCAGGATGATAAACAAACAAATAATAGAAATTTAATGAATGGATTAACCAAGATAGAAGAAGGAAGAAAAGGTAAAAGTTGAATTGGTCATCGACATTTTATCAGATTGAATAATTCAGGTAATGCAGATAATTACTGGATGTGAAATATGCAATTATGCATAGTTTTCTTTGAGGTATATATATACCCATTTGTGAACTAAATTTTTTGAATGTAAAATTGTCATATGGATCTTATTTTTCTGTTACGATACTCTTATTTTTAGTTCAAAGTTAGCTAATGAATTTACGATCATGGATGGGTTTGAGCAAATTTTGGATTGTTCAAACATTCAAATTGGGTCCACAACCTTCACATTAAATAAACACCAAAAATCACATATAAAATGAGAAAGGGAAGAGCAAACCTTATCTATGACTTTCTCATCAAATAAGAGTTGAGATGTAAATATACACATGGAGGCTCCCAGGCTCATAGAGGATATGGATATTTCGGGTGGTATGAAGATTTGTTTGTATGAACCAAAGGGAAAGGACATGGAAAGGTAATCTTCGTAATGACTGTCAAACAAACAGATGAAAATAAGCCAAAACTAATACAGAAAGGCTATATATGAAAGGTTTGGGAACCACAAAGTGGGTAAATAGTATTCCTTAATCCCCAAAAAATACACAGCCAGCATACCTAAAGGTTTGATGAAAGAAGCTAACTGTGTTCTGAAGCTCTCGCAAATTGGGAGGCAAACACATGTATGATATAGTGCCAGTATGACTGTCTGGCAGAATCTCAAATGAACCAACAGCCAAAGAAATCCAGCCTGCACTGACAGGAATATTTAATTTATATACATATGTTTTGCGTGGAGGATCATCTTTGCTCAAAACCTGCACAACAGTAGACAGAAAGCACAAGAATGACTAATAGTATCCCACACCCAGTATAAGACAGAACTCAAAGATTGAAGCAGTAACAGTAAGTAGTCACTCAAGATCAAATTGTCGTAAGCAGAGGTCAACTTTTTTCCCATTTGGTAATCGAAGGTCAACTCATCTTCCAACTAACACGAAGGCAAGAGACATTGATCTAAATTACTTAATCATGGGTAATTACAATGTTACAGAAGGCGCTAGGCGGACTAGGCGTTTAAGCCAGTGCCTAAGCAGCAATAAGCTGCATACAAGCGCTAAGCTATTTTTAAATTATTTAATTATAATAATTGATAAAATATGCATTAAATTCATATAAATTTGCAAAAATAAAAATTAAAATAGATAGCAATCTTAGATCCACAATAAACCATGCATACTTAAATACTAAATAGCCAAAATAATAACTTACAAGTTTATAGAAAGCGCTAGGAGGCCTAGACGTTGGACCCGACACCTAAAGCCTAGGAGGTTTTTTTTTAAATTTTTTTAATTACAATAATTGATAGTAAATATCAACGTTATAGAAAGTTTAGGTGCCTGACTGGTGTTTAGGCGGTTCTTCATTTAAGTGGTGGTCAAGGAGGTTTTACTAAAGGTCGGAGGAGATAGTGGAGGTGTTCATATTTGGTGGTTAAAGAAGTTTGAAGGAGTTTGGAAGATATTCAACACAAAATCACGATCAAGGCCTAAAGGGTGCAGTCCACGTAAGCAGACAATGCTCCCTTAAATACTCCCAAAACCTAGATGGGTAACCTAGGTACCGCCTAGGCGTAAGCAGGCATAACTAGGAGGTCTAGGTACGCCTAGGCCTAATCACGCCCTTCAGCGGACTAGGCGGAGGCTTTTTAAAACAATGGGTAATTATTATACAATTTCAGTCATCAAATCCAGCTACAAGCATAACATTACTCGTGTTTATAGTTGCCGCAAATGCAATAAGTCATATATAGTCAAATTTCACTTTGCATCAGTTAACAGGCTGCTACCAACTTATGTTTTATTGTATAATGAAAAGTAGCAAGATAAAAAAAAGGCAAAGAATGACATTATCATCATGCTGACCAAAGCTTTTCCTGCCTCATGAAAGGTGCCACAAAGATCTTACTCTTGCTATCAATGTAGCCCGCACCTCTAAATTGGGGCAAATTCCTCATCAAGGAAAATATAGAAAGCAAAGGATGCAGATTCTAAAAGTGACTGATGGGTTAAAAAAACTACCTTATTGGTCATAGTCTAAGATTCTAAAACCAAGGAGTAACTTCAAAATATTGGAACTATTAAGTACAGAACAAGGAGACAGATTAAATTTTCTACAGAAGATAGCATTCAACTCTAAGGCAGAGAACAAGCTAGACACTTAATCAGAACAACTTTCTAAAATAAATTTTTGAGAAAAGAAAGTAAAAAATTTAGGGCCGAGAGAACAGACAGTTTTTGCTCTATTGTGAGACTGAATCAATACTGAAAACATGAATGGTAGAGATGAGTGTTTGTTTTCAAAGCCCGGGACATTCACTAGCAGCTAGTTTATAAAATAAAATCACAATAACATTTATCTTCACTAGCACTTGCATCCTTGTTTAATGAAAGGTGTAAATCAAAATTTGGTTAAGGACAACGTCGAAAGTGCCTTACTGGCATATTCACACATTCTGAAAGCTTGACTTGAATCCATACCTGATAAAGTAAGTCACCATTGCTAACAGCCACATAACCAGAGTTGACTGTAAATTCCATATCATAGCTGGACAAGAACATTAGACCAAATAAGTCTAGGAAAATATAGCTAAACTAAAGAGGGAAGAAACGATAGAAAACATATTTGGTGACCATAATGTAACTACAAGCACAAACTTACGTGCAACATTGCGAAATACTATCTATACATGGAAACCAGCAGCGAGCACGTCGTATCTGGTTATTAGTATGCATAACACTTTTTCCAAAATGGATACCTGCCTCTGCCCTCTCTACCCAATAGTTTATGCGAACATGTTTCACATCCTGTAGCATGTGCAAGCTAGCATGAGAAATCACGACTTTGGAACCTTATCAGAGACTAAATTACAGAAAATAAGGACAACAACATAATGTGTTAATAAAGAAGAAGCAAATTGCCCCGCATGATGTGGCGGAATCAGTGTTGAAAAATGCCACAAAAAAAAATTTGTAAGCATTTGATTTTAAAATACACCACATAGCTAACCACTTTTACAATAACAACTTACATTGTATATTGAACTACAGAAATACAAATTGGATCTAAAATTAATTTGGCTGAATACATTGGGTTAAAAAGTGCTTGTAAAACTTTGGGTTTATAGGCTAAAATCCATCTACAGTTTGTGATGCTGTAATGATGATGTGAAAAAATTCAAAAGAATGGTTTAAGCATTTGGTTTAAGAATATATTTTATATCTAAGAACATAGACAAAAATATAGCAAGTTACAACAAAACATAATAAATTACACCGTATACCAAAATGCTGAAATACAAAGCGGATTTATATTAATTTGGGTTTACAGGAAATTCACGATGCTACAAACATTAGTGTGAAAAAGCCCCCAAAAAAACGTTTAAGCATTTTGTTTTAAAATACAACATATACCTAACTTAGAATTAAAAATAATTAGCAAAAGCTACAACAAAATATAGCAACTTACATCATATACTATCTGCTAAAATACAAAGTTGGTTTAAAAATAATTCGGTAGAGTATTTTGGGTCTGAGAGTCATTTCGGAATGTTGGGGGGTATAAAAACAATGGGGCTACACTTTTGAGTTTACAAAGAAAAATTCTTTCCGGAAGTGGATGGGATTAAAAGTAAATGGGGTAAGTCGTTGGATTTACATTAAAAAGCCCTAATAATGCAACTCTTATGTCTTTAGTGCATAGAGTGCAACTCTTATGTCTTTAGTGCATAGGTATAAAGGGTATTTTTTGGACTTATAGAAAAATACCCTTCATATTATATTATTTTCTTAAGGTGATGAAGCACTTTGGCCACGAGTAAATTTGAAAGGCAATGGGCTTCAAATAAATTGGGGAAAATTTTTGGGTTAAATGCAAAGGCCCTCTATTCTATGCACTTTAATTATTAGTAATTATTATAACTAAGTTACGGGACTTGGACTGTAGCATTACAGTGTCTAGCTACAGTGCAAGTCCCTTTAACTTTAGTATATAGATAAATAATTAAGAGACCTAGTAAACCACCTTATCCTCTGAAGGAGCACTATATCCATTAACAACCTCCTCTGCAGATGAATTCTGCACAATATTTCCTTCTCCCCTTGGCTCTGGTTGCTTACTGTCTTCTTTGATTTGTTACATGAAATAAGCAAATTGGGAACCATTTCTCTGTTAAGCAATGAGAGGTATGTCGAACAAGCAGCATCAGCAGCTGTTTGGCAGCATGAGACAGACGACCATCTTCTTTCATCCTCAACATGTTGATAATGCGGTACGTGTTCAAACTCAACTGGTTCCCCGTCCACAGTTACACTGCTAATGATCATATCATCAGCGTGCAAAGCAACATATCCAACCTCTGAAGCCAGGATTTTCAATTCAGTATACCTTGAAGACAAAAAAAACAGAGAAAAAATTAGCTTGCCATATTAGTATAAACCAAATATTGTTGATAGTTCTGCCAAGAAGAAAGAGGGAAACAGTAACTTGGCATGTCAGTTATCTAAGAGCTTGTTATTCGTTCCAGACTGTTTGGTGCGACTAGGACAATTGTCCAAGAATCCGATATTCTTGGATTTGGATTGGAATTAGGATTTTCTAATTAGAGCCCTAGACTTCTCAGTAGAATATTTGAATTTTTGGTTGGATTTCAGGACTAAAGGGTGGCTTCTTAGACTAAAGCTTTTAGATTCACAGACTATTTAAATTACAGAGTTGTGGTGCCACTTTGTGTATTTAAATATGTAAGTATTAAACATATAGAGAATTTTATATCAAACATTTGACATCAAACATTTGAATGATTTAATATTAAATATTTTAATTATTTAATATATTAAAAATTATATATATTCTTTTGATATTTATATTTAATATATTTCATATCTAACATTAAGTAAAAGCTAACTGTATGTAATATAATATTAAATAATTAAATTATTTATATATTAAATTATTTATAATATTAAATATTTAAATTATTTATATATTTAAATTATGAAATCTGAGTCACAGTAACAATCCTAGACAACCAATAACACCTTAAATTCAAATCCAAATTCTAGTCCTAAACCAATAACACTGTAAATTCAAATCCAAATCCTAGTCCTAAATCAATAACACCTTAATTTTAGTCCTAAAAAGATAACACCTTAAATTCAAATCCAAGAAAAAGTCCGAGTCTGAATAAACAATCCTCAAGCAACATCCCCCTCCCCTCCCGGGGGGCAAGACAGGAATATGAAAACATGAGAACCTGGCATGTTCCACCTAAAAATTAGAAGAGAGGAGCAATGATATTCACAAAAAACAAATACACGGAACCTTTGCATATCAAGTTAAGGATTAACTTTATAGGAAACCTATATAGCCTTTGCCAATGAAGTTAAGGATTACCTTTATAGGAATCCTATATTAATGATAGTCTCACGGGTTGGACATTTAGAACAAAACCAATATGAACTAAATATGTAAAGCAACTGCAACTCTATAATCAATGACTCAGAAATGTAGACATCAAGCTGCGATCAGCTTAGCCAACTACCTAATAAAAAGATTAACCACTGCAAAAAACAAGTCAGACAACAAAAGGACTCGATTTTCTAATTTTCTCTCACCACAGACTAACAGTGTCGGGCTCTCACTCACATACAAAAAAAGTTATATTCACACACACACACACACACACACACACATATATATATGAAAAAATATTTTTCATTCTCTTACAGCTAGTAATTTTTCTTGTGGTACGTACAATACTCCCTCAAACCAAAATTTGGCATGTTCGGCACACCTAGAAATGAAACGCACGTCCATCCATAAACGAAGAATACAAATGTCTCTAAACATTTATTAAGTTAACATATAATCGTATATATAAGATGAAGAATGTGGTTCGCTTTTGACAAAGGCATATTGTTTTATAGGTCATTTAACTACAATCAAGTTTTAAGAATAGATAGATTTCGCCTTTCAGAATGGATTCAGGGGCAAATACTTCTTATTTAAATTTGATGACAAGAGAACCTAGTAGAATATCCCTTGTGTTCAAGTTATTGTTTAAAGTATGTAGAAATGAAAAATCAAGTATTCTAATTTTTCTACCTATGCATCAACTGGGAACAAACTACACAGTCTAACTAGTGAGTTGTTTAGTTTAACAATGTCAAATATTTAAGGCCTGTAAAAATGATGCAGTAAGATTTTTAGGTACTTAGATTATCATCACATGGTTGAAAAAGAAATCCTATGCCCAAAACCATAAGCTAACCAACATGCTACCTTGGCTACTCATTATGTGTTAATGCATCGGAAAAGATTCAAACTTGATTTTTTTCTTTTACACTTTACATGATGGAAATAAACTTTTACATAGAGCGATCTTCCACTTGATATAATTTAGTAGTTTGTTTAAATAAGACAAATTTGGATCCAAATTCTTCCTAGAGCAATCAAATTTCTATATTTATGAGTCCACATGTATAATGGAAGAGGTATACTAATATGGTTGCATACAAGTCAAACTGATGGAAATCAATTTTAACATAGTAGATCTTCCATTTGACATGACTCAACATTTTACTTGAATAAGAAATTTTGGATCCAAATTCTTTTAAAAGCAGTCAAATTTCTCTATTTTTGAGCCTACATGCATAATGCAAGATGTATACTAATATGGTTGCAAATGTCTTGATTTGGATAATTGGCATGTCTGACACACCCATATACAAGTCAAAACAAGACGATCGTCATTATAAATCATAAATTTTCACCTGATAGACTTGGGATAAGGAATTGATTGTTTAGCTAGAATGCCAATATAGCAATTAAATTCCTTCACATAACAAATGAAGTTGCAAAAGTTTGTTACGGATCACAAGAGAAACAATGAAATTTTCAAGGGTTCAACTTGCATTTCAATCCATCTATATCAAAGGCAACTCTCTTTTGTCAATGGATTTATTTTGGTCGGAGAGCAAAAAAAGAATGCGTTAATACTCATATCAAAATTCATTTTGGAAAAATATTGTTTTCATTCAAGAAGTAAAGTTTTGCAGTAATCGTGTATATCTGAATCTTTGACTATATCTAACTACGGTTTAGCTGATGCTTGAGAACATTATATTGTATATCTTCCGTATATGAAGAGATCAAAGTTATATGTAGCGTCAGCACGAAAGAAGCAAAGCCTAAGCATTTTACAAACTATTAGTTTGAGAAGGAATAATGGTCTCATCAATTACCATGTACTATTTTTGAGAGGAAGGGTCAAAACTTATTGTGACCATCTCGCAAACATATCCTCATGAACTAAAGAGTTCCAATTTGAATGGTATATTCATTTATAAAAAGGTGCTGCAATAACTTCTTCTCTTAGGGCTTGTTTGGTTCATTTTCGAAAAACTTAGGAATAGGAAAAGGATGCTAAAATACTACTCAAATGGTTTCCATGTTTTTATTGGAAAAGCCTTTTTTGTTTCAGTTTGAAAAGGACTGGAAATAGTCTTTGGTTTCTTTTATCTAGTTTGGTTGGAAACAAAATTATAGGAAATGAAACCAACTTTATGGAAACAAAATGGGGGAGAAAAGCTAGTGAGCTAATAATTTAATATACTTTGTTAGATTTAATGTCCATTTCCTTCATAATAGCAGAATGTAGGTTTCTTGAAAAAAAACTCCTTTTCACCATTTTTATAGAAACTACTTTCTATAAAACCCAAATGAACCAAACTAGATTTTAAGAAAAGGACGAAACATTTTTTTTTTCGATTCTGACGCTGTTAGGAGGGCATTCACGCGGTTTCTACAAATTTGAGTGAACCAAACAACCCATTAATGGATGCCTTGCATGACAGGTCCAATTGACAAAAAAAAGATGATAAAGTGGGAGGTTTAACATTTTTATCCTATAGGGGGAGACGACAAAAGGAAAGCCTCCTACAAAACACGAGATTTAGAAGAGAAGAAAATAGATCCATATGTAAAATCCACATTATCTATGTTGATTTTTTTCCTTTTAAAGTTCATGATTGTTGATAAGCATATACCAATATTTGCTTATAAAGTATGTATTTGCATGTTAATCTCTTATATTCTATATTATTACACACAATATATTATATTTTGATCCTCTTATATCTTTAATCTAGATCATTTTTAAATAAAAAGCCGTTACATAGCTCATTATGTTGTGTTATGTAACCTATGACCTTAAATGTTATGTAACCTTATGAAATAACTCGGATACATCATAACCCTACGCTATTACAATATAATATGCATTATTTTAATATAACTTACGTTATTTCAATACAACATCCTAATTTTTAGCAAAACTTACGTTATTTCAAGTGATAGAGCCTTGGGAGTATATCCTTTCTTAAAACTTGAAGTAGTGAAGTAATTACTTTGGATTGTTTGTTAAGCCTTCATGTCTTATTTTAGTAACATCATTATGTGATTTTGAAATTATGAAGACTGATAAAACGAATGTCATTATGAAGAAGCTACAAATTTAGGATTAGTGATACTTCCTATTAAATCTCTATAGCTTGTATTAAATTAAATAATTTTTATTAAAAATATGTTTATATTATGATAGTTTGTTCCTAATTCTTACAAATCTTTATGAACATCTTTTATTTTTTAAATTAAACAAGAAGAAAATATTTTGCTCTCGATTGTGATGTTATGTTTGACAATTTTTATCATTCTAACTACTAAAGTCATTATGAATAGTTTGTATTTTAAATATGTAAATAATTAATAAAAATAACCCACATTATCGTTACATTTTTTACGTTTTTCTTTACCCCTTAACAGAGGTAGAGCGTTACATGATGCTTATAGTTATTTAACACCGGTCTAGATTATATATTTTTACAACACTATCTCCAATCAAATTCATTTTCAAAATATTCAAATTACAGATTTATACATCATTATTATAAAGGAACTTCAAATATCAATTCAACAATTGAATAAAATTCTTTATCACATGAGAAGCTTATTTAATCAAATAATTCCATATTCATAAAATATAGTTCAACTAAATAAATTCTCATATTTCATATATTTTTGGAGAACATTTGCAATTATATTTGGATTCAGATTCAAAAACTTAGACCAATACAAATACGAACATCTTGATATTGAATTTGTTCATTTTGTTTCCCTAGCAAAAATGCCAACCAATCATAGCACTCCCAAAACTACATGTTTTAGTGTTAGGTTTATAATCACATAGATCACCAAGAACGCTAATGAACAAAAGCTAAGCATTTTGTAAAGGACCTAGCAGAATCACACCTAAAAATATTTTGTAATGGTTATGTCATTTCGACAAACAGGTAGCATGCACTTAAAATTGGGTAATTTTTCATAGCTTTATAACAGATCAAATATCTCAAAATTGACAATAAACTTCACCTCTAAAAGGGATTCATAGGCTTGAGATCAATGGTGGGGCTTTGAATAGATTTGCAGAAGTAATAGACTGTGAGTTTTGAGAAGAGTAGAAGATCGTTGAGGACAAGAGGAAGCGAGGAGTAAAGATTTGTTGCTCTTCTCCGCAATTAAAGTCGCCAAAATTTTTCTTGCTCAAAGAAATCTTCGACCTCTATTCATGTTTATTGTGTTTAATATGTTTTCGTGAATATTTTTTTATCGATAATCTTTCCTGAAATCCTAGACAAAGGTTTCCCTCGTATCCCAAGTAAAAAACCCCAGACCAAATCAAACCTTGACCCAAATTCATATCTTGAAGCAAACCTAGCTTTTTACAACAACGTTATAGGAAGCGCTAGGCGGCCTAGGTGTCAAACTCGGCGCCTAGGCAGCACTAAGGCGTTTTCTATTGCTTTATTTTTTAAGTACGATCAATTTTATCGAACTAGGCAGCGCTAGGTGCCAAACTAGCACCTAGCACCTAAGCACTAGGCCTAGGAGGATTTCTTTTTTTTTAAGTGGTGACGGAGGATGTTTTGCTAAAGATCGGAGGAGTTGGAGATGTTCGCAGTCGTTGGAGGAGGCCGAAGGAGTTCGGAGGAGGTTAGAGGACGTGCAGGCAGCAATAAAGAAAATCACGACTAAGACTTAGCGGCCCAGTCCGCGTAAGCGGTCTCCACCCCCATAGGCACCTCAAGAGTCAAGGTCGCGAAGCTTAGGCGCCTAGGTATCGCCTGGGCCTAGGCAACTTTTTTAAACATTGATTTTCAGCAGTCAAAAACATTTCAAATAGCGGTGACACAAAAAAGGCTTTGATTTGGTCAAGGGTTTGATTTGGTCTAGGATTTTTTTCTTAGGATACGAGGGAAATCTTTGTCTAGGGTTTTGGGAAAGATTAGAGAACATATCGTTAAAAATATTTGTGAAAAGACCCGAAACAAAATAAACATGAGGGGATGTCAGATTTCTTAGAGCATGAAAAAGTCAGCAACTTTAATTACGGAGAAGAGCAGAAATCTTTACTCCTCGCTCCTCACTTCCTCTCGTCCTCAGCGATCTTCTACTCCCTTCGAAACTCAAAGCCCTTAGCTTCTCTAAATCTATCAAAAGCCCTACCATCAATCTCGAGTCCATGGATTCCTTTTGGAGGTGAAATTTATTGTTAATTTTGAGTTAGTTGATCTGTTATAAACTTTGAAAAATTACCCACATTTAAGTTCATGCTGCCAAGGAACTTTAAACAAACCACCATGTGGGATTAAACTAAATGCTTTCACAGTTTCATCACCCATGTTGGGTTGCAATGCAGTAGTTGAATGAATACTGGCCGAATGTGCAATCCCAATGTCAGCATGTAACCCTACGGCTTTGCACAATACTAGTCCCAGGTGAACTGCAATGCCTCCGTCACCATCCGCACCTCTCAGCTTGCAAATGGGAAGTTGTGGTTGACTCTGATACAATTTGCAAGAAACCTAGAAGAACTCACCCCTAAAGCCTAGGTGCATATGTTAGAGGAAGTGAACCCAAGTCCCTTAAGAACCCACGATTCAACTCCCCATTTAGTCTATGGTGAGTAAATGGACCCTAACAAAACCCTAAAACCCCCAAAAAGAAAGTATGGAGCGAATCTTTCAACAGCTCGAATTTCAGTTCAATTCGAGCATTGAAGGGCAAAATGAAGAAATCTCAACAAAGCTCAACACTAGAGGACCAAAACCTGCTCCAGTAATCAAGATTCGCGCAACAGAGCTAGTAATCACCAAAGAAAACAGTAATTTTTACCCGAAGATCCTTTTTCTGTCCATGTCGATGGAGAGGCAAAGCTTTTGGTGGAGGGCGACGCATCCCGAGCTCTCGTTCTTCTGCTCCTCGTTCTTCGATTTCCGAGGTTTCGCCATTAATTTTCCAATGGAGGGAGCGCTATCTGTCGAGAGCGAAGAAGAGAGTGCGAGATTTAGTATTTTCTCTCTCTGTCTCTTTTATTTTATTTATTATTATTTTTTTACTCTAATTTTCTCTTATTCGAGAGGAGGTCCGCTCTTATTTATAGATGCCCTAGCTTGTTTGGGGGTGTCGAAACGGGTCGGATTCGGGTCCCACCTGAAAGTTGGCTCTTATGCGGGTTGGGCTCTAGTAGGTTGGAAGCCTAACCCCAACACCTGGATCCGGTAATATAAAGGTTTTTTTTTTATTTAAATTTTAGTCACCCAATTCATATTTTGAACTATTCCCTAAAATCTTCAAGACTTGTGAGTAGTTCCCGAAATATTTAAGTTTTTTCAAACTGGACCCCCAAATCTTCGTATTTGAAGTCCTCCGAATATGTTCAGTGTTTTGAAATTAGACACGCAAATCTTTCAACTGATGCTAACTAGAATGAGTAATTTAATACAAATCTTTCAAACTAATGCTAACTAGAAGGACTAATTTAATTCATATTTTTAAGCATGATTCCTCATCTTCCATCACTAAATACATTTAGTTCATATTCCTCGACTTCTATCTCTTTTCTAATTTCCTTGTTCCACATTTTTCCTCGACTTTGACTTGTTTGTTTGCACGGAAGTAATCATGAAGTAGGTAAAGTAAAGAAAGTAAATGTCACTTCCGTTACATCTGATAAAAAATTTGTTCGTTTCACTGGAAATCTCATTTCTCCTACTTCCCTAATCATTGATGTGGGTCCTAGGTGGTGCTACTACTACTTAAAAAAATTTCCCTCCTCGGAGCTCAAAATTGCAGCTGAAGTAGGGGAAGTTCTCCTGTAGGCACACATAAAGATTGGGAAAGCGTTAAAATAGGAATTACTAGAAATCAATTAGAATCTATGATCTCTTTCTTCTCATTACCTTACCGCCCTATTTATAGAGGAAAAAAAAGCGACGTGTAGCGCTAAATTCTCCGTCTTCTCTTGGCAAAACCTCCATTTAATTGAGGCAAAACCTCCATTTTCCTTCAGCAAAGATTCCATTTTCTCGCGGCAAAACTTTGTCCAAGACATCATCTTCTTCCCTTAGACCTTTCCTCATTGCACCATTAAGGTATCAAAAAAACTATAAAAATTGACCTTTCCTCATTACACCATTAAGGTATTAGAGAAACTATAAAAATTGATCTTTTGATTAGATTCATACTATTTTGATAACTAGTTGGTCTATTTTAATAAAACAAGATCTTTTAGTTATCAGTTCATATGAGATTTAGTTCAATTAAATTTTATGTTTTTCTTTTGATTAAAAAGAATTGGGTTGTCTTTTCATTAATCACTTGAGCAAGTTTTTATAAATTGAGATTATTAATAAGGACAAATTTTTAAATTTGACCCTTTTTCAAACTTAATTGTCAAATTCAACCTTCTTTGCACTTATTTGCCAATTTCGACCTAGTTTCAGCTTCCCATGTAATTTAGTAGAAAAATTAAACTACATGGGATTCTCATTCCCGTGCAGTTTAGAACTACACTAAACTCCACGAGATTTAAATTCTCGTGGAGTTTGCAACTACAGAAATATCCACGGGATTCTGAATCTCATGGAATTTCTATACAAAGAAACTCCACGAGATTCCCAATACTATGAAGCTGTAAGGATCATTCCAGAGAACATGTTCTCTATGATATCAACCCTGCAACTCCATGGGATTGGGGATCTTGTAGAGTTGATTTTATTCACCCTGGACCCACCCGACAATATGTTTCATCCTCTCTCTCTCTATGATATCAACCCTGCAGCTCCATGGGATTGGGGATCTTGTAGAGTTGATTTTATTCACCCGCTGGACCCACTCGACAATATGTTTCATCCTCTCTCTCTCTCTCTCCCTCTCCCCCCCAGGGCTTGCGATCTTGACCATCTCCGCCCTTCGCCCCCACTACACTCTAACCATCTACAATCACCTTCCCCTATAGCAGTCGACCTCTTTTGGGCCGAAGTTCGCGAGAGTTCGTCGGAGTTCACCTTATCTCAATTTTAGGGTTTTGACTTATCTTTTGGTAAATTCTTTGAATATTTTTGGATTTTTTCCTAGGTTTTTACATATTCTCACTATTTCATCCTAAGAGCTTCTTTTACTTTAGATTTTGGATTAATGTTTGATTTTTTTAATTTTGTGAAGAAAAATTATGGAAATTTGTATGGAATTTGAAGAAAAATTAGGAAAATGATGTAAAATATTGTTAATTGAATTGATGTTGTGAATTTGGATTAATATTTATCCCTAGAGCTTGTTCTAGCTTATATTATAGAATAACGTGTTGAATTTGTAAACTTACATTAGGAGGAAATTGTAAAATTTGTGTTAAAGATTGAGGAAAGTTGTAAAATTAGGGAATTGAATTGCTAAAAGTTTTAAATATATTTATAGTGTTCTTTGTGTAAACTATTAGTTGACATTTAATTTTTTACTCCTCAAAGGTAACGATGAGCGATCGATTCTTAATTTTGATGGGAAGATTAACTATCTCGAGAATAACATTCCTATATATGAAGTAGGTGTGACGAAACTGTTATTCATATCAAAATCATGTACTTTCGATGGATTGATTAATGACTTACACAAACTTACATTAATCAATCCACATGAGTATCACCTCAACATGATTTACAATTATCCCGTAATGGGGAATAGAACAAGCGACGTTCAAATCTCAAATGACTATGATATGGGTCTCGTCTTCATGTTGAATGATGAGAAGCATTCAATTGAATTATTTATTGAAAAGCATCATAGGAATCTGGACGGAGTGTACTCTCGCATATTGGAGGACCTTGAAGTTGACTTGATCTATTTTTTTGTCTCCGCAAGGGGATATGGATTGAACACATTCATAATACTTGAGGGGGCTTTGCTCGTTGGGACTTCAAGTGCCTTCAATGATTACACTCTCCATCAAGATAAAAGGCCTTCCGCCGGAGTGATGATAGAAGAGGAGGATGCAAATATCGACTCCGAGGGTGATGATGAAGAAAACATGACATGTTTGATCAATTGTAATGAAGGGGACCACCAATTGATTGATCGATGTTATTTTAACAATGAGTATGTCATGTTAGAGGATCCGCCACCCGATGAATTTCATGAAGATGGATGGATTGATGATTCAACAATGGAAAATATTCTATTGGCCTAAATTTAAATGATGTTACACAAGGTGACGACTTCACTTTCAGAAAGGATGATCACTTTGAAAGCAATGAGAAGTTGGTTCATGCCATTTGTTTATGGTCCATCAAAAAAATATTAAGTTTAAGCAGATGAAAAGCAATGGAACAAGCTATAATGTAGTTTATTTCTATAATAAAGCGAATGACCAAGATGATGTCGGTGCTCACAACGATGGAAATGCAAAGTGTCCTTCGAAGAGCTTTATTCACACTTGGGGGTAAGAGTAGGCGGGCAATTTAAGATAACACACTACAACGAAGTTCACACATGTAGCAATCCTTGGTTAGAGATGAATCATAAACATGCATCCGCCTCTTTCATATATGGATTGATTATGCCTAAACTAAGGGGCGGATCTTGATCTAAACCCAAAGAATATTTGTGTTTTAGTGCGTAAAGTGACTAACTTGGATGCATCCTACATCAAGTGTTGGAATGCTTGGAGTGTTCTCTTTATATGTTGATATAAGCTACTCCTTGCTCTTGTTTCATTTATAGTTTCCTTTTATGCTCTGTATTGTTTAGTTCTGATTGAGTACAAATCTAATGTATTATATTTTAATTGCAGAGAGATACACTATAGACCCTGGATCGATCAAAGGTCATGTACTACACAAGCAGACCAGTCATCATTCACACAAGATTGGGTTAGGAGAGGTAAATAAATAAGTGTGTATTTTCTATTTTTGCATGAATTTAAATTTGTGTATTCTAAAATATTTTCTTAATTTGGATTAATGTGCAGGCTATATCAGAGATCAACATAGTTGATCATGCCCATAGTCATTCAGGATGGGAGATGGAGGATGATCGAGTACTACAGTTAGTTAGTCAGGCCCCTATTTTGGAGTGTTCTACGATGAGATGGATTAGGTTTGACTGGGCCCTTATCCGTGCTCTAATTGATAGGTGGAGGCCAGAGACCAACACCTTTCATATGCACATAGGGGAGTGTACCATTACACTTCAGGATGTATCCATTATACTTGGGCTCCGGATTGATGGCCCGGTTATTACAGGCACTGATGACCATGATTGAGAGGATGTATGTAAGAGGATTCTTGGATGGGTCCCTCATTTGAAGAGTGGTGCAATGAAGCTATCGTGGCTTTGAGAGACATCTATGAGAGATATACCTGTTGACGCCACAGAGGAGACGATTTAGTATTGTGGTTGTGCTTACATATTACACATGCTAGGCTGTATGTTATTTCCGGATGCAAGCAAAAATCTTGTACATGATCGATGGTTGACCCTTCTTGAGGATTTTGAGGAGTGTGGCACTCTTTCATAGGGTAGTGTGGTATTAGCATACCTTTATGGAGAACTAGCAGCGTTTGATGGAGATTAAGTAATTCAATGGTTGCATGACATTGCTACAGGTTTGATTGCGGGAACGCATATATATTGGACGACCTACTTCACAAGCACCGCAATCTATAGGGTCAGTTTCCATTAGGATGCAGGTATATAAATGTAATACTTATAAAATATTTTTATTATTTAGTTTTATTGATATTGAATTTTTCTGATATCTTTTTCATGTCAAACAGATATAATGCGAAGAGGTCATTATATAAAATCCCAATTAGACATGAAGATTTTTATAGAAATGAGCTAGATATCATGCAACACAAATAGGTAAAATTTGTCTCACAATTCAAAATGTCTATTCATATTTTTCTGTAGATGCTAATACATATTTTTTAAAACTAAACTTTCAGTTCGAGTGGACGCCCTATGATCCGGATGATCTCGATTCACTTGCACCTATTTGCAGAGAGAGCACTGATTTGTGAGGGCTAGAGTCCTGGTGATCTATTTTGAGATTATCGAGATGCATGTGCCGGATCGTATTCTGCGACAATTTAATCTAGAGCAACATGTGCCAAATCCTGTTGAGCAAATCGCTCGCATGCGTAAGATGACATCACACCATGTGGATTGGAGATATCGTGATCCCTACATAATCAGGTGGAATGATAGGTGGAATCTTATAGAGTCTGAGAGAAATCCAGTGGGTTATAATGAGTATATGCATTCGTATTGGAATATCACATGCAGATGGATCGTACGTGACCCACACCCAGTAGCTAGATTCATACCATGTGCCCGTCAAATACTTACATCCCAAGGGCCATGATCGAGAGAGATTATGTAATTTATTAAACTCATTTAAAGAGAATATTTTTCTTCTGATATTATATTACTTGCTAAGCTATGTATATACTGATTAAAATGTAGATCATTGCATTTTGATGAAATTGAAGAAGATATAAATGAGAGTATTGCTGAGATCCAGGATCCAAAAGCAATATCAGTATTCAATAAGATCAGACGGATAATAGCGAATGTGTTCCATAGGAATCACATTGATAAGTTTGAAGGCTGCGACGACAGGACACGCTAATTTTTATAGGTGTACACATGAAGACGTAAGACGGGTTCTAGTTCGGTGCGTGATGATGGAGTTGGCACTTCTCAGCCTCATACACAATCGGATAGTCAAATCATCGAGGCTCATGATCACGGACGTCGGGGGCGGGGACGGAGGGAGAGGTAAGGGAAGGGGTAAGAGAGGGAGAGGAAGGAGAGGAGGACTTCTAGGATGTATATGATTTTTTAATATGACATGATGTTCATTTTGTGATTGTGGATCTTTCATGAATATATATCGTTGGATTGTGGTTAGATTATTCAAAATGATTACTTTTTGGATGGTTTTCGTGTATATATGTGGTTGGATTTTTATGTATATGTGGTTGAATATATGTTGATTGTGTATATATGAAACCCTGTAGGTCCATATGATTTTGAATCCGATGGAGATTTCTGCAATTGCAAACTCTATGGGATTATGAATCCCTTGGAGTTTAGTGCAGTTCTAAACTACACGGGATTGAGAATCCCACGTAGTTTAATTTTTTACTAAACTACACGGGATTATCAATCCCGTGTAGTTCGTAGCACTTATTTGCCAATTTCGACCTAGTTTCAAACAGGTTGCTGAAACTAGGTCGAAATTGGCAAATAAGTGTAAAGTAGGTTGAATTTGACAATTAAGTTTGAAAAAGGGTCGAATTTGAACATTTGTCCTTTTACTAATACTGTGATGATTTTACATTTTAGAATAATTGATAAATGAAATTTATTTGAAAAACTTGGGATTTTTTAATTATTCTGGATTATTTCCACAGTTTGTTTTCTTCATCTCACTTGCTTTCTACATATTAATTAGTCCATGCTTAGCAATGGAGGGGAAAAAAGACGAAGTCTTGTAGGTAGATTATAAAATTTCTACTTGTATGATGTTTAGAGTCTTAAATTACAAACTTGTTTCTACTACCAAAATTATGAAAAGATTTGTCTATTTCTAGCACAACAAGCTGACAACATTATCAAGAAAGACTTCCCATTTAATCAGCATTCTCATCCTTGTGCTTTGCTGTTCAAAATGCAAATTTGGACTGAATTGTAATTTTCCTTACTATTTAACTTCATGCTCAGATCTAAAACTGAGTGTAATTTTAGACTTTGCATGCAAACCTCCATCTTCTTAAAGAGAGATGGAAGCTTGTTTGTGAAGCTAAAAAGCTCAGTGGACAAGATGGGATGAAGCTAGCAAGACGATTACACGACTCCGCTACATGTTTAGAATATATCAAGGTGTATATATATATATATATATATATATATATATATATATATATATATATATATATATATATATATATATATATATATATATATATATATATATATATATATATATATATATATATATATATATATATATATATATATATATGTTGGTACCCCAAAAGATTTTTATTAATCCCTATATGAAAATCAACACAAGTCTAATTTCACGCCAAAACAGGCGGATTCAGGACTGAAGGGGATCTCTCCGCTCTCACAAATATTCGGTTACTACAATAACCGTTTGCTCTGATACAACCCATTGCTACAATACGAGATGAGTGCTATGATGAGATATGAGCAATAGTAAACCGACTTCGGTGCTCTGATGAAAGACGCCGAAAGCGGTGTTAGTCGTCTTGCTACAGTTCTCGAGATGGCCCTCAAGCATAAAGAGGCGGCCCTTTCTGATAAAGGCTTCGAATACATAACACATTACATATACATACATACAAAATCAGTTTCATTAATGGCATGTTATTACGGAAAAACGGTTATATAATCTAAGGGTTAGTATTTAGAATTTATGTGCATATGTAGAGGCAAAGACAACAATGGAAGCTTCATTTCATATAAATTATTATAAACATGTTATTATATGGGATAGTTATCAAATTTTTACTAATAATTTAGCATTTATGTGCAATTGTAGGGCATATAGACAAAATGGAAATTTCATTATGTGAGATAGTTCTCATCTAATGCGAGACTTAAAGTACACTCTTTTAATTTAATAAATTTGAAGCCTCTACTGCAAACGTTTCAACTTTATAACGTAGCCATTTAACTTTCATGTATCTTTCATGTAGTTAATAGGTACTCACCTCTTTCATAACTCAGCTCAATGAACCGCATACTCGCACCTTTCAGAATTAACTTTCCAACTTCAACTTGATAAAGCATTAATTCATATCTCTCATTCCTACCTTCTAAATAACAACTCTCTCTCTCTCTCTCTCTCTCTCTCTCTCTCTCTCTCTCTCTCTCTAACTTTATAACGTAGCCCTCTAACTTTCATGTATCTTTCATGTAATTAATAGGTACTCACCTCTTTCATAACTCCAGCTCGATGACCAGCATGCTATGCACCTTTAGAATTAACTTCAGACTTCAACTTGATAAAGCATTAATTCATATCTCTCATTCCTACAAAGAGAAACTATTTTCAATGCAAAGGTAAGTCATTTTCTCCTGCACACTC